>JAANYP010005196.1:0-25132 GCA_020465985.1 Centrapalus pauciflorus
AAGGGATATGATTTGAACATGCTGAAAGTCAACACGTCCTTTGAGTTGTATGAATCTTTGATTTTCAGTATATGCAGCTGACGTAGATGGAATGGACTGAATGGGAGATGGGATGAATGGTGGTGGAATGTATTGTTCATGATGCTGAGGTGGCGGTGATGGTGGAGCTGTGGCTTGTGGTTGGGTTTGGGTTTGAGGCTGAGGTTGTGCATCGGACTCTGATGATGTCCCCTACATGAATCTGTGACGTTTGGCCCTTTGCCTCACCAACGGAGCAACCTCCTCTTCTTCAAAATCTGAATCCTCAGATTCCCTGTCCTCTCGCCTCCTCGAACCTCCTTCATTCACAATCAACCTCGATCCATAGATTCCAATTTGAATTTCGGGATCTGCAGCTGCTGGTTCAGGAACTTCCTCTGATTCTGATTCGGATTCTGAAGATGTTAAGCTTTCATCTGCCCTTTCTGGCTCATATTCCTCTACATCCCGAAATACATCATCTTCATCTTCTGGGGGACTAAGCAGCTCACCCACTAATGCTGCTGCAACATCTTCATTGGCATGGGGACGAGATGCCCATATTTCCTCCAGTGTTTGAGCAATCTGCTCGGATTCGGGAACTGCACTTGAAGGCTCTGCTTCCTGTGCTTGGGGCTGTTCGCTCGTAGAAGGCCTGGATGCCTGGATTTGACTCGCGGATGGTCTCTGTCGGCGTCTTGGATCACGCGGCTGAGCACGTGGCTGTTATTGTTGTTGACGTCGCTGTTGTTGTTGCTGTGGTTGAATCTCAACGACCCCTGCCCAGTTGGCATCCCCCGGGGCGTGAAACTCCCTATCCACAATCGCTCCAAACAATGGACGCGCCACCGGAACAGCTAATCTTCCTCGATGTGAGGAACAGTCAGCAAAAATGCGTTTGTCCATAACATTTACGCTCAGAGAGTCATCTGACTGTGGCAAATTTGGCAAGAAGTGCCTTATCAACATCATGACGAATCTTGGATACAGCAGAAACCTTTCCCTTTCAGGAGCCGTAAGCTGATGGACGAACTCCGAGAAGAACATTTGTGAGAAGCTGAACTTCCGATTATACAGCAGTGCAATAACCCCAGATTGGATCTTTGACACTATGTAGTCAAAGCCAGCCTTCTTCGGCGCAAAGCAAACCATGAAAACGTGCACCAAGAATCTCCACTGCCCTATCAGGCCACTCTTCATATATGATGACTTCGCAACATCCAAACTATATCCCATCCTCAGAAACGCGGTCTGCCTAATACTTAACGGGAAGTCAATAGGCCCGTCCTCCTGTTCCTGTGTTCCCAACTGCAGAAGCTGTCGCAACATATCTGCAGAGAAGACTAGCGGCTGTCCAGCAATTCTGGTTCTTAGAACTGTCGGGGTGACAGTACAATCAACCTGTAAATGGTCATAAAACTGCCATACATACGAAATGACTATTGGAATGTTATGATACAACGCATAGCTAATCCTAGATTCAGCTAGGAAATCCAAAACTTGGCGAAAGCCCTGCGCCTCAGGGATATTATTATCAGGATTAAGGACCATATTATGCTTTGGGATAAAAGCTCGAGCCGCCATATCTGCACAATAAACAAAACTGTTAGACTCATTAAAAATCAATAAACTTGTTTAAATTCAAATTTGTTTTATTTTGTACTTGATTAAATACAAAAGCTAACACAATTAAATTTCCACAAGTTTAATAAAATTTAAATTAAACAAAGTAAATAAAGTACAGATTCGAAAGTAACAGATTCGAAGTGTCCATATTCAAGTGTAATGGACAGATTCGAAAAGTCCCTATTCGAGTCTAATGGACAGATTCGAATATCATGGTCATCTCGAATCTAATGACAGATTCGAGAAACCCATGAACAGATTCGAAATCCAAGCATAGACTCGAAGCCCCGTCGGCCATTGTTTCAACAAAACCCAAGATTTTAACCATTTTGAACTTGGTAAATAACATACATTAGTTCAACTAGGTTCTAATCCTTGATTTATGCTTTTAATTTGATATTTTATAGGCCCAAACTTAGTTATTTAGCAAAAACCCTATTTTGACCCATAAAACTTCAAAATTTGATGTTTTAGCCTAAACTTGTGTATAAAACTACATAAATCTTGTACAATCAAGTTGATTATACCTAGATGCAAGAGTAGAATCGAACACACAGTCTTCAAACTCGACAAATTGTCGTTTAGAAGGATTACGATAGACTCGAGAAAATAGATTCGAGATCGCCTTGACAGATTCGTAGTATAGATTCGAAAACAGATGGAGTTAATGACCTTTACTGTTAACCTATTTATACCACCAACCCTCGAGTCTAAGCATAGATTCGAATCTACTGACAGATTCGAATTACTCCTTATTCGAGTCTGTCTTAGATTCGAAACCACCAACACTTAGAAAAATTTCGAAAATTTTGAAATAATTTCAACTTTTCCAAGTTTTTTTCTACGGTATTGTGTAACCAGATAAACTATGCCAATTCTTTTACCCTAAGCTCAAGATAGTTCACACATTGTTTATTTTATCCAACTTTGAATGCACCCTCAGTAACTTTTGACCTTTTCCCTAAGTAAAAATTAAACTAAACTAAAATAAAGTAAAATTAAAATAAAATAAACTAAGGTAAAAAGAAAATAAAATAAAATAAAATAAAATTTTGACTAAAAATTTAATCTAGACTTAAGCTATAAAAAATTTACAAGCTAAGTTAAATACTAAACAACATATTTTTGATGAGTATAGTCTAAGAGAGGTTCAATCAGATAGCGATGTCTGATACTAACTTTGAGTACTTAAACTTTCACACTTAGGAATTTTTGATACCTTTGATTGTTTGTCGTGACACACTTATTTAGCCAATTGTTGGTATTTTACCCTGTTAAACATTCTACATTTCGGAATATCCCTTGGCCTTTTTATTTATCAGGAAATTATCTTACGTGACTCAGACATAGACATACTTTTATGATCAAGGCACACAGACAAAGATTCTAACTTGTTGGTATTTGCAAACTTTCTTTAAAAGACAAACATCGGACACAGGTCTGTATTTTCATACAACAGAGTGTCTTAGTTTGACTTAAAGTTTATTTTTAAAGTTAGCAGACAGCGGTGACAGGTCTGTACTGACGTACAACAAAGCGACATATCTGCTAACCCGAATCTAAACAGAGACAACAGGTCTGTACTTACGTACAACAGAGTTGCATGTTTTCGACTCTCAGTTACATATGATATTTCTATTCTTCCCATTTTTAGATGTATTTGATGTTGCCATACATCCCCAGAAAGATTGCACACCTCATTTAGACTCAATGTTTGTATGTCTTTTACATAAAAATTAAGACCGATTGTTTGTACATCTAAGTTAGTGACACGCTTGACTTTTTCTAGAATATTTTATTAGCCTTGAGATTCCCTATATGTATTAAACACATCAAACTAAATAAAGTATAACACTTAGGATTTAGTTGCATTATGTGTGAAAGCCTAATTACTTAGAGTCTGTAACGACGGTGCTAATTTTCGTCACTTTGAACCTATGTATCTAAGACTTAACTCTATTTTTCTGATATTCTTTTTTTTTTGTATTTTTGTAATTTTCTCTCTTTTTTCTTTTATTTTTCATAAGAAAAGCAGTAAAATAAGCTAACCTACTAACTTACTAAAGATAGAAACTTACTAAAAATAGAAACTTTCCTAAATTAGCAGATTACTGAAAAGAAAGAAATACTACTACTCTACAATAAAATAAACTTACTACTACTAAGGTCAAATTACTCTGGCTTGCGCATTCCATTCAGTTGAATTAAATACTCAAACCGTGACTTATCAAACGCTTTGGTAAATAGATCTGCATTATTATCTTCTGTTGCCACTTTTACCAGTTTGATTAAGTTCTTTTCAGCACAATCACGAATAAAATGATGCCTTATGTCTATGTGCTTTGTTTTGTTGTGTTTGACTGGATTATTAGTTATAGCAATAGTAGACTAGTTATCTATCCTAATTGGAGTTTGAGTGTAAGCCAAACCGTAATCCCGCATGTTGTTGTATCCACAGAACCTGTGAGCAGCAACTACCAGCAGCAACATACTCGGCCTCGCACGTTGACACGGCTACCGACGTTTGTTTCTTGCATTGCGAGGACACCAGTCTCCCTCCTAGGAACTGACAACCTCCAGTCGTTGATTTGCGCGTCAAGCTGCATCCTCCGTAATCAGAATCTGTGAACGCCTCCAACTCTAGATCTCCCTCCGCGTGATACCAAAGTCCCAGCTTCGGTTTCGACTTGAGGTATCGTAGAATCCGCTTCACAGCTTTCATATGCATCTCCTTCGGATTCGCTTGAAACCTTGCACAAATACAAACAGCAAACATAATATCAGGTCTTGAAGCAGTTAAATACGTAAGTGACCCAATCATGGCCCGATATAAAGTCGGATCCACATCGGTATCACTTTCAGTACCCGGCCCGAGATTGTGATTCACTTGAATCGGCGTGCTGAAATGGGCAGTCAACTTAGTTCCCTCCATCCCAAACCGTTCTAATATGTCATAGACATACTTAGTTTGATGGATAAACATCCCTTCCTTCTTTTGGTCAACTTGTAACCCTAAAAAGAAATTCAACTCTCCCATAGCACTCATCTCGAACTTAGACTTCATCACCTTCTCAAAATCTTTGCATATTTGTTCGTCTGATGATCCAAAAATGATATCATCGACGTACACTTGTACCAAAATAAAGTGTTCTCCTTTCCTCTTCACAAATAGAGTACTATCTATCCTACCCCTCTCAAAGCCGTTTTCTAAAAGATGGTTGGATAAAGTCTCATACCACGCCCTAGGTGCCTGATGTAATCCGTAAAGAGCCTTATCTAAGCGATATACTCTAAGTATATTTAGGATCTGTAAATCCGGGCGGTTGTTCTACATATACCAACTCCTTCACTTTCCCATACAGGAAAGCACTCTTAACGTCTAGTTGATATACCTTAAAGCCTTTGAAGGAGGCAAACGCTAGAAACAACCTAATGGCTTCTAGCCTTGCTACTGGTGCAAAAACTTCGTTGTAATCGATTCCCTCCTCTTGGTTGAAACCCTTTACAACTAATCTCGCCTTGTTGCGCGTGACTATACCCCGATCGTCTCTTTTGCACTTAAAAACCCATTTGGTTCCTATTGCAATCTCCCCTCGAGGTAACGGAACTAACTTCCACACTTCTAGTTTCCTAAACTGTGAAAGTTCTTCCTGCATCGCTTCAACCCAGGAGTTATCCTTAAGTGCCATTTGCACATTCTTAGGCTCTACTTGCGATATGAAACATGAATAAAGACATGTGTGATATGCCTCGGAGTCGTTTATCATCGACAACAACACGGTGTTGTTATTTACACTACTCCGAGTCTTCACACCCTCGTTAGGATTTCCTATGATACTTTCTATTGGATGGTTCTTGTTAATCCTAGAGGTCTCTATTTCATCAACCCTTAGATTATCTCCTAAGTTGGATCCTATTTCACCTAAAGGGGGAACAGGCTCAGCTTCTACATTTTCCTCCTCACGGACGTTTTCCTTAGAGTTGGAACTCGATGCTTGAGTCTGATTCTCAGTGGTAGGTGCTTCTTGATCAGCAACTTCTGGAGATCCATCTACAGTCGCAGTAGGCTCGGATGTAGATTCGAACGTGGTCCTTGGAAAGATTTGGCCATCGTCGTTCAGATGCAACGTCGCCATGTCCTTCTCGATTGTACCTGCATTATCATCCAGAGGAATGTTAAATGACTCAAATAACTTATCAGTCAAATATCCATTCCCGACCAGTTTGGGGTTCATGTGTATAACTTGTGACTTCAATGTTATACACAATCTCCACAGTACCAGTTGTTTTGTTAAACACCCGTTTGTTTGGTGAGTTTGGCACATAACCTAGGAAGTATCCTTCGTCAGCCTTTTCACCAAACTTCGGTTGATGTTTTGTTCTTAAAAGTGTGCATGGTACTCCAAACGGTTCGAATCTAGTTAAGTTAGGTGGCCGTTTATTCAAAATTTCATAGCATGTTTTGTTCAATGATTTGACTGTAAGGACTCGGTTTAAAATGTGGCACGCGGTATTCACTGCCTCCCCCCAAAACATGGTAGGAAGCTTTGAATCCGAAAGCATAGTCCTTGCAGCCTCAATCAAAGTTCTATTTTTACGTTCGGCCACCCCATTCTGTTGAGGTTCATATGGTGCACTGAATTGATGCACTATGCCCTTTGATAGGCAATATACACCAATTATAGTGTTTTTGAATTAAGTTCCATTATCACTACGAATATATTTAACCCTAGTTCCGTATGAGTTCTCCACTTGGTCCAAGAACCCGATGAGCCTTGCAGCTGCCTCGTCCTTCGTACCTAAAAAGAAAACCCAAGAAAAATGTGAGTAATCGTCAGTGATAACTAAGCAGTACCAACTACCTCCAATACTCCTTTTGTTGATTGGGCCGAAAAGGTCCATGTGCAACAGATCGAATGTTGAGGCTATGGAATTCTGCTTCTTGGACTTGTGTGTCTTCTTGTGCTGTTTGCCCTTCATGCAAGGTAGACACTTATCCTCGAACTGAAAACTTTTCATGGGCACACCCTGCACCAGACCATGCTTCGTTATGTAATTCATCTTTCTCAGGTGCAGGTGAGCCATGCGTCTGTGCCACAGTACGGATTCCATCTCCGAAGCTTTGGATAGTAGACAAATTGGCCCCATCGAAGTCTCTGGCTTGTTCATATCCAGCATGTACAAGTCGTTCTTCCTTGGCGCCCGCATCAACACCCATTCTTCAGGAATTTTGAATCCAGGCTTTAGCACTAACGCCTCAGTGTCAGTAAATAACACCGAGTTCTTCTTATCACAGATTTGAGATACACTAATGAGATTGTGAACCAGTTTATCAACATGATAAACTTGGTCCAACTTGATTGTCCCATTAGTGACCACTCCGGTACCCGTGATATTTCCTCCCTTGTTACCAGCGAATGATACGAATCCCCTATTACCTCCCTTGAAGTCTGTGAGTAGACTTCTTTCCCCCGTCATGTGCCTGGAGCAACCACTGTCGACGAACCACTTGTTGTTTGGACCGGTAGTTATCTCCTGCACATGAAAGAAAAGAGGTTAGTCATCACGGGGAACCCAAGCCATGACTGACTTGGTAATACCATTCTCGTCCACATACGTGAACTCTTTCAAGTACCCATCTCGCCTTTCAGGTGACTTGGGCCTTTGAACTGAATTCTGTTGTGGTGTCGAGTGATTTAAGTTCACTCTTTGCCTTGGTGTAGGCATTTGTTGTGGAGCTCTAGAATAATTTCTATTATATGCCATTTCTGACTGTGATCCTTGAGCTCTTACCGGTGCATATTGTCTAACTGGAGTATGAGACCTAACTGGAGTATGTGACCTGCTAGGTGTGGTGCTCCTATAGACTTGTTGTGGTGCTGACCTAGATTGATTAATGACACGATTCGGTGAATTTGTCATAATCACTTCCTTTGGTCCAACCTTAACCGGTGTGTTTTTCACAACTTGTTTGGGTGCGGCCTGCACAGTTTTCTCGGTAGGTTGAGAACTACTGTTGCTTGTCACACTGGGTGAGGGCTTGACAGGTGTTGGATTCACTGTCTTAGGGTTAACATCGGCTTTCCTAAGTGGACAGTGAGAAGCAACATGTCCTTTCTCGTGACATCTGAAGCAAGACATCTTATCCATGGACTTTTTGTTTGTTCCCTTAGATCTAGGTGTCTCACTAGTGTCTACTTCCTTTGGTACAGCTATGATGTCTGACTCGTCGACCTGGTCAGCCCATGAAATTTTCTGTTTTCCTGCAGGTGTTTCACTGGAGGAAGACACAAATTTCACTTTCTTGACCTTGACGGTTGAGTCAGCCACCTAAGGTGCATTTTCTACTATAGGCTCTGGTGTCGGTTCAGGTAGGTCCTCTAAGTCTACTGACTTGTCAGTTTTCTCCTGAGGCTGAGGCACATAGTTCGCATTGAATGGTGGAGGAATTTCGTGAAAACCTAGACCTACGGGCTTCTTAGACTGTCGTTGGGCATCTAAGACTTTCCCTAGATTTAAGCTTGAATTCCTAAACTTCTCCAACTTGCTGTTTGCCTCTGCTACCTTAACCTTGGTCTCAGCTAGCTCTATATCCTTGTCCTTAAGACTTTTTCTTAAGGCCTCTACGTGCTCATACATAAGTTCTATCCTAACACACTGCTCACTGAGTTTGTCTTTTAGAACTACTACGTCCTGAGCATCAGCCTTAAGCTTTTCTTTTAAATCTTGCTTTATATCATTTAGGCTAGCGTTTTCAATTTTTAAATTTTCATTTTGAGCAGATATGGTTTTATGTGATTCTAAGACTAGATTTAACCTATCATTAGAAGTAGCACACAAAGCACATAATTCTTGAAATAGAGAGTAAGATAGACTAACCTTAGAGTTATCAGATTCCACGTTGGCCATCTGAGCAGCAAACTCCAGCACTGTCTGATCATTCGCCTTCTCTACCCACATTGGACTGCTGTCCCATGTAGTCTGCTCGTTCCCATCACACCCCGTTTCTGTGACTTCAACCATGAAGGCTCTAGCATTCGACTCAGGATGTGAACTCCAATCATACGTGCCATCTAGCTGTCTATCTGAAGTGACATTGGATAGAAGACCCGCTAGATTGGCCTGTCCAGATGAGGAACTTGGAAGGTATCGTTGTTGGGACTGATTTTGGTACTGTCCCTGATGCTGACTCTGTCCTTGGTATGTCTCTACCTTCGGTCTCTGACACTCCCTGGCGAAGTGTCCCAATCCCTGACAGTTGTAGCATTTCACCTTGGACTTATCAAACCCGATCCCCTTGTTATTCATTTGCAGATTCCTCCCAGTTCTTTTGATGAATCTTTTTACCCTCTGGGTCACCATGGCCAATTGCCACTTAAGATCCATTTCCTCTAAGTCATCAGGGTCGACCTGATCGTAATCTTCATCCCATAGAGCTGGGTCATTGATTTTCCCTTGAACACAATTTCCGTGTGCGGCCACAAAAGAAGCAAGTAGATTCAGATGCTCTTCCGCTGACTTTGCGCTCATGGGCATCTTCGAATAACTCTGACTGTTCGATGCCTGTTGGACTTGAGGTTGGGGTTCTTCCGATCTTCCTAATCCTAAGAACGCGCGATTCAATGAGTCTTCAGACTCTGCTGGCGATGACGTTTCTCCGGTGAAAAACGCTGTAGCACTCTTCGGTTCAGCTGTCACTGATGATTTAGATGTCTTTCCAAAATACATTGCCGGATTCTGGACTTGCTCGTAATCAGTCTCAGCCTTAATCAACTCGAAGTGATATGCCCTCAACGTTCCCACAATGTCATCAAGTGATTGAGTATAGTATCTGTCCTCATTCAGCTTAATCATTGCCACGTACATAGCCCATTTGGCTGGTAGGGCATCAAGAAGCTTGTTGTTCTTGTCAGTGTCTGAATACTCAATTCCATGACTTTCAAGTTCCGTTATCAGATGATAGAACCTCGTGATAATATCATCCAACTGTTCATCCTTAATTGCCTTGAAAATCGCAAACTGTTGTTTCAACAGCTCTGTACGCTTTCTACGCACCCGAGGATTACCCTCACACCTTTTCTCGAGAGACCCCCAAAGTTCCTTCGACGTCCTTTGAGTCCGAAATGTGTGCGAAATATCTTGAGGTAAAGCCATACGGATTATGGAGAAAGCTTTGTTTTCGGCTTCAAATAATTTCTTGTCATCTTCTTTCATCATCTGATATGACAAGACCTTTTGACGGCCTTCAACTTCAGATACTGGCGGGATGTACCCTTCATCTATGCACACCCACATGCGCATATCATTGAATCGTACAAAATCTGTAAATCGGTCCTTCCACCAGTAATAGTCCTCAACTTTCATCAGCTTAGGCGGTGCATTTGCCTTCCCAACTTCGTGGTCCATTTCTAAGAATTTCTGAAGATTAGACATCTTTTCGAAAGAAATTGAATTGACCCTTAATTAATTTAATTCGAAACTAATGTGGATTAATTCTTTCGAATCCAGATAGATTCGAATGTAATTAGATTCCAATTTATTTGGGATTAAATTCGATTAAGTGTTTTAATTCAATTAAACTCGAAATATGTCAGATTCGAGATATCCTTAGATTCGATGGTCCTTAGATTCGAAGGGGAACAAACTCGAATTTCAGCAGATTCGAAACACAGATTCGAAACAATACTAGACTCGAAATAAATTCGAAACTAATGTAGACTCGAGATCCTATTCGAATGAAGCACTAGATTCGAAACAAGGTAGATTCGAAAATCTCTGAAATTGACTCGAAAGGAGCGTATTTAGGTTAGACTCGAGACTAAAGTGAAACCCTAATTACCCCTATAGATTCGAGCGCCGCAAACTCGAAAAACGGCTAACACTTTGATTTTTTGACGTTTTACAGATTAAATCACTATTTTTCGAACGAAAAATAATGATTTCGATCAAAAACGTGAAAAACCACAAAGTGTTTCCCGAATATGAATTTGCTAAGCTTGAAAACACGTTTTTGAGAGCAAAACCGTCCAACTAGCGTCAAGAAACCTAGAATGTATCTGATGAACACGAAGAACACCAAGAACACTCCATAGTCTCTGATACCACTTGTAAGGTCTACGACTGCAAGATCTATCTAGACGCGGATCCGTGAACGAGTGCGGAATCCTCGTTGACGGTTAGACGGACAACTCTCAACCAACGGAACACGGAGACTATTAGACGCTGAACGAACGACACACGAACGATCCTACGAACTAATTCTCTCCGAAACAGCACTCACCTAGCTGATAAACTCGAGATCGCCTTTTGCTTAATTCCTCACGAATTCTGCTAAAAGTCGCTTAATGATTCGAGTCTATCCTTAATTATAGACCCTGATTCAAGTCTGATGTGGGCCAAACTCAAATCTGGCCCAAGGCCCATTCGAGTCTGTCCACAATGACACTCTCGAATCTAGCCCATTCGAATCTAAGGATACATTCGAATCTATCACAGATTCGAATGTCTTCCTTTACCTATTCGAATCTAGCCAATACACTTAAACACTTAAGTGATGAAACTTATGTTTTACTTATGCTTGAGATAATCTTTGACCTTTATGTTTGAACTTCTTGTAATATGTTACATCAAGTTCAAACACACAATCAATAACAGTCAAGCACATATAAACATATCTAACACATACTTGCTAAAATCACTATGCAGAATCACTTAGAGTGCTATCGTCACACAGGATGTACCAACAAAAAAATTAAAATTGACACAACTAAAACAAATGTAACAAATATTTGTACTTCAAAAATTTAACAAAAAAAAAAAAAAAGAAATTGCTCACCCTTGATTTTTGCAGTTTAGCTCCCCCTAAGATTAATATCTCTTTAAATAACAGCTCCCCTTACAAAAAAAATCAGATAAAAGTTCATCAGAGTTTTAAGAAACTGATAAATTTATTTGACTGCTCCCCTGCACATGACAATCCAGATCTGTTAAACTCTGAAAAATTTAAACTTTAAATAACATCAAATTTAAATCAAATAAAAAATGTAAATTTAAAATTATAATTTGAAACTAATGAATGTTTAAATCTAACGATTCAATATACCTAACATGTATAAAAAAAATTAAAACATTTTTCATCTAAGGCTTTGGTAAACAAGTCAGCTAATTGATATTCAGTAGATACAAAATATTATTCTATATTACCATTTTCTACATGATCTTTTATAAAATGATACCGGATGTCAATGTGTTTGGTTTTAGAATATTGCACCGGATTCGAAGCTATGGCTATTGCACTTTAAGAATCACAATAAATTGGAATCTTATGCGGTATAAACCCGTAGTCTCTGAGTTGGATCTTCATCCACAACACTTGGGAACAGCACGACGATACGACAACGTATTCAGCTTCGGTTGTTGACAGTGAAACACAATGTTGTTTCTTGGATGACCAGCAGACGGGTTTGTCACCTAGGAATTGTACTGCTCCTGATGTGCTTTTTCTATCCATTTTGTCACCTGCGTGATCAGCATCAGAGAAGGCAGTTAATGTAAATGATGATTCCAGGGGATACCACAAACCTAAGTTTGGTGTTCCCTTTAGATATCTTAAAATTGTTATGGTAGCAGCCAAATGTGATTCTTTTGTATGTGCCTGATATCTAGCACAAACGCATGTAGCAAACATAAAGCTCAGTATGTGGATAAAGTAAAAGAAAAAGAGTTAGAAAAAGATTAATGGAACTCCGATCGCGACAATGAGAGCTGGCGAAGATAAGGGAGGATGTCAGATTTCTTCTAATCAAATCGAATACAACAATGATTCTTTGGTGGTGGCCGGCGGTGATACAACGATGATTGTCATTGGTGGTGGTGGTGGTGGACGGTGCCGGTTTACATATAGATTCTTCATCGTCTCTTACGTGATCCGATGGTGTTGAAAAGGTTCATCATCACTTCCAACATCAAGTTTTACGTGTTCTGCATCATGTTGTTCATCATCACTTTCAACGTTGCTATGCTCCAGGAAAATGTTTGCATCATGTTGTTCATCATCACTTTCAACGTTGCTGGTCTAATTGTTTTTTGAATCACAGTTATGTTGTTGTGCTCTAGGAAAAAAATGTGTGATTTGACCATCTTTGAAATTCATTTGACAAATCAGTAAATGTTTATAATTTAGGAAATTTGGCTAATAGATAAATCTTTGCCATAGATACAAAAGCATATTAGGATAATTGGTAAAACCGTAATTTTTATTTTTTTTATTAAATAAGTTTAAAACCAAAATTCCTAAATTGCCCTTTCATTTGATAAATAAGTAATGTCACGTGGCGTCGTCTTATTGCTTCTCATCTCTTCTCACAATAAGCTCCTTCTCACCTGATCCTATAGCTAGATACATATATGTACACACACACACACACACACACACACATATATATATATATATATATATATATATATATATATGTATATATACATATATATATATATATATACATACATATATGTATACGTATGTACATATATATGTATATGTCTATATATATGTATACATATATACGTATGGAATCAGGTTCATCAACATACCTATGAGATTCCAGCGTACTCTGAATGATCATTCACATATAAATTTTTTGAATAGACGTGTATAAGACAACATTATAAGACTTCTTTTCAAAAGGGAGCAACATCGTTAATCTTGTGAATGATAAAAAAAGATCATTTGAATGGTGTGAATGATCATTCACTTGTATGACCATTCACATAAATATGCATTGAACATTCACATAATTTTTAAGGACACAGAAAGTCTGAATGTATGTGAAATTCATACATCATGTGTATGACATTAATTTAAACATGGTTGTGAGAAAAAATTTAAAAAAAGTTTTTTATCGTTGGTACCTTCGGGTGCACTTGATTTCGAGAGGTATCTTTTTGAACCTGACTCTATACACACACACACACACACACACACACACACATATATATATATATATATATATATATATATATATAT
The DNA here is from genome assembly GCA_020465985.1 of Centrapalus pauciflorus. Lineage (NCBI taxonomy): Eukaryota > Viridiplantae > Streptophyta > Magnoliopsida > Asterales > Asteraceae > Centrapalus > Centrapalus pauciflorus. Next base: position 13,670 of record JAANYP010005196.1, read on the forward strand.
ATAAATCTATATACATATATATATGTATAAATATATATGTGTGTATATATATATATGTATATATACATATACATACATAGGATATGGATCACATGAGAAGAAATTATTGTGAGAAGAAGTGAGAAGGAACTAGATAATGACACGCGTCATTAGTATCCTAATAAATGTTAGGGCCAAATTAGTCTTGATAAAATAATATCTCTCACTAAATTTATGGAAACTAAACAATTTAATTATTATATATATATATATATATATATATATGATTGGGTTCACATGAGAACCCCTCATTATCGTGAGAACGTGAGCACCACTCTAAAATTTGTGCATCCACTGTATAAAATTGTGCATTTGATACTAAAATTAAATGTTTTCAATATATTTATGCATTTCATGTAAAAATTTACGCATCTTATGCTATAATTTATCTTATTTATGTACGAATTGTGCATTTAAGAAAATTTGTGCATTTGAAGTTCAAAGTTGTGCATTTAGCTTATAGTTTAATGAATATAATTTTTGAATGTAATTTTAGTGTTAGATTATGATATCTATTAATATTTAAGACTAATAATGGTTTTAAATAAAACTTTTAATTTTTAAATTTGTGCATTTGATGTATAAATTTGTGCATTTTGGAGTGGTTCTCACGTTCTCACGGTAATGAGGGTTCTTACCGGAACCCAACCCTATATATATATATATATATATATATATATATATATATATATATATATATATATATATATAGAAACCATTGATTTTTATTTAAACCACTAAATCATAGAAAAATGTAAATATATTACACATAAATGCATTGATTTACTAATAATCACAGATTCATCAACTCAAAAATCATAGATGCACTAATACAATAGAAAATACATTGATACGGAATTTTTTAAACATTGATGCACTAATTCATTGCAACAACATATTATTCTTAAAAATGAAAAAAACATTGATACACTGATTCACTGATACACTACGATACACATAGATGCACTAGTTTTATAAACATTGATACACTGTTATCCACATCGATGCATCGATACACTGATACAATGATGCATTGATACTCTACAACAGCGATGCACCAATTCACTCCAACATCAATTGTCTTAAAAATGAAAAAAAAAACATATCAAACTCTCTTAATCCAATCAAATTTCATGTTCATGTCAAATCCATTGTTAAGCAAAAATATTAATACACATCAAACTTTACACACCTTGATTGAGATTCGTATCAAAGTCTTTGGTTCACGTAGCAAAAAAAACTACAAAAATCCCGATACCCAATTACCCGCCTTTGAAGGGTTAGAGGTCGTAGTTCATGGTGGAGAAAGGGAGAAACGGTTGGCCGATTGTGACCACATAGATATCAAATACGAAGTAAAAGAAAATGAGTTGGAGAAAGATTAGTGGAACTCCGACCGCGACAATCAAAGCTGGTGAAGATAAGGGAGGATGTCAGATTTCTTCTAATCAAATCAAATACAACAATGATTCTTTGGTGGTGGTCGGCGGTGATACAACGATGATTATCATTGGTGGTAGTGGTGGTGGACGGTGCCGGTTTACATATAGATTCTTCATCGTCTCTTACGTGATCCGATGGTGTTGAAAGGGTTCATCATCACTTCCAGCATCAAGTGTTACGTGTTCTGCATCATGAGGTTCATCATCACTATCAACATTGCTATGCTCCAGGAAAATGTTTGCATCATGTTGTTCATCATCGCTTTCAACGTTGCTGGTCTAATTGTTTTTTGAATCAAAGTTATGTTGTTGTGCTCTAGGAAAAAATGTATGAGTTGACCATCTTTGAAATTCATTTGACAAATCAGTAAATGTTTATAATTTTAGAAATTTGGTTAATAGATAAATCTTTGCCATTGTTAGAAAAGCATAATTACGGTAATTAGTAAAACCGTAATATTTATTTTTTTTATTAATTAAAGCTAAAACCAAAATTCCTAAATTGCTCTTTCATTTGATAAATAAGTAATGCCACATGGCGTCGTCTTATTGCTTCACATCTCTTCTCACAATAAGTTCCTTCTCACCTGATCCAATATCTATATACATATATATATATATATATATATATATATATATATATATATATATATATATATATATATATATATATATATATATATATATATATATATATATATATATATATATATATATATATACGTATATATATATATATATATATATATATATATATATATATATATATATATATATATATATATATATATATACAACAATTATATATATATATATATATATATATATATTATTATATATATAGATATACATACATATATATGTATCTGTCTATATATACATACATACATATATATATATATATATATATATATATATATATATATATATATATATATATGTATCTATAAATGTATAGTAAACATAACGTTCTACATAGATTGTGAATAATAATGTTAATCTACATAAAAATGTATAGAATTATATAACATTCTATATAAATACATAATATTTCTATATAGAATATGTTAAATTTTTAGCAGTTAAATAGTTTCTATATAGAAAAAAATATTTTTTCTTATAAAAAACGTTTTTTTAACTGCAAAAATCAATTATCATTAAATAAAGAGAAAATGAAAATGAAAAAAAGAAAGAAAGAAAAAGAGAAAAAACAGACTTTTTTTTTACTTTCAAAAATACCTTTTGCACACCTTTTAAGGATTCTCCACTATCAAAATTATAATAATTACAAAAAACGTCATTTGACAATTTTCAGCCATAAATTTTTGATCTAATGGCCACAAATGCTTCTTAGGTTCTCACAAAATTTTAAGTTCTTAGAAGAACCTTACTCTATCTCTCTCTCTCTCTCTCTCTCTCTCTATATATATATATATATATATATATATATATATATATATATATATATATATATATATATTGTAGGTCCCGAGAGGTTCCCAAAGTATATAGCTTTAATCTGTAGAGGGGGGGTGAATACAGCAATTTAAAAAACTATACACTATTTCTCAATGTTTGTATGTATTATCAACAATTTGTTAATTACAAACAAGCTTGAATGCGGAATAGTTCAAGCTGAGATGACAGATACAACAGTATGTTCACTAGTCTAAGACAAACTCAAACTAGTATACGATGAATACACTCACTAAGAAGCACTCACTGGGTTTTCAAGACTTTAAAGGAACAGCTTATGTAAAACAGCTTAGACACGCAGATACTGAATTACACAGCAGACTTGCATGCATGAAAAACACACTTGCACGTTCACTCTTGGTTTCAGCACTTAGCTTTCTTCACACCTTTCTCTGTCCTTAGAAGCTTCCTTTTATACTCATTCAGAGGATCTAAGAGAAACATCTTCATTGGACGGAATGAAAAGAAGAAGTCTTGTTGAAAAGACAGCATAACCTTTTCTGCACTTTTCTGAAAAGCAGACTTGTCTTCACATGTGCAGAACTTTTGTCTTTTTACTTTGTCTACTGTTGCATTGCCTTTAACTAATTTAGGAATGTCAACTTTGCGTCTTTCTTCCTTGTAAAGGCCTATTTTGATATAAGAAAAAGGTCTGTCACCCTTTTTCAAATAACCTTTTATCTTCATGTTACAGAACAGCTTGGGCAGGCTGAGCAGTTCTGTTTTCCACTTTGTATTCGACTTTGTATACTGATCTTGTAGACAAAAACAATACATGATGACTTGGAAACATATTCCATAAAGTGTTTAGCCTGTTCACAAAGAACAGGTTCTGTTCACAAAGAACAGAACACTTTAAAATTGCCCAAGCTGCTCACCAGTGTAGAGCAGCGTAGACAGTTTATGTCCAGCCTGTTCAGCAGACAGAGCAGCTTGGACAAACTGTCTTAGTTGCAACACATGCAACATATAGAACAGCTTTAGACTGATATTGCAAATCATTTTCAGGTTTCAATAAGACATATAACAGGCCTTAAATTCAACCTTCAAACGCATCAACAGGTTTGATTATAAATCTCCCCCTCAGATGTAGAACAGGTTTGACTGAGGCCTTTTTGTGCCTAACAATCTCCCCCTATTTTGCAATAACCAGTCTAAGCTGGTCTTATCAAAAATCATTATATATTTTTACAGTACATTTTGCTGAATTGAAATTACAACATTACAGTAAAGTAAAAGATCAGTTTATATATATACTGATTCTTGATTACATTAGAACAACACATGTTCTTACAAAAATACAACTAATGTACTGATGTATATTACAACTAATGTAAACTGAAATTACAACAAATGTAAATAAAGTACAACTGATGTACATTGGACTGTTTTAGATGGGAGCAAATAATGGTAAGCATGTCCAACTGATGGACAGCTTCCATTCTTCACCTACCCAGATGGCAGGTGGACTTCATTACAATGGAAAAGGATCCTGAACCATCTTTTCCAGTTCTTCCCTTGTATCCTCAAGATCTTGAATTTCACTTCTTATTATCATGAACTTGGGATCATTGAGCTCTCCTCTTTGATAGAAGCCTCTGAGCTGATCCTAGACGGCTGCTCTCCATTTGCTAGACTGCCTAAATGAAACTGCAAGTCTGAAGGCGACAAGCTGTCTTAGATCAACTTTGTACAGCTCTGAGGCTCTTTGGAAGCACTTCTTCTGGGTTAGGGGATCTACAAAAAATGCCCCCAGCTCAGGTTCTTCAATAATCTTGCCATCCTCAAACTCTATTCCACTTGGCAGGCTATGATCAACTCCCTTCATTTCAATGGCATAGTCGCCCTGTTCGATCAGTGTAAGGAGTAGCTCCATCTCTGTGTCCTTCTTTGTTCTGCTGGCCTTTATTTTTGGATGTGTCACAAAGACACCTTCACTAATTTCCTTAGATATCAGGCCAAGATCCTTTACTCTTTCCATCAACTTCTTGACATATGCCCTGATTTGTTTAGCAGTTTCAGACTTTGATTCACTCAGGGCAACTGCCAGCTCAATCCACTCCCTGTATCCCATCTGAGCTACATCAGTGTGGTCATGAGTTTCCAATTCTAGGCCTGTTGCACCCATCCTTGTTATTTAAGCTTCCACTGACTGCCTTTCCTTGATACAGGGACAGCTTTGACAATTGCTTCCTTGGCTAGCCTTCTTTCAGCAACATCATGAAACTTTTTCTTAGCCAAGTTGTCAAAGTGGTATTGAGCTCTTGCATGGGGTACTGTTGATTTGGTCACAGAGACCTGAGTACCTTTCTCTACTTCCTTCTCTTTCTCCCCTGCTGATTGTCTAGCAGCTTCCATTATTTTCTTTTGCACCTCCAAGGTAGACATTTTAATTTTCTTTGCTTCTTGGAGTGCAAAGGCTTTGGCAGATTCTTCTTCTTTTCTAAGCACTTCCAGGGCTTGAAGCTGTTCTTCTCTGAACTCAAAATACTTGTCCATAGGAAGACCCATTTCTTTAGCCCTGGCTTTGTGAAATTGATCTTCTGCTTCTTTCTGCTGCATGGAATCATCAGCTGCCTTTTCTTTTCCTTTAGCTGCTGCTGTAGTGACAGCAGCCTCAGGAATTTCCTCTTCTTCTTCTTCTTCAGTTAGAATTAAGTGCCTCCTTTTACTGCTAGGCCTGTCCTCAGGAATGACTTCCTCCCCTTAGACTGAGCAGGGTTTGGAGAGACAGCCTGAGTAGGCATAGCAGCTTGAGAGGCACCTTCAGCTGTACCTGTTTCAAAGACATCTGCTGGCTGACCAGTGTGAGTTGCAGACACTGGTATCTCCTTAGGAGAAGAAGTTTTCTCCCCCTTAGACTTAGTCTTCGAGGCAGATGACTTCTCCCCCTTTGAAGGAGATGAAGCAGTGACTTCAACACCTGGTCTGCCTGAAGACACAAAGTCAGCAGGCTTGCCAGTAGGTTTAGTAGAAGGTTTAGGACCAACAAGGCTAGTCACTAAGTAAGCCAAGTTATCCTTCACCTCAGTAAGCTGGGAAAGACAGGTCTGAAGAGAAGAAGAGTGGGAATCAGCAAGGGATGTGAGCTTAACAATATTTTCCCTATCAGACGCTGTGAACAGAGAGTTTGCAGTTGTGCAAGATGAAGTTCTAGAGAATCTTGCACATCAGCAAGATCTGATGACACAGAGTTGGATAGGGAGCCAATTAGAGTTTGTAAGCTAGCCAGAGTGGCTGGAAGAGTAGAGTTGCAAGAAGTAAGAAGTGATGACAGCTGTTGGAAAATGGCTGTCATTGAGGACACAGAGTCCTGCTGTATGGAAAGAATAGAGGAGAGGGAGGTGGACACAGTTTGCAGCTGAGCAGTGAGTGCTAACAGCTGTGGAGAGGAATCAGGTTGTGGAGTGGTAGGGAAAGAGGCCTTGAACGAATCAAAGAACCCCTGAAGCTGTGCAGACACAGAGTCTGATATGATGGAGGGTAGAGAGTGCATGGTGTTTTCCAAAGAACCAACTTTGTTGGTCAGCAAAGAAAGCTGATCCTTCAAAGGCAGGTCTTTGGGAGATGGAGGTGTATGAGTAGATTGTTTTGAGTGGGTAGATGGAGAGGAAGATGATGAGGCTGGTGTTTGAGGATGTGATGGAGAGGGAAGAGGGACTTTGGACAGAAGCTCCATAGCCTGGGCAAAAGTAAGATGGCCCAGTTTGGAGGGATCAAAGGGTCCTTCAGCAGCGGCTGTAGCTGCATCACCAGGAGAGGGGGATGATGTTTGGGGCCTTTCAGATGCTGCTTGTGTTGCAACACCCTCATGAAGACCAGTGGTGGTTCCCTCTGCAGTGCCTTGGTCTAAAGACACCTCATCATTGGGAGATGGGATATGCATTTCAACATCAGCAGTGGTGAAACCTGCTGATGGAATTTGCATGGAGGGAGCAGCCTCACCAGAGGGATGGTGTGATCCCTGAGGTTCATCAGCTTGGGTTGTTGGTCCCTCAGCAGCTGTTTGGTGTAGAACAGATGTATCATGGGGAGCAGAAGTTTGAGACTGAGCTGTTGATTGGTCTATACCAGCAGCGTGGGCATCTCGTGCAGACTCAGGGTGTGAGGAGATTTTAGTGGGGGACAGTGTGGACACAGTATGGAGTGGAGAGGACTCCTGTCTTTCAATATCCTCAGCCTGTTGGGAGGCTGGGATAGTTGATGTGGGTATCTTCTTTTGTACAACTGGTTCCTGTTGGGAGGAACCAGAGGGCCTAGGCTGACTCTGGGTAGACTCAGATTGGAGTGAAGCAGGCTCCAAATGAGCTGAACCTTCTCCCAAAATAGGAGAGGCAGCTGGGGTTGCTTCTTTTTCAACTGAACCCTGTTGAGAGGGGACAGAGGAGGGGGTTTGTTGGGCTGGTTTCTTTTTGGCTAGGGATTTGCGTTGGTAATGAATGGATGATGTGGGTGATTGTGGAGAGGGGAGAGGATCTGTTTGGACAGGGTGTGAGACTGGGTCAGGAACAGTGGGGCTGGCCTGTTCCATAGTCTCTTGAGCCATAGAGGCACCAGCCACAAAGGCTTCAGGCTCAACAGATGAACCAGGGTGAGGAGTCTGCTCCTCCTCAGCCACAGAGGCTAAAGGAGCAGACTTAGTCTGAGCTGTTTTGGCCTTCTTTTTCACAGGCCCAGCTTCAGTTGCCAGGTCCTTTTAACAAGCTTGGACCTGGCTTTGGATTTTCTGGCGGGAGCAGCAGCTTCTGGATCCACCCTCACATCAGACGGTCCTTCCACCAAACCTAACAGCCTCCTCATTGGTGTGGATAGAGGAGGCTCATTTTGCAGTACAGGAGTATGAAAGATTCTATTCCCTATGACAGGGAATACAGCAGACTTAAGTAAGGGCTGGGAGTTGTATAGTTGCTCACCACAAACATGGCTGAAAATGAGGCTCAGAAACCTGGGATAACGGACAGCAGCTGGTCTTGGCTCTTGCTGCACCAGGTTTCTCAGGTTTGAAAAGATCCACTTAGCCATGTCAAGAGTAGTCCCATCCACTAGCTGTAGGACTATTGGAACTTCATCTCTACTGAGTTGGTCGAATGAACCAACTTTACTGCTGAAGCTCATCATCACCGAAGCAAACAGAAAGCTGTAGGTAGGAGACAGATCCTTCCTGTACAATGTTGCTCCAATTTTGGGTTCTGCTACACCACAGAAGCGTAGCAGATTTCCCGTTTGCTCGTTCTCAGGCTGAGGCAGATCATATGACTCAGCACAGGCAGATGAAGAACCTCCCTTAGAAGTTCAACAGTTATCTCAATGGTTTGAGTCCCATTAAGAATAGTCTCTTTGATGACTGTGGTGTTGGGGTTGTAAGAACAGGTGTACCAGAACTCATACACCATCTCCTGGTACAGGACACCAGGAGTTGCAGTCATAGCATAGTTCAACGGATGAACTTGCAGAAACTCCACCATTTGATCGTAGCCTTTTCCCACATAGTTTTTGGGAATAGTGAGGTTTGCTACATAGTTTCTGGGTTTGATGGTCAGCATTGTGGTGACTGATGAATGTTTGACAACATCATCACCAACGAACACTGGAAGAAAGGGATTAGGTCTGTGAGCCATTTGGGAATTTTTTGAGATTGAAGAAGCAAAGGACACTTAGTCGATTTTTAGGGTTCTTGAGGATTTCTGGAAGTGATGAAGAAAATGAAACAGTAGTTTGGTATTTATAGGATTTGAATGTGAGTGTGTATGAGAGAGAAGATTTTGGGCGGTTTGATTTGAAAAAGTCGTTAACGGAAAACGGAACGGTTGTCCATGTCAGACCGTTTGTCAGACCACTTGATTTCTTTTTAATCACTTACACACGTAATCCACATTATCCGCAGTAATTAAGTTAAATAAAACATTAATTAAGTAACTTAATCGTGAAGAAAGGTAATTAGAATTTTTGGTCTAAGCTGTTGGTCAACCCTGTGATGACCAAAGCCATCACAAGGTGTTCAATCTTCAAGCTGTTCATTTTTCAAGCTGTTCCTCCAGCCTGCTCTCCTTTGTAAGAGCAGGTTGTGTTCAAATAGGAGAACAGGTTACAAGTAAAACTTGTAAGACAGTGTGAAGGAATGAACAGGTTGAGGATTGAACCACCAGAGCAGGCTGGACGAATAAACTGATTTTGTTCAGCCTGTTGTATGCTCAAGCTGTTCAAGTTTTTCAGACAAATGACTAAGTACAGAACATGTATAACCTATTATGTCTAAGCTGTTCTGAAAAACTTGAGCAGTGTGAAACATACAGATTTTTAGACCTTTGAGAAACACTTAGTCACTCTTGTTTAACATGCCCAGCTTGCTGACAAGGTAATTAAACCTTGTTTCATCCTGAGTTTTGGTGAAAATGTCTGCAAGCTGTTCATTTGTGGAAATAAAACTTACCTCCACATTACCTTTCTGAATGTGATCCCTGATGAAGTGATGTCTGACTTCAATATGCTTTGTTCTTGAATGAAATACTGGATTGTTGGAGATGGCTATGGCACTTGTGTTATCACACAGAATTGGAGTTTTCCTATACACAAGGCCATAGTCTTCAAGCTGATGCTGCATCCACAGAATCTGCCCACAGCAGCTTCCAGCAGCGATGTACTCAGCTTCAGCAGTAGAAGTGGACACTGAGTTCTGCTTCTTGCTACTCCAACTGATCAACTTTCCACCAAGGAGTTGACATCCACCTGTTGTGCTTTTCCTATCTAACCTGCAGCCTGCAAAATCAGAATCTGAATAGCCTGTTAGTTCAAGGCTTGAGTCTTTGGGATACCAAAGAACTAAACCTGGTGTACCCTTCAGGTATCTGAAGATTCTTTTAACAGCAGCTAGATGAGATTCCTTTGGATCAGCTTGGAACCTAGCACACAGACAGGTGGCAAACATAATATCAGGTCTACTAGCAGTTAAGTATAGCAAGCTCCCAATCATGCCTCTGTAAGCTGTTACTGAAACAGCTTTGCCACTGGCATCAGCATCCAGTTTTACATTGGTTGCCATTGGGGTTTTAATAAGAGAACTTTGATCAAATTTGAACTTTTTCAAAAGATCTAAAGTGTACTTTCTTTGATTTATAAAAATTCCAGTTGAGGTTTGTTTAACCTGTAATCCTAAAAAGAAAGTAAGTTCTCCCATCATACTCATTTCATACTTGGATTTCATGAGTAATGAAAAATTCTTGCACAACTGCTCATTTGTAGAACCAAATATTATATCATCCACATAAATTTGAACAAGCATAATGTCAGATTTCACTTTCTTTATGAACAGTGTAGTATCCACTTTACCTCTGGAATACCCATTGCTTATAAGGAACTCAGTAAGAGTGTCATACCAGGCTCTAGGGGCTTGTTTGAGACCATAGAGAGCTTTGTCCAACTTATAGACAAAACCTGGATGTTGTTCATTTTCAAAACCTGGAGGCTGCTTGACATAAACTTCTTCTTGTAGCTTCCCATTCAAAAATGCACTCTTTACATCCATTTGAAATACCTTAATGCTCTTATGAGCAGCGTAGGCTAGATACAAACGAATTGCTTCTAGCCTGGCCACAGGAGCAAATGTTTCATCTTAGTCAATTCCTTCCTCCTGTCTGTAGCCCTGAGCAACCAGTATTGCCTTATTTCTAATGACATGACCTTGCTCATCCATCTTATTCCTGAAGACCCATTTAGTGCCAATTATAGTTTTACCTTTAGGAGCAGGGACCAGCTTCCATACATTGTTTCTCTCAAACTGATTGAGCTCTTCTTGCATGGCAGTGATCCAATTGGCATCTTTTAGTGCTTCATCAACCTTCTTTGGCTCCATCAGTGAAACAAAGCTAGAGAACATACAAAAATACCCTAAGCTGTCCCACCGTGTTTGTATCCCTTTGTTGATGTCACCAATTATTTGATCATTGGGGTGACACATGATCCACTTAGGATCATTTTTCAATGATGATTCACCTGAGTTGTTAACATCTTCAGCAGGTCCTGTTGAACAGCTCTCAAGATTTTCAGACACACTGTTGTCTTGAGCCTGTTCACTTGTTGAACATGTCTGACCACTGTTGAACATATCAGCAGAGGAACTGGGAAAATCAGCATTGATAGGTTCTGGACATGCAGTTGTAATTAAGTCAGTACATTTATTCACACAGGATGTATTGACATAATCATCATCATGTCCATCATGGTTAACAGGTTCCACACTGGGTGTAGTGGAAGCTTTTGAGTCCTCTTCATTGTTTGAATGCATCAAATCATCAAAGTTAAGTTCTCCTGAAACTAATTCAGGAACAGCTTTGGTGAAAACATTCTTGAACTCTTCAAAGGTGACATTGATAGATTCATCTATCACCTTTCTTTTGTTGTTGTATACTCTGTAGGCTTTGGAGATAGCAGAGTAGCCAACAAACACACCTTCATCAGCTTTAGGTTCAAACTTTGACAGCTGGTCCCCTTGATTCAGAATGAAACAGGG
>JAANYP010005196.1:25172-55970 GCA_020465985.1 Centrapalus pauciflorus
GGCTCAAGAGGAGCTCATTGTGTTGAACCTGTTCAGCCACTAAGAGATCTGATTTGGGTGAAGCAGGCAGTGTTATAGCTCGCACAAAATGATGAAGGTAAACCTGAGGCACACAGCAGGGTTCTAGCAGCTCAATGAGAGTATGCGGTTTCTCCTTTCAGAACTGCATTTTGTTGAGAGTTTCTTACTGCTGAAAAGTTTTGAGAGATGCATTTCACTCACAGAAGTCGTCAAGACGTAATGATTTTCGGAAGTCAGTACCATGACACTTCTAAAGCTGCTTTACTGGGCAGAGTTCAGCATTTCCCAGCTGTTTTGGCAAATCCAATATTCACTCCCGAGCAGCCTACTCCTTTGCTCTCAGAAAAGTCACCACATGTGTACCTGGAGAACCTTACATCAAGACCTTACAAGTGGGAGCTTCTTCCCGCTAGACTTGGGACATAACAGAGTCCAAACAAGCCAGGAGGGTCGAAGAAGAGGCGAGTAATCAAGAGAGATTGTGTTTAGGGATTTAAAAGAGGTTTTTCTATGCTTGAACCGTATTCACTCACCAAGCTGTGGCAGATCTACGTTTGGCAAAAGTCCGAGAAGCAACCTGTCCCAACTCGTTTACGTACGAGGTTCTTGTTTATAGTATCCTTGAGGATATACAGATGTGACGTCTTCGGTGCCAGAACCAGTTGAAGATCACAGTTGTTCGTTTTGAGAACAGGTTGTCATCAGTTTTTGGGGTCAGGCCAGAAGCTATGACACAACATATACACCTTTTTTCGTTGGAGCACACAGCCAACTTTGCCTTGGAAGGCCAATATGTAACCCAGGGGTGCTGCATCAAGTTAAACCTTGTAGCCACATCACCAAGTTGGCCTTCTCTACACAGGGTGTGTTTGAGCCCAACCACAGAGGCTACCCTTTTTGAGACGACTGCACACCTAGGCTGTGCAGAGTTCCATATCCCTCAGTGGATCCCTGCACATTGTACCCAAAGGTACTTGTTGAGCCCTATTTCAGCCGAGTTCTACTACAGCAATTCTTTACAAACTTCATGTGCCCTGAGCACCACTGTCCAAGTGACCAAACCTGGGAAGGGTTGGTTGTCCTGCAGAGTGGATAAGATAAAGTATTAGTCCATTTTTAGGAGGAACTCATCGACGAGATGGTTCTCCTACTGCATCAACAGTATGTTGATGGTTATGGAAATGTCCCCACCTAAGTATTCCCGATCTGAATGGTATATCCTTGTAATACCCTCCTCAGTGACGTCGTACATTGTCCACCGAGACGGGCTTGGACAAGCTGTAGAAGGAACGCAGAGTCACACAGCCTCATGTCCTGCAAGAATTCAGGACGTCCCTTGGCCAGATGTTCTTCTTCCACATTTGTAACATTTTCTCTTTTTAGTATTTTGAAGACAACGTCAAACACATGTCTGAGCTTTTTTGGTGATTCTTTCCAGCAGTTTTAGCATCTTTAGTTGGTAATCGAACACTTGTGATGGCGATTCATAGCCACAGCTTTGACTGTCTCTTCTTTCACTCTTTTTGGGAGGACAATGTCGAAGACAGGAAGCTTTGATTAGGAGGGGGGGGGCTTTGAAAGGCATTCACCCAAGGGTGGGAACTTATTCCCATATTACATCATAATGCCAGCACTGCTCAAAGGGAGAAAGCCAAATGTCAGTTACTTCCATGTGTTTGGATGTCCCTGTTTCATTCTGAATCAAAGGGACCAGCTGTCGAAATTTGAACCTAAAGCTGATGAAGGTGTGTTTGTTGGCTACTCTACTATCTTCAAAGCCTACAGAGTATACAACAACAAAAGAAAGGTGATAGATGAATCTATCAATGTCACCTTTGAAGAGTCCAAGAATGCCTCCACCAAAGCTGTTCCTGAATCAGTTTTAGGAGACCTTAACTTTGATGATCTGATGCATTCAATCAATGAAGAGGACTCAAAATCTTCCACTACACCCAGTGTGGAACCTGTTAATCATGATGGACATGATGATGATTATGTCAATACACCCTGTGTGAATAAATGTACTGACTTAATTACAACTTCATGTCCAGAACCTATCAATGCTGATTTTCCCAGTTCCTCTGCTGATATGTTCAACAGTGGTCAGACATGTTCAACAAGTGAACAGGCTCAAGACAACAGTGTGTCTGAAAATCTTGAGAGCTGTTCAACAGGACCTGCTGAAGATGTTAACAACTCAGGAAAATCATCATTGAAAAATTATTTCCTCAGTGGAGTCAGGTGTCAACCCAATGATCAAATAATTGGTGACATCAACAAAGGGATTACAAAACACCGGTGGGACAGCTTAGCGGAACTTCTGTATGTTCTCTAGTTTTGTTTCACTGATGGAGCCAAAGAGGGTTGATGAAGCATTAAAAAGATGCCAAATTGGATCACTGCCCATGCAAGAAGAACTCAATCAGTTTGAGAGAAACAATGTATGGAAGTTGGTCCCTGCTCCTAAAGGTAAAACAATAATTGGCACAAAATGGGTTTTCAGGAACAAGATGGACGAGCAAGGTCATGTCATTAGAAATAAGGCAAGACTGGTTGCTCAGGGCTACAGACAGGAGGAAGGCATTGACTATGATGAAACATTTGCTCCTATGGCCAGGCTAGAAGCAATTCGTTTGTATCTAGCCTACGCTGCTCATAAGAGCATAAAGGTATTTCAAATGGATGTGAAGAGTGCATTTTTGAATGGGAAGCTGCAAGAAGAAGTATATGTCAAGCAGCCTCCAAGTTTTGAAAATGAACAATACCCAGGTTTTGTCTATAAGTTGGACAAAGCTCTCTATGGTCTCAAACAAGCCCCTAGAGCCTGGTATGACACTCTTACTGAATTCCTTATGAGCAATGGGTACTCCAGAGGTAAAGTGGATACCACACTGTTCATAAAGAAAGTGAAATCTGATATTATGCCTGTTCAAATTTATGTGGATGACATAATATTTGGTTCTACTAATGAGCAGTTATGCAAGAATTTTTCATTACTCATGAAATCTACTAATGAACGTTCTCCTATTAAAACCCCAATGGCAACCAATGTAAAATTGGATGCTGATGCCAGTGGCAAAGCTGTTTCAGTAACAACTTACAGAGGCATGATTGGGAGCTTGCTATACTTAACTGCTAGTAGACCTGATATTATGTTTGCTACCTGTTTGTGTGCTAGATTCCAAGCTGATCCAAAGGAATCTCATCTAGCTACTGTTAAAAGAATCTTCAGATACCTAAAGGGTACACCAGGTTTGGGTCTTTGGTATCCCAAAGACTCAAGCCTTGAACTAACAGGTTATTCAGATTCTGATTTTGCAGGCTGCAGGCTAGATAGGAAAAGTACAACAGGTGGATGTCAGCTCCTTGGTGGCAAGTTGATAAGTTGGTGTAGTAAGAAGCAGAACTCAGTGTCTACTTCTACTGCTGAAGCTGAGTACATTGCTGCTGGAAGCTGCTGTGGGCAGATTCTATGGATGCAGCATCAGCTTGAAGACTATGGGCTTCTGTATAGGAAAATTCCTATTCTGTGTGATAACACAAGTGCTATAGCCATTTCCAACAATCCAGTATTTCATTCAAGAACCAAGCATATTGAGGTCAGACATCACTTCATCAGGGATCACATTCAGAAAGGTAATGTGGAGGTAAGTTTTATTTCCACAAATGAACAGCTTGCAGACATTTTCACCAAACCTCTTGATGAAACAAGGTTTAATTACCTTGTCAGCAAGCTGGGCATGTTAAACAAATGTGACTAAGTGTCCTCAAAGGTCTAAGACATTGTATGTCTCACACTGTTCAAGTTTCTCAGAACAGCATAGACAGAACAGGTTATGCATGTTCTGTACTTAGCTATTTTTCTGAAATCCTTGAACAACTTGAACATACAACAGGCTGAACAAAAACAGTTTACTCGTCCAGCCTGCTCTGATGGTCCAGTCTTCACTCTGCTCATTCCTTCACACTGACTTACAAGACATTGTCTTGTAACCTGATCAGCTATTGGACACAACCTGTTCCTACATGGCTGAACAGGTTGAAGGAACAACTTGAAAAATGAACCGCTTGTGATGACCCTGTTCATCACAGGTTTCACCAACAACTTAGACCAACAGTTTTTAATTACCTTTCTTCACAATTAAGTTACTTAATTTCTGTTTTTATTTAACTTAATTACTGCGGATAATATGGGTTACGTGTGTTAGTGATTAATAAGGGCTCAAGTGATCTGACAAACGGTCTGACATGGACAACCGTTCCGTTTTCCGTTAACGACTTTTTCAAATCAACCGCCCAAACATTTCTCTCGCATCCCCACTCACATTCAAATCCTATAAATATCTCATACTGTTTCATCTTCGTCTTTCTCACTACTATCATAAACCTCCTAAGAACCCTAAAAATCGACTAAGTGTCTTGTGCTTCTGCTACTTTCACTACTTCCAAAATGGCTCACAGAAACAACCTCTTTCTACCAGTATTTGTTGGTGATGATGTACAGAAACACTCATCAGTCACCACAATGCTAACCATCAAACCCACTAACTACATTGCCAACCTCACAAACCCCAAAAACTATGTGGGGAAAGGTTATGACCAAATGGTGGAGTTTTTGACAGTTCATCCATTGAACTACGCCATGACTGCTACTCCTGGTGTCCTGTACCAGGAGATGGTATACGAGTTCTGGTACACTTGTGCCTACAACCCCAATACCAAAGTCATCAAGGGGACTATTCTCAATGGGACTCAGACCATTGAGACCACTACTGATCTTCTCAGGGAGTTTCTTCATCTACCAACTGCTGATTCATATGACTTGCCTCAACCTGAGAATGAAGAAATGGGAAATTTGTTACGCTTCTGTGGTGTAGCAGAACCCAAAATCGGAGCTACGCTGTTCAGGAAGGATCTGTCTCCTACCTACAGTTTTCTCTTTGCCTCCGTGGTGATGTGCTTCAGCAGCAAAGTTGGTTCATTTGACCAACTGAGCCGTGATGAAGTCCCAATAGTCCTACAGCTGGTGGATGGGACTATAATGGACCTGGCTAAGTGGATCTTCCTGAACTTGAGGAACCTGGTGCAGCAGGAGACAAGACCAGCTGCTGTTCGATACCCCAGGTTTCTGAGCCTCATCTTCAGGCACATTTGTGGTGAGCACTTGTACAACACTCAACCTCTACTTCATACTGCTGCCTTCCCTGTAATAGGGAATAGAGTTTTCTACACTGCTGTTCTTCCCAATGAGCCTCCTCTGTCAACACCAATGAGGAGGTTGTTAGGATTGGTGGAAGGACACTCTGCTGTGAGGGTGGATCCAGATTCTGCTCCCAAGAGAAAATCCAAAGCCAGGTCCAAGCATATTAAAAGGACCATGGCAACCACTGAAGCTGGGCCTGTCCACAAGAAGGCCAAAACAGTTCAGTCTAAGTCTGCCCCCTTAGCCTCTGTGGCTGAGGGGGAGCAGGCTCCTCACCCTGGGTCATTTGTTGCCCCTGAAGCCTTTGTGGCTGGTGCCTCTGTCGCACC
This sequence comes from Centrapalus pauciflorus, assembly GCA_020465985.1. Classification (NCBI taxonomy): domain Eukaryota; kingdom Viridiplantae; phylum Streptophyta; class Magnoliopsida; order Asterales; family Asteraceae; genus Centrapalus; species Centrapalus pauciflorus. Next base: position 30,726 of record JAANYP010005196.1, read on the forward strand.
TGAGACAATGGAACAGGTCAACCCACCTGTTTCTGACCCAGTCTCCAAATCTGTCCAGTCTGATCCTCTCCTCTCCTCTCCAACATCCCCCACTTCATCTCACATTCTATACCAACGCAAAAAGAAACCAACAGCCCAAACTAGCCCCTCTGTTCCCTCTCAACAGGGTTCAGTTGCAAAAGAAGCAACCCCTGCTGCCTCTCCTATTTTGGGAGAAGGTTGAGCACAATTGGAGCCTGCTTCACTCCATCCTGAGTCCACCCAGAGTCAGCCTAGACCCTCTGGTTGCTCCCAACAGGAGACAGTTGTACAAACGGAGACAACCACCTCAACTATTCCAGCCTCTCAACAGGTTGAGAATATTGAAAGACAGGAGTCCTCTCCACTCCATACTGTGTCCACACTGTCCCGACCTCAAACTTCTTTACACCCTGAGTCTGCACCAGGTCTCCACACTGCTGGTATAGACCAATCAGCAGATCAGCCTCCAACTTCTGTTCCCTATGATACAGCTGTTCAACACCAAATAGCTGCTGAGGGACCAACAACCCAAGCTGATGAACCTCAGGGAACATACCATTCCCTTGGTGAGGCTGCTCCTTTTGTGCACACTCAATCAGCAGGTTTCACCACTGCTGATGTTGAAATGCATATCCCATCTCCCCATGATGAGGTGCTTTTACACCAAGGCACTGCAGAGGGAACACCCACTGGCCTTCATGAAGGTGTTGCAACACAAGCAGCATCTGAAAGGCCCCCCCCCACATCAACTCCTTCTCCTGATGATGCAGCTATAGCCACTTCTGAGGGACCCTTTGACCCCTCCAAGCTGGGCCACATTACTTTTGCCCAGGCTATGGAGCTTCTCTCAAATGTTCCTCTTCCCTCTCCATCACATCCTCATACACCAGCCTCATCATCTTCTTCTCCATCAACCCAATCTAAACAGTCCACCCATACACCTCCATCTCCTAAAGACCTGCCTTTGAAGGATCAACTTTCCCTGCTGACCAACAAAGTTGGTTCTTTAGAAACCTCTATGTCCTCTCTACCATCTCTTATTTCAGACTCTGTGTCTGAACAGCCTAAGGGATTCTTTGATCTGTTCAAGGATTCCTTCCCTGCCACTCCAAAAACTGATAATTCTCCACAGCTGCTTGCACTCACTGCACAGCTGCAAAATGTATCCACATCCCTCTCCTCAATTCTTTCACTACAGCAGGACTCAGTGTCCTCAATGACAGCTATTTCTCAACAGCTGTCATCTCTCCTAACTTCTTGCAATTCTACACTTCCTGCCACTCTGGCCAACTTAAACACGCTCATTGGCTCCCTATCCAATTATGTGTCATCAAACCTTGCTGATGTGCAAGATTTTCTTGAACTCCATCTTGCACAACTTCAAAGTTTGCTGTTCACAGCTTCTGATAGGGAAAACATTGTCAAGCTGACCTCCCTTGCTGATAACCAATCCTCTTCTCTTCAAACCTGTCTTTCCCAGCTTGCAGAGGTGAAGGACAACCTGGCTTTCTTAGTGAACAGCCTTGTTGGCCCCAAGCCTGCTGCCAAAACTGCAGGCAAGCCTGCTGACTTTGTGTCTTCAGGCAGACCAGGTGTTGAAGGTGCTGGCACATCTCCTTCAAAGGGGGAGAAGTCATCTGCCTCGAAGACTAAGTCTAAGGGGGAGAAAACTTCTTCTCCTAAGGAGAAATCAGTACCTGCAATACTCACTGGCCAACCAGCAGGAGCATCTGCAACAGGTACAATGGAGGGTGCTTCCCAAATTGCTCAGCCTACTCAGACTGAAACTCCAATTCCTGCTCAGTCTAAGGGGGAGGAATTTATTCCTGAGGACAGGCCAAGCAGCAGAAGGAGGCATCTGATTCTAGAAGAAGAAGAGGAGGAGGAGGAGGAAAGTCCTGAAGCTGCTGTCACTACAGCAGCTAAAGGAAAAGAAAAAGCAGCGGTTGATCCCCAACAACAGAAAGCAGCAGAGATTAAATTTCACAAAGCCAGGGCCAAAGAAATGGGACTTCCTATGCACAAATACTTTGAGTTTAGAGAAGAACAACTTCAAGCCCTGGAAGCTCTAAGGAAAGAAGAAGAATCTGCCAAAGCTGCTAAGTCTTTTGCTCTTCAAGAGGCAAGGAAAGTTAAAATGTCCTCTCTGGTTGTGCAAAAGAAAATACTGGAAGCTGCTAAGGGATCAGCAGAAGAGAAGGAAGCAGAAAAAGAAAAGGGTGCTCTGGTCTCAGTGACCAAAACTTTAGTGCCTTCTGCAAGAGCTCAGTTCCACTTTGACAACCTAGCAAGAAGAAAATTTCAGGATGTTGCTGATAGAAGGCTTGCCAAGGAAGCAATTGTCAAAGCTGTTCCCATTTCAAGAAAAGGCAGTCAGTGGAAGTTGAAAATAACCAGAATGGGTGCAACACGAAACATATGACTACACTGATGTTGCACAGATGGGGTACAGAGAATGGATTGAGCTGGCAGTTGCTCTGAGCGAGTCTAAGTCAGAAACTGCTAAGACTGTCAGAGCATATGTCAAGAAACTGATGGAGAGAGTGAAGAATCTTGGCCTAATCTCCAAAGTAGTTAGTGAAGGTGTCTATGTGACACAACCAAAAATAAAGGCCAGGAGGACAAGGAAAGATACTGAGCTGGAAGAACTCCTTATGATGATTGAACAAGGAGACTATGCTGTGTAGATCAAAGGAGTTAACCACAGCCTGCCCAAAGGAGTGGAGTTTGAAGAAGGTAAGGTAATTGAAGAACCTGAGTTGGGGGCATTTTTTGTAGATCCCTTAACCCAGAGAAAGTGTTTTCAGAGAGCTTCAGACCTACACAAAGTTGGTCTTAAGCACCTTGCAGCCTTCAGAATTGCCAACTCCTTCAGACAGTCCAGCAAGTGGAGAGCAGCCATCTGGGATGAGCTGAGAGGTTTTTATGACAGAGGTGAGCTTCAAGATCCAAACTTCATGTTTCTCAGAGTTGAAATTCAAGATCTGGAAGAAACAAGGGAGGAACTTGAAAGAATGTTTGAAGAAGGACTGCCACCTCCAGTACATTGATGTCCATCTACCAATCAGGGTAGGTGAAGAATGGAAGCTGTCCATCAGTAGGACAGGCTTACCATTATCAGCTCCCAGCACAAACAGTCCAAAATCTGCTGTACATTAGTTGTACTTTAATTACATATGTTGTAATTTCTCTTTTGCATCAGTTGTAATATACATCAGTACATTAGTTGTACTTTTGTAAGAACATGTGTTGTTTTATGTAATCAAGAATCAATGTATATATAAACTGATCTTTTACTTTACTTTGATGTTGTAATTTTATTTCAGCAAATGTACTGTAAAAATATATGGTGATTTTTGATAAGGCCAGCTTAGACTGGTTATTGCAAACAGGGGGAGATTGTTAGGCACAAAAAGGCCTCAGTCAAACCTGTTCTGCATCTGAGGGGGAGATTTTCAATCAAACCTGTTGATGCATTTGAAGGTTGAATTTGAGGCCTGTGATATGCCTTATTGAAACCTGAAAATGATTTGCAATATCAGTCCAAAGTTGTTCACCCTGTTGCATGTGTTGCAACAAAGGCAGTTTGTCCAAGCTGTTCAGTCTGCTGAACAGGCTGGACATAAACTGTCTACGCTGCTCTACACTGGTGAGCAGCTTGGGCAGTTTTCAAGTGTTCTGTTCTTTGTGAACAGGCTAAACACTTTATGGAATATGTTTCCAAGTCTTCATGTATTGTTTTTGGCTAGAAGATCAGTTTACATAGTCGAAGACAAAGTGGAAATCAGAAATGCTCACCCTGCCCAAGCTGTTCTGTTACATGAAGACAAAAGGATATTTGAAAAAGGGTGACAGACCTTTTTCTTATATCAAAATAGGCCTTGACAAAGGAAGAAAGACGCAAAGTTGACATTACTTATTTGGTTAAAGGCAATGCAACAGTAGACAAAGTGAAAAGACAAAAGTTCTGCCCACATGAAGACAAGTCTGCTTTTCAGAATGTGCAGAAAAGGTTATGTTGTCTTTTCAACAAGACTTTTCCTTTTTCCTTTCGTCCAATGAAGAAGCTTCACTTAGATCCTCTGAGTGAGTATAAAAAGAAACTTCCAAGGATTGAAAGAATAAGAAAAAAAAGCTAAGTGCTGAAAACCAAGAGTGAACGTGCATTCAAGTGTGTTTTTCATGCATGCAGGTCTGCTTGAATAAAACAGTGCTTGCTGTCTAAGCTGTTCTTGTTCAAGCTGTTCCTCTGAGTCTTGTAAACGCAGTGAGTGATTCTTAGTGAGTGTATTCATTGAAAGTAGTGTAAGTCTGTCTTAGACTAGTTAAACATACTGTTGTATCTGTCATCTCAACTTGAACCTTTTCGCATTCAATCTTGTTTGTAATTAACATTTGTTGATAATACATACAAACATTGAGAAAATAGTGTGTAGTTTTTAAATTGCTGTATTCACCCCCCCTCTACAGCTTAAGGCTATATACTTGGGATATCTGTTGGGACCTACATATATATATATATATACACACATATAGTTGTAACATCCCAATTTTGGAAAAGGTACATGGAATTATTTCATTGGAGTAAATTAACCAATTTGGGACCCGACGATATAAATAGTGTTTTATGATAATGGGATCGAATATTGGGTGTCGGACAGAGTTATAACCAAAAAGTATATATTGTTGAGGTGGCTGCTTACTTGCTTTTATTTCCATTCTCCGAAAATCAGAAAGTTGAGTGTGTTTGTTTGTGTATTGGATTCCGGTAGCAGCCAAGAAGTGAGAAGGGATCAAGCAATCAGATTGTTGTTTCCAAGCTGTTCATCATCTTCAACCTCAAGTCCAAGTAAGTTGGAGCCCCAAATTCATGGGTTTTATGTTATGGGTAGTTATCACTTGATTGAATTGAGTTTAGTTGTGTTTCAGAGTAAATTCGACATATTTTATGTGGGTAAAATCAATCTGAGTTGAATTGGGGATGATTCCCCTGAGCTGTGAAAGAAACAGAGCTCACATGTTCTGTTCGTCCGTGAGCACGGCCGCGTTCCCCTGATCGCGGGCCGCGATGTTCTTGGGACCGCGTTGCATTGAGCGCGATGGGTCGCTGGCGGTTCGGGTCGGGCGCGACCCGTGATGTGAGCGTGACTGGGATCGATGATGCACGACCGCAATCGTGATGAGTAGCGCGACCGCGACCGTATGAGTGCGGCCCGCTCTAGCTAGGGTTTAGGGTTAGGCTTTTGGGCTTTGTGAGTCTTGTGATTGGGTATCCGGGTTTATGTGTGTTTCTTAGGAATTGTGTATAGAGTTATTGAGTTGTGATTGTGATATAGAGTTATCATATTGTGATTCCACGGTCTCGAGTTGATAGGGTTGGGGACGGGCAGGGAACCGAGACTTGAGTAGTGAGACTTGAGGGTCAGGTGACTTTGCATGTTTTTCTGAGATACTTGTACGATTATCTATTTAATACTTGCATGATCTTTTACTGATCTTTCTTACGAGATAGTATGAGTTTTATTACGAGTTTTTACTGAGATATTATCATGCATGTATAGCTGTGTTTTATTGAGAACTGAGTTTTACGTTATGAGATTTGGGACACACGAGCTACCGAGTTACTAAACCATATGGCTAGGCAGGGGTCGGGTCGCTCCCGATTCCCTTTTGAGCTCCTGACAACTTCTTTGTGCGGTCTAGGGATCTGGGTACATGGATTTATCCACACAGGTTGAGTACCTATTCTAAGTTACTCTGTGGGATCTCGTATACTTGTTCAGTAGAGAACGCTAAACACTCTTTTATTGAGTTTACTGACTTTTATTGAGTTTTTATAATTGTACGCTAACACTTTCATTCTCACCAGCTTTAGCTGACCTGTGTTTTAAATGTGTGTATCTCAGGTGAACAGAGATCTAGTAGGCCTGCTGGACCCAAGTAGGTTTACATCTTAGACGACTCGAGGAGTTAGCTACCTTTTTTAGAGGTAGTTATATTTTGAGGATTGTTGTATATACTTCGGATAGGTTGTAATATAATCAAGGAATTTCGTGACTTAATTCTATAAATTAAAGTTTCAAATTATCAGGGTTTCCACGTGTATGTGTTGGGATTAGTTAGAGATTATTATATTATATTCCCGTTGACGTGTTATTTATGTGGTTTTGAGGATTAGTTCGAGGGTGTTACAAGCTTGGTATCAGAGCCTAGTTTAAGAGATTAAGTATCTAGTGGATGCTTAAGCTTAAACCACGGAGTCTAGATCCTTGGATTGTAATCCGAAGTAGATCTCTTAGGTGATAAACGAGTAGTGAATAGAGTTATCTAGAGTTAATACGTGTTGTTATTTTATTGTGCAAATTATTATGGACCGTCAGGGCAGCGGACCTCAGGGTGATGACTCTAGGGATGATGAGTTCGTGCATATGTCAGAGCTCTATTTTGTGATAGGTCAGATATTTGATGAACGCTTTCCGGTGCAGGGAGCGGTACCTCCGCCAGTGACTGGGCAAAGTTTAGGGGCTGGTGGTTCTTCTAGCCAGCTGATGCGAGGGTCCTTTAAGTACTTTATGACGGGCCATCCTTCAGAGTTTTCCGGGGGAGTTGGTGCCTCGAAGGCACTTGATTGGCTGAGCGAGATTGAGGCGGCATTCTGGATTGCATATGTGGATCTTGTTGATCGAGTGAGTTATGCCTCCTACCTTCTGAAGGGAGGGGTGTTTCGCTGGTGGAGTTCCGTGGTGAGTGCCCGAGGGATTGATGAGGCTTATTTGATGTCTTGGGAGGAGTTCCGTGTTGAGTTCAAATTATAGTATTGCCCGCAGGATACGAGACGGGAGCTGGAGAGGGAGTTTCTTCATTTGCAGCAGGGGTCTATGACACTACAGGAGTATATCGATGTTTTTACAATGACAGAGCTCAGTTTGCGCCACACCAGGTGGCTACGGAGGACCGGAAGTTCAGCATGTTTATTGAGGGCATGAGGTCTGATATTCGGGAGTTTGTGGGGATGTTGCGCGACCCCACATTTTCATCAGCCATGGAGTATGCCCGTCGTCAATAGCGGGAGGTCGAGTGGCAGCGAGAGCAGCCGGCTCCCCAGAGACAGCGTGTAGAGCCATCGGGTCAGGGCAAGAGTTCGGGGCTCTCAAGATTCTATTGAGAGAGGCACCAGGATCGGCATTCTGAGCAAAGGGGTCAGGATTTGGGAGCCTAGCAATATCAGGGCCGAGATGAGAGGCAGTCGGGGGTTGGTCAAGGTTAGAGTCTAAATCAGGGTCAGGGCCAGAGGCAGTAGGGGCAGAGTCAGAGGCAGACCCAGAGTCAGGGCAGTGTTGGTAGGAGTTCTAGGGATTCGGGGAGCAGGGTTGGGAGTTCAGCTGCTATAGAGAGAGATTACCAGCTGTGCCATCACCATCTCTGTTGCTTTAGATGTGGCCATTTTGGCCACACTGCCATTGCATGTACCTCTCAAGAGTCATTATGCTTCCGATGTGGGAAGCCGGGTCATATGTCTCGTGATTGTCCAAACCCCGGTACAGGATTTCCAGGGTCGAGTTCGAGTGGGACAGGGGCATTAGGTTCATCGTCAGCACCTCGTGGGGGAGGTGGAGCATCGAGAGCTCATGGCAGAGTTTTCCAGGCTATGACCTGGGAGGCGAGGGAGTCGTCTGATGTTGTATCAGGTATGTTTATCCTTAACGGATTGCGTGCCTTTATTTTGTTTGATTCGGGATCTGATCGTTCATATGTATATGTTTCATTCTATGGCTATTTTTTTATGCCTTCGTCTGAGTTATATGTACCTGTGATTGTTGAGTCAGTAGATGGTAGAATAGTGTTAGTGAGTCGGGTCCATAGAGATTGTGTGTTAGAGATAGATGGTCATCGATTCTCCATAGATTTGATGTCGATGGAGCTCAGTAGCTTCGATGCGATTGTAGGCATGGATTGGCTTCCAGGAAGATATCTTCTGTTCTAAGAAGATGATCAGGATCCCTATTCCCGACTCAGAGTCGGCTACAATGTATGGGGAGAGGCGTCGAGGATAGTTGAGTATTGTGTCGATGGCTCGATCGCAGAGATATGTGGCGAAGGGATCGCAGAGATGTGTGGAGAAGAGCGAGGCCGGCGACGTGTCAGTGGTCAGAGATTTTCCGGATGTGTTTCCTGATGAGTTACCAGGGCTGACGCTAGACAAACAGGTCGAGTTCAGGATCGACCTAGTGCTCGGGGCTGCACTGATCGCGCGTACGCCCTATCAATTAGCATCGACCGAGATGAGAGAGACGATGACGCAGCTGCAGGATCTGCAGGATCACGGGTTTATTTGCCCTAGTTCTTCTCCGCAGGGAGCCCCTGTGTTGTTCGTGAAGAAGAAGGACGGGACGATGCGTATGTGCTTAGACTTTAGAGAGCTTAATAGGGTAACCGTGGAGAACCGTTATCCCTTGCCGAGGATTGATGATTTGTTCGATCAGCTTAAGGGGCGAGCTATTTCTCTAAGATTCATATGCGTTCTGGGTATCATCAGCTGCGTGTTAGGAATGAGGACGTGCCTAAGACTGCATTTAGGACCAGATACGGTCATTAGGAGTTCTTAGTCATGCCGTTTGGGCTGACTAACGCCCCAGCAATATTTATGGACCTGATGAATAGGGTCTGTAGGCCGAGGCTCGACCGATTTGTGATAGTGTTTATTGATGATATCTTGATCTATTCGAGGAGCAGCGAGGAGCATGGCCAACATTTGTGAGAGGTTCTGAGTACCTTGCAGCGAGAGACGATATACGCCAAGTTTTCGAAGTGTGAGTTCTGGCTTCGAGAGGTGTAGTTCTTAGGGCACGTGGTGATTAGTGAGGGGGGTGAAGGTGGATCGGGCGAAGATTGAGGCCATTATGAGTTAGGGTCAACCCACGATAGTGTCGGAGGTTTGCAGCTCTTGGGTCTGGCCGGATATTATATGTGGTTCATAGAGAATTTTTCACGGATTGTTGTGCCTTTGACGATGTTGACCAGGCAGTCTGTGCCATTTGTGTGGACCGAGGAGCAGGAGAGCACCTTCCTAGAGTTGAAGATTCGATTGTGTAGGGCTCCGATTTTGGCATTGCCGGAGGGTTCCGAGGACTTCGTCGTGTATTGTGATGCCTCATTTACATGGCTGGAGTGTGTACTGATGCAGAGAGGTAAGGTGATCGCTTACGCCTCGAGACAGCTTTGGAGTTATGAGTTGAGTCGGCCAGTGCATGATTTAGAATTGGACGCCATTGTCTTTGCCTTGAAGATATCGCGGCATTATCTATATGGGACTCGGTTTACAATGTATACTGATCATAAGAGCTTGCAGTATTTGATCAGCCAGAAGGAGCTGAACATGAGGCAGAAGCACAACATGGAGCTCCTGAAGGACTATGATTATGACATCCAATACCACCCGGGGAAAGCTAATGTGGTAGCAGATGCCTTGAGTAGGAGATTGTATGAGCAGACAATTACGTCTAGAGCTTCTAGGTTGCAGGTCACGTCGACCTTGATTGATAGTCTGCGGTTAGCTCAGGAGGAGGGATTGAGAGAGGGGAATGTGCAGAGAGAAAGGTTAGCAGGTCAGCTTGAGCTATTAAGTCAAGATGACAGAGGATTGATGACCTTTCGGGGCCGAGTATGGGTTCCCAGGATAGGGAACTTACGGCAGTTGATTCTAGACGATTCCCATAAGTCTAGATTGTCTATCCATCTGGGCAGCACGAAATGTACATAGATTTGCGAGTTCATTATTGGTGGCCAGGGATAAAGAGGGACGTGGGGAAGTATGTGGAGGCGTGTATGACATGTTTAAGGGTTAAGAGTGAGCACCAGAAGCTACATGGCAGGCTTCAGCCATTAGAGATTCCGGAATGGAAGTGGTATGATATTACCATGGACTTTATTGTGAGGCTTCCACGGACCGTTTGTGGGAATGACATGATTTGGGTTATCGTCAAACGGCTCACAAAGAGCGCTCATTTCTTGGCAATTTGTGGGAGTATTTCGATGAATCAGTTAGCGCGCCTCTACATCAGCGAGATCGTGGCGAGGCATGGAGTTCCGAGATCGATCACGTCTGACAGAGATAGCCGATTTGTATCGCGATGCTGGCAGAGCTTCCAGAGAGAGTTGGGTACCCGAGTTTAGCTGAGTACTGCGTACCATCCTCAAATAGGGGTTCATACAGAGCGGACCAATTAGACGTTGGAGGACATGCTGCGGGCTTGTACTATTGATTTTGGGGGTAGTTGGGATCTTCATTTGGCGCTTGTGGAGTTTGCATATAATAACAACTATCATGCCTCTATCAGCATGCCTTCATTTGAGGCTTTCTATGGACGGAAGTGCTTGACTCCAGTGTGTTGGGGTGAGGTTGTGGAGCGTCATATTAGCGGCCCAGAGGTTCTTCAGGAGACTAGCGACAAGGTTGCTATGATTTAGGAGCGAATTAGGACAGCTCAGAGATGGCAGAAGAGCTATGCTGATGGCGGATGTCAGAGTTGGAGTTCTAGGTTGGAGACCCCGTGATGTTGAAAGTCTCGCCCTAGAAAGGGATTATCCAATTCCGGAGACGAGGTATGCTAGGTCCGCGCTATATTGGGTCGTTCGAGATAGTGGAGAGAATTGGAGATCAGGCTTATCGCCTGAATTTGCCTGTAGAGCGGTCCGGAGTTCATAATGCGTTCCACGTCAGTCATCTTCGCAAGTGCTTGGCCCGTGATGATCAGAGAGTACCTCTATTTGAGATTGAGGTCGATGATGGGCTCCAGTATGCTGAGCAACCTGAGGTAGTAATGGATCGAAAGGTGAAGAAGCTACGCAACAAAGAAGTGTCATGAGTGTTAGTGCAGTGGAAGCTTCATAAGGGTACCAACGCCACCTGGGAACCAGAGTCTGAGATGCGTAGCCGTTATCCCCACAGATTTTCTTCGAGTTAGATTCTGAGGACATAATCTTCATAAGGAGGGAGGACTTGTAAAATCCCAATTTTGGGAAAGGTACGTGGAATTATTTCATTGGAGTAAATTAATCAATTTGGGACCAAGCGATATATATTGTGTTTTATGATATCGGGATCGAATATTGGGTGTCAGACCGAGTTATAACAATAACGTATATATAGTTGAGGTGGTTGCTTACTTGCTTTCATTTCCATTCTCCAAAAATCAGAAAGTTGAGTGTGTTTGTGTTTGTATTGAATTCCGGTAGCATCCAAGCAGTGAGAAGCTGCGATTAAATGTGTTCAATTCTTCCACTGCTGCTTTAATCGATGCAGAATGTTACATGATGGATGCAGCGGATGATCTTAAGCAGCATGGTTCACTAATCAATACCAAGGACACCAACGAATTATTCCTTGCTGAACACGACACTACCATAATGAACTTCGAATGTAATGAACGTGAGTCAGTCATGGAATCCACATTGAAACCTAAAAAACCACCGTGGACCCATAAGACTGAAAAGCTACCAACAGATTTGCCCCAATCTGTAAGGCCTTCGATAGAACAACCACATGTCCTAGAGTTAAAAACCTTGCCCGTACATTTAAAGTATGCCTTCTTAGGTCAGAATGACACTCTACCAGTCATTATTTCGTCAAATCTGATCGAGGCACAAGAAAAATCCCTACTACAAGTACTAGTAAAGTATAAAGAGGTAGTAGGTTGGACAATAGCATATTTGAAAGGAATCAATACTACTTTGTGTATGCATCGAATAATTGTTAATCCCGGAGCTAAACGAGTAAGACATGCACAAAGGAGGCTGAATCCCGCTCAGGTGAATTACACCACTATGGAAAAAGAATTGCTAGCCGTATTATTTGCCCTTGATAAATTCAGATCATATATTTGGGGTCCAAAAGTATTGGGTACTTAACTGATCGCATCAGGGACTCCTTCCGTGATGAACAATTATTATCAATTTTCAAATTACCATGGTTTCCATTAGACATAGGTGAAATGGGCCACCAATAATATGCTAGTCTCTGAACTAATCAGGTTAAGAAGATCCCAAACATATTAGGCTAGTATAGGAGCAGTATGTCTGGCTGAAGACGTAAAACTTAGCGCTTCCTGGGAGGCAACCCAGAGAACTTTGTGGGTGTGTTTCTGGAAACCCTCGCGAGACAACACTCGTCCACTCGGGATACCGAGGGGTTTAACGGCTTGTTGCACGTTCTAAGTGCAATTGTGATTCCGTACGAAAAGGCGGATTAATTTTATTTTTCAATTTAGCCATTAAACTATTTTTTGTCGCGATTTAGCCACTAGATTATTTTTTGTATACATATTTAGCCACTAAACTTTCTTTTTACTGATTTAGCCACCAAATATTGTCCGAATTTGGCCACTAAACTATCATATTTTGTATCGATTTAGCCATTAGTTTTATTCATTTTTCCCAAAATAAAACATTAACCAAAGTTTAGTGGTTAAATCAGGACAAAAAATAGTTTAGTGGCTACATGGGACAAATCTGAAAGTTGGATGTTCAAAATGATACTTAACCCTTTTAATTATTTCTTTGTTTTAGTTTAATTGTTTTAGTGTCACCAACTAAGTTGGGGAGGGTTTCTAACCCAATTTTAGTTGTTTCTAGACTTAAGTTTATTTATTTATGCAACGTGCTAGTTTAATGTGGGTTATTTTTTTTAACTTTAGTTTCATCTATCCCAAATAAGCAAGGTATCTTATTAAGAACGTAATTGTGTTCATTGTCTGCTAATTTATAAGTGTGTCTATGTGACGAGGACGTCACAATGGTCTAAGTTGGGGAGGGTAGGTTCTATGAAATGTTTAATATGATCTAATGAGCCCCCACAAAAAAAGTATTTTTTATTAGGCTGAAATTTTACCACCTGAGCAGAGAGCTACGACATATCATGAACATCAGATCTCGGCATAATGGAAAGGAGGTTTGACATCACGAGGATTTTCAGGCTGGTAACTTCTTAAATAATATCTTTGGTCCTCTACCTCATTACTAGTAATCAGGTACCATCGTTCCTTTCTCTTCACATTTATCATATTTAGATTTGCTTGTTTGGTGTAGAATTTGAACTTTTGTTATTTCAGTAATTGTGTGTGTTTTATTTTCATTTTACGAGTCGTATTGAATATGGATGCTTAGTGTCAATGTAGTCTTAATTTCCCCAATGGTTCTTGTTTGCCGAGCAGGCCGTGGAAAATGATGATACATAGATAAATTGTACCTAGAATTAGTTAGTGTTAGTAAGAAATTCTAGAATTATGTTAAGAGTCGTGATAATAATTAATATTTTTGCCATGTAAAATGAATTCAAGCACGTTAAAATTTATTTGGGCTTAAATATAAGTAATGTGTCAAAAGATTTTGAAAATCCATGCAATAAGGGGGAGAACTTAATCCTGTTTTAGCCTTAAAGTAATTTAATTATAGTCTAGATGGTTCGAGAAATTAAGTCCGTAGGGGTACCACTCATGCCTAATCCCCTAAAACCAATTGGTTTGGGAGCGGTTGACTGAAATCTCGTTACATGGACCATCTAGCTAAATTAGTGAAAAGAAAATAGATAAAAGCATGGTATTAAAAAGAAAATTTGTTGTAAACATGCAAAGAGGAAAAAGATGGTCGGAAGACCCACATGTTTTAAGTATTGTAACCTTCAGCTAAAAGGTATTTTCAAAACTGAGATACATTATATACATTATAAGAAAAGTATTTTTTTTAACTGAAAACGTCTTCAATGTACATGTTAAGAATTTTAATGCATTAGTACGAAGGCAAGCTTGACATAAAATTCCTAGACTTACTGCCAATTCTTGTTCGTTACTTAGTAGTTCTGATTGCAAAAGCTTGTTCGGGGACGACCAAGAGTTAAGTTGGGGAGATTTGATAAGTCTATAATTTATATGGTTTCTGAGTCATTTTATGATCATTTTAAGCACCGATACTTCGTAAAATCCATATTATTACTCCAAGATTGTATTTCAGGGCCAAGATGATAAAAAGAAGCAATCCGAGAGAATTTAGAGCAAATTGGACTGAGGGGGGCGCAGGCCTGCGCTGCCCTGCCCTGCACTCCACACAACGCCCAACCTATCCAGATACGTTCCAGCACACGCCAGCTAAACCCTAGCAGCATCCGGGCGCAGGGGGGCGTAGGCCTGCGCTGGTGCGGCGCCAATCCGCGTTTTTCAGTCCTGGAAACCCTAATCTCGAATCTCTATAAATAGGAGAAGAGTGAAGAGAGTCCCGATGTGTGTGAAAGTGTGCCGAAGCCCTGCCGGAGTGGATCTATGATACGAGAACGAAGACGGTGATTCGCAAGCTACCCAATGGCTCAGATCTATGATTGTGACGAGCATACGATGAGCGGCTAATCCCATTAGCCGTTTGCGGAGGATCTACGGCTGAGTTTACTCTTCTTTAATTCCTTATGTTTTGTTGTATTCGTATTAAGCGAGATCTATTATGTGTATGCAAATGATAAACATTTGGCTATGATTATGATTATGTGTTGCGATTGGTAAAAGCAGGATAGTTTATCGTGGTGTTATTATTCGTGCCGAGTCCATTATCTTAGGGATTAAGACGAGTATTAATGTTGCATACGCTATGCCGAGAGTTATTGGTTAAAACACGTTTGATTAATTTAGTCGCGCAATTGATTATGTCTATGTGATCATTGCGTGAAATTATAGTGAGTAATACTTATGCCGTGGTGATCCCGTGAATGGTTATTTGTTTCTTGATTGTTTATCTCTACGTTAGTTATTCTGCCATTAATTTTAGTCACAAAGCAATAGTAATCATTGATCTAAACAACTCATTCAAATCCACAAATTCACAATTTACGGTGCTTTCAATAAAACTCATAAGGCTAACCGCCTAACCACCCTAATTACAAATTCACTCCCTATGGATTCGACCCTTACTTCCCTATGCTAGTAGTAATATTTAAGGATTATTTCTGCGGGTCACAACGACGGCCCGTCAGGCTACCTTACAGATGGTGACCTGTGGTCTTGTTCCATAAAGTTCCTGAGATTTCCAAATATCCATTTGGCCATAGTTAGAGTAGTCCCATCCACAAACTACAGAGCCACTTGGATTTCATCTCTGCTGAGCTGATCAAGGGAACCAACCTTACAGCTCAGACTCATTACCACAGAGGAAAAGAAAAAGCTATAGGTTGGTACCAATTCTATTCTGAAGAGAGTAGCTCCAACTCTTGGCTCAGAGACACCACAACAATGTAGCAAGTTTCTCATCTGCTTATTTTCCGGTCGAGGTTTGTCATATTTCTCAACTACAGGCAGATGAAGCACCTCTTGAAGTAGAGCCGCAGAAATCTAAACAATTTTAGTATTGTTCAGAATGGTACCATGAATAACTTTGGTGGCAGGATCATAGGAGCTGGTGTAACAAAATTCATAACCATTTCCTGATACATGACACAAGGAGTAGCAGTCATTGCATAGCGCAAAGGGTGAGCTTTGATGAACTTTAACATAGGTTCATAACCGTTTCCAATGTAGTTCTTTAGGATAGTAATATTGGCTACATAGTTAGTGAGTGGGTTTGATGGTGAGAGTTGTGTTGACTAATGGATGTTTGATAACATCTTCACCCAGAAACACTGGTACAAAGGGATTTGAGGAAGCCATTTGGGGGATTGATGGAACTTTAACGAAGGCGGAAAGTAAGTCTTTTCGAGAAAGATTGGGAATGTACATGAAGTGTGGAGGTATAGGGTCACAATAGGGATAAGGAAGATGAAACAGGGAAATTAGGTATATATAGGATTTGAATTTGAGAGAGTTAGAGAGAGAAAAGGGCGGTTGATTTGAAAAGTGGATCACTAACGGAACGTAACATTTACCACGTCAGTACATGTGTCAGACCCACTTTGTAGTTTACTTATCTCTTAAACACATAACAAAAACACTATCCACAGGTAATAAGTTACATAAATACAAAATTTTCATATTGTAAGTATGAAGGAATGTTAATTGAAAGTTGATGTTTAAAGCTATTGTCATAACCTGGGGTGATGTAGTGTCATCAAAGTTGTTCAATGTGTAAACTGGGCATGAAAACTGTTAGGTGATATTTGAACAGTTTTCATAATAAAACCAGTTATGGAACTGAACAAGTTACAAAGCTTGCAGTTTGGTCAAACAGATTACTGAGTGAGCAGGTTCGAGATTTAGAGATCAGAACAGGTTTGCTTGAAGACACTTAGTTTTGAAACATGTTACATGTCAAACATGTTCCTATTTCTAAGAACAAACTACGGTGGCGTTTGGTTCACAGAATTCCTAGGATTCCTTGGGATTTGCATTTAAAATCATGTGTTTGGTTTGCAGATTTCAGTAAGGATTGTAAATCCCAGTACGTAGCCAGTTAAACCTAAGCTGTATCAATGACACTTAGTAGCTTTTATTTAACATTTCCAACTTGTAGACAAGGGTATTAAACCTACTTTCATCAAGAGGTTTGGTGAAAATATCTACAAGCTGATCTTCTGTGGGAACAAAAGATACCTCAACATTACCTTTCTAGATATGATAACTTATGAAGTGATGTCTGACCTGTCTATGCTTTGTTTTAGGGTTGAAGAGAGGGTTATTGGATATGGCTATGGCACTGGTGTTATCACAAAGTATAGGCGTTTTCCTATACACCAATCCATAGTCTTCAAGCCGATGTTTCATCCAAAGAATTTGTCCACAGCAGCTTCCAGCAGCAACATACTCAGCTTCAGCAGTAGAAGTGGACACAAAGTTCTACTTCTTACTGTTCCAACTAATAAACTTGCCACCAAGAAGTTGACACCCACCTGTTGTGCTCTTTTTATCAAGCCTGCAAACTACAAAATCTGAATCAATGTATCCAATTAAATCAAAGCCTTAGTGTTTGGGATACCATAGACCCAGACCTGTTATACCCTTGAGGTACCTAAAGATTCTTTTCACAGCAGCAAGATGTGATTCCTTAGGATCAGCTTAAAATCTAGCACACAAACAGGTTGCAAACATTATATTTGGTCTACTAGCTCTATATAGCAAGCTCACAATCATACCTTTGTAGACTGTCACAGAAAAATACTTACCACGGGTATCATCATCCAACATAACATTAGTTTCTATTGGGGTTTTAATGGGACAACACTAAACA
Source organism: Centrapalus pauciflorus (assembly GCA_020465985.1). NCBI lineage: Eukaryota > Viridiplantae > Streptophyta > Magnoliopsida > Asterales > Asteraceae > Centrapalus > Centrapalus pauciflorus. The sequence continues at coordinate 47,940 of JAANYP010005196.1, forward strand.
AATTTAAATTTTTTTAAAAGATCTAGTGTATACTTTCTTTGATTTACAAATATTCTATTGGAGGTTTGTTTAACCTGTAATCCTAGAAAGAATGTGAGTTCACCCATCATGCTCATTTCATATTTAGATTTCAAGAGCAATTTAAAACTCTTGCAAAGCTGTTCATTAGTAGAACCAAATATAATGTCATCCACATAAATTTGAACAAGCATAATGTCAGATTTCACTTTCTTTATGAAAGTGTGGTATCCACTTTGTAAGGTCTACCACTGACAGATCTATCTAGACGCGGACCCGTTAACGAGTGCGGAATCCTCGTTGACGGTCAGACGGACAACTCTCAACCAACGGAAACACGGAGACTATTAGACGCTGAACGAACGACACACGAACGATCCTACGTACTAATTCTCTCCGAAACGGGACTCACCTAGCTGATAAACTCGAGATCGCCTATCGCTTAATTCCTCACGAATTCTGCCAAAGGTCTGCTAATGATTCGAGTCTATCCCTAATTATAGGCCCTGATTCGAGTCTGTTGTGGGCCAACCTCGAATCTGGCCTAAGGCCTCATTCGAATCTGTCCATCTGACAGATTCGAATCTAACCTATTCGAATCTAAGGATACATTCGAATCTATCACAGATTCGAATGTCTTCCTTTACATATTCGAATCTAGCCAATACATTTAAACACTTAAGTGATGAAACTTATGTTTTAACTTATGTTTGACATACTCTTTGACTTTTATGTTTGAACTTCTTGTAATATGTTACATCAAGTTCAAACACACAATCAATAACAGACAAACACATATTAAACATATATATCAAAACACTTGTTAATATTCAGAATGTTACTTAAATCATAACGCAGATCGATTAGACTGCTATCGTCACACAGGGTGTACCAACAGACTCCCCCTTGACGATAGCTTCTAATTATTTACATTACATCAAATTTAAGTACTAGAGCTATAGACGCTACTACCTGCATATAACCCTGCCTCTATACAAACTTTAACTACCTTTTGGAACTTCCTGGCTTCAGATCTCCATGGTTCAGTGAAGAATATAGGCTGATCGTGAAGCTTCTTCAGGTCGTCCTTAGATAGGTTTATCAAATGCAGAGGGTCGTATACCTTCAAAATTACCTGCTCGTCTTGATCCTCCATTATAGCTTCAGCAGTATCAATCTCCAGGTACCACCACTTCATGTTGCTCAAAACATTTTGTGGCATTGGCTTTATTGGCACTCTTTTCAAGCATTTGACTGGCTTATAGATCATTCTAGCCCAAGGTCTTCCAGTATGAGGATCTATTCTTGATCCATCCTCGACCCTCTTGCCTGATCTCGGCTTAAGCCTCTCAAATCTGCCTGATCGCCCTTCTTTCCTTATAATTCTTTCAATAACGCTCGCGTAGGGATCATTTCCAATGTTGATCAGCTCCTTCCAGGCTAACTCTTTAACTTCAATCTTGGGCAAAGAATTAAACGCTTTCAATGTCCGCCTCAAGTATTGAAGTCCATCCCTTCTCTTCAAAATGAACAGCTGCAGTTCTCTGTCAAAGAACCAGCTAATAATCCCTCCACAAAAGTTTCCGGCACTTGGAATTCTCATTGTCTTCTTCATCTTCAGCTGATCCTTCTTTTCTTCCTTCTTGAACCAAAGATTTAACAGATCAGCTCTAGATGGCTCTTTTTCAGCTTCCTCCAGTTCTTTATCCTCGACTGAGGCTACCTTGATGTAATCAATATCAATCACATTATGATTTGAGCTCTCATAAAATTCAGTGACTGGTTGTGAATTGATGATTACTTCATTAACATTATCGTCCTCGTCCTCTATCACTTCGTCGTCAGATTTCCAGTCAACAACATCATCTGGAATAAATTCCCCTTCCTCCAACTCTTCCATTTCATCTTCAAAATCAAACTCCATCAGCTCTTCTTCAATATCTTTCAGCGCATCGATCATGTCGCTGTCTAAATTCCTTGAAGAACTAGCTTCTCCTCCCGCTCCTCCTACTTCTCCCCTTTTACTAGGCTCCCCCTCAGATTGAGCAGTCTGAGCAGCAGAAAAATCTACTGGCTCATTCTGTCTTTGTGGGCTGGGATCATTGCCTTGGTTGTCTTCATCATCTTCATCTCTCGGTCTCTGTGCTTCCTGATCACGGCACGATGTCTCCCCCTGAGCCTGTAGATTCTTCATTAACTGCTCAATAAGGGAGCGCATCGACCTTATCTCGGCTGACTGATCGCAAACAAAGGCCTTCAGCTCTAAGTTCTCTTCCTGAACTGTGTCCACTATCTTCTTTAGATCGGCATTATGAGTCTGAATCTCGCCGACTGCCTTTGTTAGGCCTAAGATTTGGATATTTTGGAAATCGACTCGCGCTTTGAGCTGCTGAAACCTTTGATTGTCGGCGTATGAGGATGAGGTTGATGGGATGGACTGAATTGGAGTTGGAGTGATTGGTGATGGAATATAAGGATCATCGTGAGGTGGTGGTGGTGGAATGTTGGTGTGAGGTTCTTGTTCTTGAGGTTGAGGGTTTTGAGATTGAGGAGTTTCTGGTTGTTCTGCGGAGACTGACGAGGATCCTTGCATGAATCTATGACGTTTTGCGCGTGGCCTCGTCACTAACGTAGCAATCTCTTCTTCTTCATAATCGGACTCCTCCAATTCCCTGGTCTCTCTCCTCCTCGAACCACCTTGATTGACAATCAATCTAGAACCATAAGTCTCAAAACAACTTCCAGTTTCGGTAGTCACCACCTCATGAACTTCATCTGATTCGGTTTCAGATTCCGAAGATGTCAATCCTGCCTCAGCCCCCTCTGGCTCATAGTCGTCAACATCACGAAATATATCATCATTATCTCCAGGCGGACTCAGCAGCTCATCCACCAATGCTGCTGCAACATCTTCATTTGCATGCGGACCCGAAGCCCATATTTCCTCCAATGTTTGGGCTATTTGCTCGGTTTCTGGATTGGCACTTGAAGGCCCTGCTTCCTGTACCTCTGGCTCTGGCTGACTCGTAGAAGGCCTAGACGCCTGAGACTGAGTTGTAATATCTCTTTGTCTTCGCCTTGGATCACGTGGACGAACACGAGTCTGATGCGGTTGCTGATGCTGTTGCTGTTGCTGTTGCTGTTGCTGTTGCTGTTGCTGTTGAACTTCTATTTCACATGCCCAGTTGGCATTATCAGGTGCCACAAAGTTCCTGTCTAAGATAGCTCCAAACAACGGACGAGCAGTAGGAACAGCCAATCTTCCTCGGTGTGAGGAACAATCAGCAAATATGCGTTTTTCCATTACATTTACGCTCAAAGAATCATTCGATTGTGGCAGACTTGGCAAAAAGTGACGTATCAACATCATCACGAACCTCGGATACAACAGGAACCTTTCTCTCTCAGGAGCCGTGATTTGATGAATAAATTCTGAGAAAATCAGCTGCGAGAAACTAAACTTCTTATTGTACACCATCGCGATCATTGCTGATTGGATTTTTGATACAATGTAATCAAATCCAGCTTTCTTCGGTGCAAAACAGACCATGAAGACATGGACCAAGAAACGCCATTGCCCAATCAGGCCACTCTTCATATATGACGACTTTGTTACATCTAGACTGTAACCCATTCGTTGAAAAGCCGCTTGCCTAATACTTAGTGGAAAATCAATAGGCCCAGACTCCTCTTCCTCAGATCCTAGCTGCAACACTTGACGCAGCATATCGGCAGAGAATACCAACGGTTGCCCTGCGATCCTTGTTCTCAGCACTGTCGGGGTGACAGAGCAGTCAACTTGTAAGTGATCATAGAACTGCCGCACATATGAGATTACAATCGGAATATTCTGAAACAAAGCGTAGCTAATTCTGGATTCAGCTAAGAAGTCCAATACTTCACGAAAACCCTGCGCCTCAGGGATATGATTATCTGGATTAAGAACCATATTGTGCTTAGGGACGAAAGCACGAAGCGCCATATCTGCACAATACATAAAATTGTTAGATTATTATTAAAAATCAATAAACTTGTTTAAATTTAAATTTGTTTTATCTTGTATTTGATTAAATACAAAATCTAACACAATTAAATTTCACAAGTTTAATAAAATTTAAATTCAACAAAATAAATGAGGTACAGAATCGAGAGTAACAGATTCGAAGTGCCCATATTCGAAAGTATGGACAGATTCGAATATACCCTATTCGAGTCTGATGGACAGATTCGAATATCTGGTCATCTCGAATCTATTGATAGATTCGAGAAACCCATGATCAGATTCGAATCCATTATCAGATTCGAAAGGCCGACATCTCCTTTTTCAACAAAAATCCAAGATTTTAACCATTTTGAACTAGGTAAATCACATACTTTAGTTCAACTAAGTTCTAATCACTGATTTATGCCTTTAATTTGATATTTTATAGGTCCTAACTTAGTTATTTATGAATAACCCTATTTTGACCAATAAAACTTCAAAATGTGATGTTTAAGTCCAAATTTGTGTATTAAACCACCAAAATCTCGTACAATCCTGTTGATTATACCTAGATATGAGATTAGAATCGAACACAAAGACTTCAAACTCGACGAAATGTCGTTTAGTAGAGATTCGATAGACTCGAGAATAGATTCGAGATCGCCAAAGACAGATTCGAGAAATCAGATTCGAGGGTAGTAAGAAATAAATGCCATCACTGTGGACCTATTTATACTACCTACCTTCGAGTCTATGCAATTTCGAGTCTACTGACAGATTCGAAGTATCTCACATTCGAGTCTGTCTTAGATTCGAAATTTCCAACACTTAGAAAAATTTCGGAAATTTTGAAATATTTTCAACTTTTACCAACTATTTTCTACTGTGTAGTGTAACCAGATAAACTATGCCAAATCTTTTACCCTAAGCTCAGATATTTCACGCATTGATTATTTTGTTCAACTTTGAATGCACCCTCAGTAATTTTTGACCTTTTACCTAAGTAAAAATTAAACTAAACTAAAATGAAATAAAATAAACTAAGGTAAAAATAAAATAAAATAAAGTAAAATAAAATTTTGACCAAAAATTTAATCTAGACTTAAGAAAATTTACAATCTAAGCTAAATACTTAACACCATATTTTTTATGAGTATAGTCTAAGAAAGGTTCAATCAGATAGCGATGTCCGATACTAACTTTCAGTACTTAAACTTTCACACTTAGGAATTTTTGATTCCTTTGATTGTTTGTCGTGACATACCCATTTAGCCGATTGTTGGTATTTTACCCTGTTAAACACTCTACATTTCGGAATATCCCTTGGCCTTTTTATTTATCAGGAAATTATCTTACGTGACTCAGACTTAGACATACTTTTATGATCAAGGCACACAGACAAAAATTCTAACTTGTTGGTATTTGCAAACTTTCTTTAAAAGACAAACATCGGACACAGGTCTGTATTCTCATACAACAAAGTGTCTTAGTTCGACTTAAGGTTTAACTTAAAAGTTAGCAGATAGCGGTGACAGGTCTGTACTGACGTACAACAAAGCGACATGTCTGCTAACCCGAATCTAAACAGAGACAACAGGTCTGTACTTACGTACAACAGAGTTGCATGTTTTCGACTCTCAGTTTTTCATGATATTTCTATTTTTTCCATTTTCAGACGTATTTGATGTTGCTATACATCCCCAGAAAGTTTGCATACCTCATTTAGACTCATTGTTTGTATGTCTTGTACATAAAAATTAAGACCGATTGGTCATACATCTAAGCTAGTGACACGTTTGACTTTTTCTAGAATATTTTATTAGCCTTTAGATACCCTATATGTATTATGCCTACCAACACATCAACCTAAATAAAGTATAACACTTTGGATTTAGTTGCATTATGTGTGAAAGCCTAAACACTTAGAGTCTGTAACGACGGTGCTAATTTTCGTCACTTTGAACCTATGTATCTAAGACTTAACTCCTTTTCTGATATTCTCTTTTTTTGTATTTTTGTAATTTTCTCTCTTTTTTCTTTTGTTTTTCATAGCAAAACGCATTAAACTAAGCTAATCTACTAACTTACTAAAAATAGAAACTTACTAAAAAATAGAAACTTTCCTAAATTAGAAACTTTCCTAAATTAGCAGACTACTGTAAAAAGAAAGAAATATAACAACTATAAAAGGAAATAAAATACTACTAAGGTCAATTTACTCTGGGTTGCGCATTCCATTAAGTTGAATTAAATACTCAAAACGTGACTTATCAAACGCTTTGGTAAATAAATCAGCATTATTATCTTCAGTTGCCACTTTTACCAGTTTTATCAAGTTCTTTTCAGCACAATCACGAATAAAATGATGCCTTATGTCTATGTGCTTTGTTTTACTGTGTTTAACTGGATTATTTGTTATTGCAATTGTAGATTGATTGTCTATCCTAATTGGAGTTTGAGTATAAGCCAAACCGTAATCCCGCAATTGTTGTTGTATCCACAAAACCTGTGAACAGCAACTACCAGCAGCTACATACTCGGCCTCGCACGTTGACACGGCTACCGATGTTTGTTTCTTGCATTGCCAGGACACCAATCTCCCTCCTAGGAACTGACAACCTCCAGTTGTAGATTTGCGCGTCAAGCTGCATCCTCCGTAGTCAGAATCAGTGAATGCCTCCAACTCTAGATCTCCCTCCGCGTGATACCAAAGTCCCAGCTTCGGTTTCGACTTGAGGTATCGTAGAATCCGCTTCACAGCTTTCATATGCATCTCCTTCGGATTCGCTTGAAACCTAGCACAAATACACACAGCAAACATTATGTCAGGTCTTGAAGCAGTTAAATACATAAGTGACCCAATCATGGCCCGATATAAAGTCGGATCCACATCGGTATCACTTTCAGTACCCGGCCCGAGATTGTGATTCACTTGAATCGGCGTGCTAAAATGGGCAGTCAACTTTGTTCCTTCCATCCCAAACCGTTCCAATATGTCATAGACATACTTGGTCTGATGGATAAACATGCCTTCCTTCTTCTGGTCAACTTGTAACCCCAAAAAGAAATTCAACTCCCCCATAGCACTCATCTCGAACTTTGACTTCATCACCTTCTCAAAATCTTTGCACATCTGTTCGTCTGATGATCCAAAGATGATATCATCGACGTACACTTGCACCAAGATAAAGTGATCTCCTTTTCTCTTCACAAAAAGAGTACTATCTATCCTACCCCTCTCAAAGCCGTTTTCTAAGAGATGGTTCGATAGAGTCTCATACCATGCCCTAGGTGCCTGATGTAATCCATAAAGAGCCTTATCTAAACGATATACTCTATCAGGATATTTAGGATCTGTAAACCCGGGCGGTTGTTCTACATATACTAACTCCTTCACTTTCCCATACAGGAAAGCACTCTTAACATCCAGTTGATATACTTTAAATCCTTTGAAGGAGGCAAAAGCTAAAAACAACCTAATTGCTTCTAACCTTGCTACTGGTGCAAACACTTCGTTGTAATCGATTCCCTCCTCTTGGTTGAAACCCTTTACAACTAATCTCGCTTTGTTGCGCGTGACTATACCCCGATCGTCTCTCTTGCACTTGAAAACCCATTTGGTTCCTATTGCAATCTCCCCACGAGGTAACGGAACTAACTCCCACACTTCTAGTTTCCTAAATTGTGAAAGTTCTTCCTGCATCGCTTCAACCCATGAGTTGTCCTTAAGTGCCATTTGCACGTTTTTGGGCTCTACTTGCGATATGAAGCACGAATATAGACAAGTGTGATATGCCTCGGAGTCGTTTATCATCGACAACAACACAGTGTTGTTATTTACACTACTCCGAGTCCTCACACCCTCGTTAGGATTTCCTATGATGCTATCTATAGGATGATTCTTGTTAATCCTAGAGGTCTCTATTTCGTCTACCCTTAAATTATCTCCTAAGTTGGATCCTATTTCACCTAAAGGGGGAACAGGCTCAGCTTCCACATTCTCTTCCTCACGGACGTTTTCCTCAGAGGCA
>JAANYP010005197.1:0-35000 GCA_020465985.1 Centrapalus pauciflorus
CATCATTGGCAACAAAGCCTCATAGTGAGTTTCAGCAGAGTTGCCATTAACCACCCTGAAAAGAATCACAGTTTTATTAGATTTTTTAGAAGAAACAGAAGAGCAGTATTGTTTATTATAAAGAAAAGGATTTCTTTTTAGCATCAATCTCAGTCTCAAACACTGCGTAAACTGTTAATTAACAAAGCATCCAATTATTATCTCATAAATGCCTTTTGTTCCTCCATTGTGCGCATAACTGTCCCCATTCTTCCGCAAAGATCTGAGAAACTTTCTATTGACTTCATCTTGAGCCAGAGTGGACTTTGGTGCACTTTTTTTGCACTTTTCACAGTTCAATTATCAAAGATTTGTTGAAAACCTGTCAAAATTTGAGAAGGTTTGTTTTCATTCTTGCCCACCAAAAAGTTTTTTTCTTCCTCATAACTGAAAGATTATTTGCTCTAAATGTTGAAGACTTGGAACAAATTCATCAAGATGATCTTGAAGAGATGGATTTAAAGTGGCAACATGCAATGCTGACCATGAGGGCCAAAAGATTTCTTAAAAAAACTGGGAGGACCAACTTTCAAGCCAAAACAGAAGGCAAACCAGCTTTTGATAAATCAAAAGTTGAATGCTATAAATGTCATAAGCTTGGTCACTTTGCCAGAGAATGTAGATCTCAAGGTCAACAGCCATCAAGGACTTCACAGCCCATTCAAACATCATCATCAACAGCACTTGTCATTTAAGAAGACAATGTGTTTGACTGGAGTGATCAGACAGAGGAAGAATTTCAAAATCAAGCTCTAATGGCAGAAACATCAAATGTCTCCTCCACTGAACTACCATCTGAGGTAAATTCTAAACTCTGCTCTCAATCATGCAAAAATATGGTTAACAAGTACAGAGATCATAATGAGAGCATGTGCAAAACTCTAGCTAAGATGGAAGAAAGGAGATATGAATATATGCAAGCCATAGAAGATCTGGAAAAACAGATCAATGATTATAAGGATAATGAGATTCAAATGGGCTATGATAGAACCTATCATGAGTGGGAGAAAAAGGAGCTAAACAAGAAAATAGAATCTCTGAATAAAAAGGTAGAAGAGACTGAACAAAAGGTGTTAGAGGCTAATAAGAAACTAGAATCTGTTAACATAGATCTAGGAAACTTTAAGTTAGCAAATCAAAAGCTGGAACACCTAATGGAAGTCCAATTTAAAGATAGAGTAAAATCTCAGGTTAATCCCAAAGAAGGAATAGGATACAGAGCTACTCCACCTCCATACAACAACAAGTACATTCATCCAATGAGTGAGGTTGTTGATAGACTTGTCAATGAACCACTAGATGAGTCTATGACTATTGTAGATCCTATCCTTGATAACAGTCTTGAATCAAAGGAAGATAAGATTCACAATAAAGACTGTGACACAATAAGTGCACCCATAGAGGTTCAAGTTCCCAGTAGGAAAGGAAAGGAGAAGATGAGTGTCTGCAATGCTACTCCACAAATTTCTGTACATTCTAACTGTAACACTGCATCTTCATTAAAAGGAAATAAAAGAGGTAAAACTGTTTCTATCTGCACATGCCAAAAGCATGGTGTTCAAAAGTTTCCTAAACAACAGCAGGTAAGAGGAAATCAGAGAAACAAGAACCAGAAATTAACAGAAAAGTCTGGTTCTCCAATTCAAACTGTCAAAAGGTGTTTTCACTGTGGAAGGAAGAATCACTTAGCCAAGGATTGTTTTTATAAACCAGCTGTTGCAAAACAGACTGTGCATCACACCAAATCAATTCCTATTCAGGCAAAGCACTCAAAGGTGAAACCTTCCACATCAGTTCCAAAGAATACAGTTGATCACAGGTTTTTAAAGGTTAATAAAAAGCAGTCCACACATCAAAAACAAGTTTTGGCAAAGCCTAAATCAAGTTTTAAACAAATATGGTGTGTCAAGGACAAATCTTCAGCTCAAACTGCTAATGCAACAGATCAGACTGCTGAGTCAAAATCTGAAGCTGTTAGTGCAAAGACTGAAGTTGTTAGCACTACAAACACAGATCAAGCTGCTAAGCACCAATCTGGAACTGCTAGTGAATCATCTGAGACTGTTAGAAGAAAAGATGATCAAAATAATTGGATACCTCATATAATCACCAAATACTCTCCAAAGACTCCATCAGTAGATCTCACTAAATATAAGAAGTCAAAAACAGTATTTAGTTATGTCAATGTACAAGGCCAACCCAAAACCAATTTGGTTTGGGTTTACTCCACTACTGACTAAGTTGTTATTTGTGCAGGGCAACCACAGGTCTCCTCATAGAACAAGATGGCATTTGGACAGTGGATGCTCTAGGCACATGACAGGCAATTCTGAGTGCTTGTCAAATTTCAAAGGTTTTGATGGAGGTTTTGTAGCATTTGGAGGCAACTCAAAAGGAGGTAAGGTTACAGGTAAATGTACTGTTAATGCAGGCAACATGACATTCCATGATGTTTTGTATGTTGAACAGCTTAAGTACAATTTATTAAGTGTCTCTTAAATCTGTGACAAACAAAACATTGTTCTGTTCACAGATTCTGAGTGCATTGTTCTTTCAAAAGATTTCAAAGTTCCTGAACATCTTGTTTTACTAAGAACACCAAGAAAGGACAATGTCTACTGTCTAGACACAGATCTTTTGACTAAATCTAATACTTTAAGTTGTTTGATATCCAAAGCATCATCCAATGAGTCTGCTCTTTGGCATAGAAGGATGTGTCACATGAACTTCAAGTCCATGAATGCTTTAGTTAAAAAGAATCTGGTAAGAGGCTTACCACAAAAGGAGTTCATTTGTGATGATCATTGTGTAGCATGCCTTAAAGGTAAGCAACACAAAACTTCTCATAAGGCCAAAGAAATAAATTCAATCTCATCTATTCTTCAGCTGCTTCATATGGATCTATTTGGTCCAACATCTGTTTTGAGTTTGAATAAAAGGGCTTACTGTTTAGTTATTGTTGATGATTTCACCAGATTTACTTGGGTTTACTTTCTTAGAACCAAAGATGAGACTGCTGAGCTAGTTAAGTCTTTTATTCTTAAGATAGAAAACCAATCCAACTCCAGAGTTAAGGTGATAAGATCAGACAATGGAACTGAATTTAAAAATCACATTCTAAACAATTTCTGTGAGTCCAAAGGGATTGCTAGACAGTATAGTGCACCAAGAACACCACAGCAAAATGGTGTAGCTGAAAGAAAGAACAGAACATTAATTGAGGCTGCTAGAACAATGTTAGCTGATTCAAATCTGGCAATGACTTTCTGGGCAGAAGCTGTTAATACAGCCTGTTATGTTCTGAATAGGGTTCAGGTTGTCCAATCACAAGGGAAAACTCCCTATGAGTTATTCCATAACAGAAGTCCCCTAATTGCTTTCTTCAAGCCTTTTGGATGCCCATGTACTATTCTTCACACTAAGACTCACTTAGGAAAGTTTGAAAGTAAAGCTGAAGAAGGATTCTTTGTAGGCTACTCAACTCAAAGCAAAGCATATAGAGTATACAACAGTGTGTCTAAAACAATTGAAGAAAGTGCCAATGTTGAATTTAATGAAAATACTGCTAATATCAAAGGCACTGGTCCTGATTGGTTGTTTGATTTAGATTCACTAACAAATTCTCTGAGCTTTGTTGAGTATACTGCAGAAGCTGATGCATACAGGGTTGAAGCTGCTAACACAAATTCTCATGCTGCCAATACAACTTCTCAAGCTGTTGGCACAAAGTTTCAGACTACTGCAGATTCACCAAGTTGGGATGATTACACCACTCTACCACTTCTGTCTTGTGATCCTCCAGGGGTGCTTAATGCTCCACTTAATGCAAATCCAGACACTGAAGTGCCATCCCCAAATCCTGAAAGCACAGCTCCAACACAAAAGGAAACAGTCCCAGATTCTAGTCAAGCTGTTCCAGAAACTGAACCATTCACTGTATCTAATGGAGATGATACAAATCTTGGAACTTCTTTCCAAACAGAGAGAGAGCCCACACTAAAAGTTCACAAGTATCACCCTCTCAATCAAATACTGGGTGATCCCAGCACTCCTGTTCAAACAAGGAAAATGGTTCACAATGAGACTGCTGCTGCTGAACAAGCAGTTCCTGAATTCAGTCTAGCTGCTTTTGAACATGCCTGTTTCATGTCTCAACTAGAACCCAAAAAGGCATCAGAAGCACTAAAGGATTCATCCTGGATTGAAGCTATGCAAGAATAGCTTCTACAGTTCAAAATTCAGAATGTATGGACTCTGGTGGATCTTCCTAAAGGTAAGAGAGCAATAGGTACAAGATGGGTGTTCAGAAACAAGAAAGATGAGAGAGGAATAGTCATCAAGAACAAAGCAAGGCTAGTAGCACAAGGGTACACTCAAGAAGAAGGCATAGATTATGATGATGTATTTGCTCCAGTAGCAAGAATTGAAGCCATCAGACTATTTTTGGCCTATGCAAGCTTCAAAGGTTTTAAAGTGTATCAAATGGATGTCAAGCCTGCTTTTCTGTATGGGACAATTGAAGAGGAGGTATATGTGTGTCAACCTCCTGGTTTTGAAGACTACAAGTATCCAGACAAGGTGTACAAGCTAGACAAGGCTCTCTATGGTCTCCATCAAGCCCCCAGAGCATGGTATGACACTCTGTCATCATACCTTCTACAAAATGGATTCAAGAGAGGCACTTTGGACAAAACACTCTTCACTAAGTCTATCAAAGATGAGATTCTGTTTGTCCAAATCTATGTTGATGACATCATCTTTGGTTCAACCAATGATTGTTTGTGCAAAGAGTTTGAGGCTTTAATGCACAAAAAGTTCCAAATGAGCTCAATGGGAGAACTCACTTTCTTTCTAGGATTACAAGTCAAGCAGAAGCCTACTGGTCTTTTCATAAGTCAATCAAAGTATGTGAAAGACATACTGGACAAGTTTGGGTATCAAGACACCAAAGCTGCAAGCACTCCAATGGATCCTCATAAGCAGCTTCATACAGACAAAGATGGCATAGATGTGGATATTCATTTATACAGATCTCTTATAGGATCTCTTATGTATCTAACATCTTCCAGACCTGATATCATGTTTGCTGTCTGTGTGTGTGCTAGGTTTCAATGCTCTCCAAAGGACTCTCACTTGGTTGCTGTTAAGAGAATCTTTAGATACCTTAAGGGCCAACCACACTTAGGCCTATGGTATCCTAAAGACTCTCCCCTTGTACTAACTGCTTATTCTGACAGTGACTATGGTGGATGCAACATTGACAGGAAATCCACAACTGGTGGATGTCAATATTTAGGAGCAAGATTGGTCTCTTGGCAATGCAAAAAGCAAACAACTGTGTCCACATCATCCACTGAAGCAGAATATGTAGCAGCTGCAAACTGCTGCTCCCAGGTAATGTGGATTCAAAATCAACTAAGAGACTATGGTATGAATTTCTTATCCACTCCTATTTGTATTGACAACTCAAGTACAATCAGCATTGTGCAAAACCCAGTGAAATTCCCAAAAACCAAGCATATAGAAATCAGATTTCACTTCATCAGAGACTGTAATGAAAAGAAGTTAATCCAAGTTACCAAAATACATACAGATGATCAGTTAGCTGATCTATTTACAAAACCTTTTGATGTGGGAAGGTTCACTTTCCTAGTATCTAATATTGGTATGGTAAACATGGATTAATTGGTTTTCATTCTTATCTACTCAGTATGCTTAATTTAAGGGGGAGTCACTGTTATATTAAAAGATGCTTCATTTCTAACTAACAGCTTGAGTATTTTCTCAAGCTGCTAGTTCATTTTCTCATGCTGTTAGTTATTTTCACTTGATCTGTCAAAGTGTGCAGGGTATTTGGGTAATTTCTCAAATGTGTGCGCGGGACCCAACCTTTTCAAAACCTTTAAAGGTCCCAGCTTCATTCAGTTGTAACTACCAGTTACATATTCTTCTTCCACGGCCTCTTGCTTTCTCTCTGAATGAATCACACATTCTTCTTTCAAACCCTAAACCATCGTTTCTTCAAACAATGGAGTTCGTAAAAGAACACAACTGCCTCCCATACACCCTAAAACATTCTGAACTTCAACCGTTTCATGCAATGATGGATTTCCTCAGGCACTCCCATATCCATTATGCCCTTTCTATTAACCCTACTATATACATCTCACATATTGAACAGTTTTGGAACCATGCATCTGTTCAAACCATCAATGGAGTGCCTACCCTCATATCCAAGATTGATGATACTGTCATCAATATCACTGTGGAATCCATCAGACATCACTTGCATCTTCAAGATGCCTCAGGTATAACCGACTTATCCCTTCAAGCTTTACATTTTGGTCTTCAAAATATTGGTTATAGGGGTCCTGCTGATTCTTTTACTTTTCTTAAGGCACATTTTTCTCCTAAATGGAAATACCTTGTGCATATTATTCAGCAATGTTTAAGCCCCAAAAGAACTGGTTGGTCTGAGTTTTCTTCAAATATTGTCACTGCCTTAGTGTGCTTTTCTACTGGCCAACAGTTCAATTTTTCAAACATGATCTTTCAAGGAATGTTAAGGCATCATTCCCTAAAGAATGGGAAATTTTTGATGTATCCTAGGTTTTTGGCAGAAATTATTGCACACACCTGCACAACTCCACATTTACATAAACGGATACATGTTTCCCATAGGCACTCATTGTCTTCAATCAAAAGGCTGTTAAAGCCAAGTGCCAATTTTGTAAGTATAGATGTTCCATTGCCCTCTGCAACGATGAACATCATTCCAGGAAACAGAGGAGAGGGTCCTGAGCAGACACAGCCCAACATTCTTGCTTCACCCCCAAGACCCCAACCCACTCCTCATGATACAAATATTCCATCTGATTCTTTTGTACAGCCAAGACGCCCACTAAAATTCTTATATAAAAGGAAAAGGGGACCAGGAGCTCCTTCCTCCTACTCCCATCAACAAGAGCCATATATCCCTGTGCATGAGGATACTTCTGCACAGAATATCCAAAGGGAACCAATGGAGGAAACTCCCATCCTCACTCAGGAGGTGAACATCTCATTAGAGATGGTTCATATGGGTTCTGTGGCTGGCACTACCGATGTTTCTGCAAAAGAAGCACAGGTCAGTGCCAACATATCTAAGACCACACCCATGGCAACAGCCAGTGTGCAAACACAAGCTGGAAGACCCCAGAACCAAGAACAGAGGGGCCCAGAGGTTTCTACTTCTGGTCTTAATGTCAGTGATAGATCACAAGCACCTCAGGTGTTTTCTGATCTTGAGACAAGTCTGCAACTCATGCTCTTGACGGATCCCAAGCTGAAACCTGTTGTAGCCATGTTGGAATATCAAATGTCCATCATTGCTGCACAGGGGGCTCAAATTTTTGCACTCAAACAGGCAGAGGCTGCTCAGAATAAGAGAATGGATTATCTTCACAAAGGGTTCACCCTCTGTGGAAATAAGCTCATGAAATTAGAACAGATGATTCAAAACCAAGGGGCAAAGGTTGTAGGTCCTTCTGACCAAACCAATGCTTCCAAAAAGGGGGAGAATCAGGAGGTTCCCAAATCAGTCCAAGCAGCATCAACAGTTCCAGTTTCAAGGCTAGCAGTCCCAACAGCTTCTCAAGCTGTTAGCCTAGAAACTCAAGCTGCTTCTTCAAAAGCTACTGGAGTTGTGATCAGGGAAGGCATTCAAGCTCCATCAAGTACAGTCCAAGCTACATCATCTGCTGCAAAAGACAAGGGCAAGGGCATTCTCATTGAGTCTCCAAAGCATAAATTTTCCTCCAAAGAAGCTCAAATTGCCTTTGATACTGAAGTTGCCAAAAGAATAGCAGAAGAACAGGACAAAGAATTGGAGCAGCAAGCCCAAACCCCAATGGATGATGATGAGACCTTAGGTGATTACCTAAAGGGGTTTGTGGTTAAACAAGGAGCAATGAAGAGAAAAATGCCAACAGGGCACACCAAGGCTGAGCACAGAAGTTTCTTAATCAATTTTGCCTTTGCAGCAGGTATCCCAAAGAAAATGGCTCAGTCCATGACTACTGAAAGGCTGCAGGAGATCCATGACAAAGAAATGGAGAAAAGAAAGAAAACAAAAGTCTCTCCAGAAGCTCAACCATCCCAAGAAGTCCAACCATCAACAAAATTAGTCCAAACTGAAGCTGCTGCCAGTGCACATGCTCCCACTGATCAAGCAGTTGTTTCTATTCCTTCATCTGTTAAGAGGGTGCTATTTGATCAACAACTGCAAAAGGCAATGGTGATAGAGAAGTTGATTGATCAACATGATTTCACAAAGCCTCAAATCAACTACTGGTTTGCTAAGTCACTGGATGAAAGAGATTTAAGGGTCAAGTTTGTAATAAGAAGAGAGTCTGGACCAGAAGAAGAGTTTGATACATTCTGGCAAATGGTTCAGAAGCTGACCAGGGATGAACTAATAAAGATGTACAACATAGGGTCTGTTACACAAGTTAGATCTGCTCTTCCACAAGTGAAACAACTCATCAGAGATCTAAGTACGGTTGTTGATCCTGAATTCGCAAGAAAAGAGATAGAAGATGCTGAGAAGAAAGGGAAAAAGATCAAGGAAGTTCATCTTTTTGTCAAATCCAGGACTTACAGAATCAAATTCACAGATGGGTCTGGTATTTTCTTCAATCTCGAGTTTTATAATTTCTCAAAAGATATGCTGCTCCAAATAAAATCAGTTAGGATATCTTGTGATAAAGAAGAGATGAAGAGAGAATTTTTGAAGGCTATAGATCAGAAACTTGCACAGTTATAAGTTTTTGAAAGCCTTGGTTTGTAAATAACAGTTTACTTATTCATTTCTATTTTTTGTATAGAACTTAAAGTCTTGTGTAAAGAATTTAAGTTAGGGGGAGATTGTTGGGAAATAGTTTAAGTATGTTCAAGCTGTTAGTTAGACTTCTCAGACTGTTAGTAGATTTTAAATGTAAATACAAAGTTCATGCTGCTAGTAGAAGAAACTCGAGCTGCCAGTGTAAAAGTTCAAGCTGCCAGAGCAAATCTACTCAAGCTGCTCTGTTCATGCTGTCAAGTGATTCAAGCTGCTCAACAGTTTCATAAACAGAAAGTGCTGATTTTCAGGAAAAGATATCTACATGAAGATTCCAGCATATCTACTATCAGAGAAGTCATCATTCGTCAAGGAAACATATCAAGAAGCAATATAAATACATAGAATAGGTCTTTCTATTGTATAGGAGTTTTCTGCATATTTTGAGTCTGTAATTGCTTTATTGATAGAGTTTTCATAAGCCTCTAAGGTTGTAAAACCCTAAGAACAGTCTGTGTTCTTCGTCTAATCAAACTATTTAGAGGTGATTTTAATCATTGAATTCAGCAATACAAACAGTCTTGATTACTTCTTATGTGTTTATTCATTATTGATTCTGAAAGTTTTTGTTAAAATAATTAAGTGTTGTTCCGCAAACTTCTTGATTAAACTTTGATTCAAAGCAAGATTATTGATTTATACTCTGATAAATTCAAATCAGTTAGTCTTGGTAATTCAGTTTTAGATCCTGACAGCTTATGAAAGTGCTAAAATATATAGAGAAAAGACAAAAGCTTTCCACGATCGACTAATTAAACGGAAGATGTTTAACAAAGGTGACAAAGTGTGGTTATTCAACGCAGGCATGCGGCTTTTCCCAGGCAAACTAAAAAGTAAGGGGACAGGCCCATACACAGTTACTAACGTCTACCCCCATGGTGCGGTGGAAATAATAGACCAAAAAGGCGGTGAGCCGTTTAAAGTGAACGGACATCGATTAAAATTATTTGGACAATGGGCTGATAATGAAATTATATCATCTGAGACAATGGTCTTGGAAGATATCACTTAAATATTAGAGTTCCAAAATGTCTGGCTGAAGAAATTAAACTTAGCGCTTTCTAGAAGGCAATCCAGTGAACTTTGTGGGTGTGTTCCATAGAAACCCTCACGAGACTATAACTCGTCCACTCAGGCTACTGAGGGGTTTAAAGGATTGTTGCACATGCTAAGTGCAATCGTTTTTCACAACGAAATTTGATTTTAATTTGAGATATTCAAGTAGATTTTAATTATTTACGTATGTTTTAGCTAATTTTAATCGCTCCTTTAAGACACTTAGCCACATGATGATTCATCGTACAACATAATGCCTCACGTAGTGTCCGATTAAGTTGGGGAAAAACTGTACATCATTGGGAAAAATCCAAAGACGGAGAATGACAAAAAAACGGTAAAAATCGGAGAAGGATTTGGTGTTTCATACGTAAATTTGTTAGCATTAGGGGGACCAAACACCACAAAAAGCGCACACAAAAAAAACCTGGCAGCCAGGGCAGCGCAGGCCTGCGCCCCGCGCTGCGCCCAAGGCGTACCGGCCAGCGCAGGGGTGCGCTTGCGTCTGTGCCCCGATGAAGATCTGCGAATTTTTAACCCCTTTTCACACCATTTCACCCATTTCTCTCCCACAACTTCCGAAAATTTGGCATACGTTTGCTCTCGAATCTTCCAAAATCAGGAGTTTTCTTCCATTTTCATCCTTTCTTTGAGATCATCTCTGCAATGTAAGTTGTTTTCTCCTACATTTCTCTTATTTTCAAGACAAGAAGTGCTATATTGTCATGAATTTGTTTCTGCCCTAATTCCAAGTTATGTTTGAAGAGAAATGTTTAGATGAACACTATGTCATTATTTGAGTATAAATTCCTAGAATATTGGCAATTCATGATTTTATCTTCAATTTCTAAATGTTAATTTTGAGGAATTCCTCACCGTGACTTGCTCATAAACTCTACCTTTGTAGTTTTGCCATGCCCTAGGTTCATTAAATTCGTATTAGACTTTTTAGGCACACATACATCACAAAAATTCCATGATTCGCACTTGTAATCGATAAACTTTCCAAAAGAGAATCATAAAGTTCTTGCCATTACGTAACTCTTGCCATGCTACGTACTTCTAATTTTCATGCATCATGCATATGAGACAAATGCATGATTCGAGACATGGCATTTAACTCATGATTGTCTCATCGGATTCATCGGAATCCATTGAGACTTGCATACATGTGTGCCAATTTGTGCATTTATTCGTTCTAAATCTATTCTTGCTATATATATATAGATGGCACATCAATTTTCCAGCAATTCTCGTCGCCGCGTAACACGCACACCTCGCATGCGTGTACACATGCCAATCCCTATCAACATAGAGTACCCCTCACCTCCACCATCACCGCCCGCTTCGGAACCACCAACTCATTTTTACATAGAGAAGACACTCAAAGAGATGGATTTTAAGAACTTTGGGATTATTGAGAGTTTCGATAGAATAGGGTGGTCGGGAGCTTTAAGGATAGAGACACCGTACGTAAATGAATATGAAATTCGTGAATGGATGCGTTCTTTAATTCGAAGGTTGGCCGACATAGAACACGATTTTGAGCTTCGGGGGAGAATTGACGGACTGGAGGTAGTGGTTACTAGGACCGACCTTTGTGACTATTTCGACTTTGACACGGAAATCCCCACGACTAGGGAATTTTGGACAGAACGTGACTTGTCGAGCGGTGTTTTAAGGCATTCCAAGGGATGGGCACGGAAACTTATTGAGGTTTTTAACCTCACTATTGAACAAGCCAGAGTGTACTCCAAGTATTATAGAGGTGATTTGCGACCATAGGCAAAGGTATTACGGAAAATCATTGTGTTTAATGTTCTACCCTGATCATCGAACACAACTGCGGTCCGCACAAGAGAAATCGTGCTCATTCACGCTCTCCTCACTGGAACCCGCCATTTCCCTCACATATATCATGATGCAAACCATCTGGGAGGCCACCTTATCAAAGACACCAATAGAAATTCTTTATGCCCGAATGTTGAGTGAACTATTTATTAATACGGGGATCATTTCAGAAGGATCGAGTCCGCATCTTCTGGGACCCAATGATGTATGGTTTACTAGGCATACAATGGTTGGGTTGGCATTCGAGCAAGTTTCTGACACCTTTTTGATCTGTGATCCTGCACATGGCACGGTTTCTATAATTCCATCTGCGCGATCATTTTATATCTACGAGAAGGACATTGGGAAGGGGAAAGCTCGTCTTGTGGAGGATCGGACTGAAGAAGGTGGACCATCAAACCCACAACCCTCTGATAATGCGATCATGGAAGCACGATTAAAGGCTATTAAGGATGCGGTGGAAGGATTGTTAGCTGCAAACAAGGCGGTGCCTCTGGAAGTGGAGAAGCTGAAACAAGACTTCAACGTGGATGGCATCTCGGTGAGAGCTCACTCCCGTTGGCTCTCTAGCCTCCATTCTCGAGTGGACGAATTTGAGCGGGCAGTCGGCCGCCGAGGCTCTCAAGCTACTTCTGCCCGCACATGACACATGACTTCCCAAGATGAATATTAGCTCTGTCATTCACAGTTTCGTTGCTAACAAACAACTTCATGTCTTCTAAACATTTACTTTTCATTGCGTGGTTGGCCTTGGGCTTAAAACAATATGGATTCCGGTGTTTATGTCGGCACCGATGGTTGTAGAACAATCTTAAACTCTTATGCGTTGCTCTTAATTCCATAGGACATTACATGCTTTAAATTCGTTCTCCATATATTCTTCCTATTTTAATCTTGATTTAGTATCGGGGACGACACTTTCTTTAAGTTGGGGAAGGGGGAAAACACAAATATGTGTTAATATGTCACGAAAAATGCTTTATGTCACGAAATATGCTTGCAAGTTATAAGTTTTTAATGAAAAAATATAAATTATCGAGCCGAGCATGCACCCAAACAAACTGAAAAACGAAAAAAATTTGATCGAACAAGCCCCCCAAGCGCAGCCGCCGGCGCAGGCCTGCGCCCGGGGGTGCGCCCGCACCCCTTACGGCACCATCACCTTTTCAACCCATTTTCACACAAAAAACCATGTTTGCCTACAAAAATCCTTAGAAATAAAGCTAGAACTTCATATTAAGCAAGATTTGGCAATAAACTTGAGTTCTCAACTCAAGTTCGGGAAGAAGGAGTCAAGCTAGGATCTCATCCACTTTTAACTTAGACCAAAGCTCTTCTTCATTTTCATCAAACAAGGTATAAGCTCTTCACCATTTTCATGAAAAGAAAGCTTTAATGGAGTTCTTGGGCTCAATTCTGACTTTTAGGTTGACTTTTTGTATGACCGATTAAACAAGAGTTAACTATTGATTATATGTTGCAAAGTAGATATAAGTTGAAATCATGGTTAACAATTAAGGGAGAGTCATGCTAATCAAGTCACGAAAAGTATGTTGTTATTTTATGCAATTTGCTTAATTGATCAATACGATAATATGCTTAGCTTAAATAGTTAAAGTTATACATGTATGTGTTGCATATGAGATGGTTAATGCATAAAATACAATTTGTGATCCCTTGCCTTGAAAACTATAACAATTTGAAAAATGTGCTATAATTATATACTTAAGTGGTCGTAATTGCAGATGTCTCGACGAACTAGGCAACGTGTTGGAGAAGGTGCCAGTTCCTCTACCCGACTGAGGGTGGAATGGAACCCGAATTTCTACATGTCACAACATCCGGCCAACATCCGGCAGCAATTATTCATGACCAAGAAATTCTCCGGGAAAGTTCTAGTGGAGAAAAGAGTAAAGAAAGATGAGTTTGAAAACTATGGGGTAGTGCGGTGCTTTGATCGGTTAGGATGGGAAGTTGTCTTAGATTTAGGAGGAGAACACATTTACCACGAGGAGGTCGTGGAATGGATGTCCACGCTAAGAAGAAAAGAGGGCCGATTTAGGGGTGATTTCACGACATGAATTTCCAATGACCACACGTGCTTTGAGGGACATTTTTGGAGTGGACATTGGAGTAGGCATTGATGAAGCACCAGTCTTCAATTACGAATACAAAACAGATGCACAGCTGGCATTCACAGACCGAATGTGGGAAGGGGAATGGACAACACAACTGGCAGAAATCTTAAGGATCCACTATAATGCTGTTGTAGGGTACACAGCTTATGCCAAGCGCGATCTAAGCCCAATGGCGAAAGTATTGCATGAAATTGTTACCAATAACGTACTCCATAGAGATAGCGACTTAACAAAGATACGGCATAAGGAAGTAACAATTATGTATGCATTGATGACGGGAGAGCCGAGTCTCTCCTTTGCGTGGGTTGTGATGAACGACCTTTGGTCAATGTATGATACAAGGGAGAGGAAAATTATTCCTCACGGATGGATTATATCAGAGTTTCTAAGAGCATAAGCTGCTATTTCACCTGTCTCCGTTCCACGAGCAGTTTCCGGCGCCGTCATCATAGCAGCCATGATCCAAAGCATCACTTTGCCAAACAGACCAAGGGTTTGAGATTTTTGATTCGGACACGGGGAAGACACATAAGGAGCCGTATGGTATCGAGGAAGCCGAGGCATACCACCAGCACCAGGCCGAACGGTTACATGCAGCCGGGGGAGCCAATGATATGACCCAAGTGATCGCTCGTCTAGACGCAATGAATTTGCGGTTTGGAAGCTTTCAAGAAGATGTGGTTGGGCGTATGGACGAGTTCCAACACGAGTTGGAAACCCAAACGAACCGTATCGACGAGATTTACACGGGCGTGCGAGCTACAACATTTCAAAATGCTTTTTACAATCAGCAGCACTGGGCATACACAGATGCGGTGAGAGACCACATGAATTATAATGCCGGCTTGCCACACCAACAATACGAGGACTACAAGTGGCAGAATTTTGAAGGATTAAACATTGAGGAGCGAACACCTCAATATTTCCCTGCTTATGGTCGGATCCCAACGACTACACAAGGGGACAGCGTGGTTCATCCAGCGAACACATACCCACCGGCACCACTGATGCATGAAGACCGAAACCCTTTCGGTGAATTCTTTGCCGGCATATTTGGACCACCACGACCACCACAGTAGTCAGGTTCTCCCATTCCTCTTCTTTAGTAGGTTTATTTACAGTTTTTATGTGCACTTCTATTATCGAATAAGTGTGTTTCTTTTTGAATGAGATTAAGTGAGAAGCAATTCTTTAGAACAATTCGATTGAATTCCTCTATAATTCTTTGTTGTTAAGCTTGCGACCTAAATATGATGATGTTAGTTAGGCTGGTTTCAAGCAAAAAGATATAATTAGATGAGTTTAGACAGATCACAAAGAGTCATAAATGCGTAATTTGGAAGAAGTGAACTGAATTTAAAGTAGGATATATTGTGTCATAACGAGTGATAAATGACGAAAATTTCCAATAGCCGCTAATAATTCATGCAATAAGGGGGAGAAAGCGAACACGAATATAAGCCTCAATTCAAGTGTGACCTAGTTGATTCAAGAAATTAAGTCTGAAGGGTACCATCATGCCTAGCCCCCTAAGGTCAACCGGTCTGGGAGTGGCTGACCCAAATCCTGCTACACGGATCAACCAGAAAGCCATGTTAAACTTGAACGAAAAAATAGAAGCATTGCATGAAAAAGAGTAAAACGAAATGAAAAGAAAAATCAGTAACTATGATCATGCATTGAGGAAAAAGATGGTCCAGTGACCCACGTGAATTCAATTCTGTAACCTTGAGCTAAAAGGATGATAGTGGTGAGGAATTTTTGAAATAACTGTCCGAGGGACGTCACGATATATCTGAAAGTATTCTAGTTCATGTCTTTGAATATTAAGTATGTTTATGAAGGCTAGTGGTTGTTCAAATAAGTTTGTTGTATCTTTCACGCTTGATAAACCTGATGTTTAAAAACCTGACTTTCGTTGCTTGCTCGGGACGACCAAGAATTAAGTTGGGGAAGTTTGATCAGGTTATATTTATACATGTTTTTAGAGTGAAAAAGAGTTGTTTTTAATAAGAAAATATCGTAGAATGTGCTACTATTGAGTAAATTCTGTGCTTGTGCAGGTAAATAAAATTCAGTCTAAGTTGGCAAAAAAAGGAAGGAAATCAGAACACTTTTTAGAGAGCCAGGCGCAGCCCTGCTCACCGAACGAGTGCTCAACCATAAGAATTAATTTGTCAAAATACAAATTTTAATGACAGACGCAGGGGGGGCGCAGGCATGCGCCTACGGTTGCGCCCAACCCATTTAATTAATTTTCCAGCCGTTTTTAGGGTTCTCAGCTCTCCTCTATAAATACAAAACTGAGAGGAAGAAAAAGTATCGTTTTTTGGAGAAAAAGAAGGCTTGGAAAGGTCCCGTTTGGAGCGAATACGAAGACGAAAATAGCACGAGTGAAGCTACAACATTAGGATGACAACACAACTCTTGAGCTTTGAATCAACGATGTCCTGCTAATCTCACATTAATCATTCTCGGAGGAAACATCACGCTAAGCGTCTTAGTTTATGAACGATTTACTTTGTTTGCATGTTTTACGGTTTATGTTTTGATTGTGAACAATTGATTGTTATTTACTTTGTTGCGCTTCGCAAGATAGTTCGTTGGTATTTTATTATTCGTGCGGAGTTATTTATTTAATTAAGACGAGTAATCAAAGTAACACGCGCTATGCCTAAGAACACGTAACAGTTTTTATAACAATTATTAAGAAAAGATTATGTCTATGTAATCTTTATATCGTTTCATAAATTAAATACGAAGTTGATGTGGAATCCGGGAATGGTTATATTCGTTAACGTATTTAAATCAAACAACTCAATCAAGTCTTTTTCATAAATTCGTACAATTAATTAAGTTTATAAAAGCAACAATAATCCTTTCAATCAACCACTTTTCCAAACAATTAAGTTACAATGCTAGTCGCTCAAATACGTGAAAATTAACCTCTCGCTCTCTGTGGATACGATCCCTACTTACCTAGCTTCTAAGGTATTTAGTGGTTATTTTTGGCGAGGTAACGACACTCGTATCAATGTTCTATTCCCTAAGGTTCATTGGCTTGGGTTGTTGGTCCTTCAACAGCTGTTGGGTGTGGAACAGCTGCATCACCGGGAGCAGAAGTGAAAGGCTGATCTGCTCATTGGTTTATATCAGCAGCTTTGGCACCTTCTGCAGACTCAGAGGGTGTATGAGAAGTATGAGGGGGTGACTGTGTAGACTCAGTGTGGAGTGGAGAGGGCTCCTGTCTTTCAACGTCTTCAGCCTGTTGAGAGGCTTGGACAATTGATGTGGTGGTCTCCTTTTGTACAACTAGTTCCTGTTAGAAGGAACCAGAGGGTCTAGGATGACTCAGGGTAGACTCTTTTTGGAGTGAAGCCTGCTCCAAATTTGCTGCACTCACTCCCAAAATAGGAGAAGTAAAAGCAGCAGGGGTTGCTTATTTGTCAACTGACTCCTGTTGGGAGGGGTCAGAGGGGCTAGTTTGGGAGGATGGTTTCTTTTGGCTAATGACTTTCTTTTGTTATAGGATTTGAGGGAGGATGTGGAGATTGCATGTTGTGGAGAAATGATAGTGTGTTTAGTTTGGACTGGTGACGAGACTGGGCTAGAAACAGGACATTGTTCCTGTTCCATAGTCTCAGGTGCCACAGAGGCACCAGCCACAAAGGCTTCAGGTTCAACTGATGAACCAGGGTGACCAGCCTACTCCCCCTCAGCCATTGAGGCTGATGGGGCAGACTTAGCTGTTTTAGCCTTCTTGAGGACAGACTCAGCTTCACTTGTTTTCAAGGCCCTTTTACTCAGTTTAGGCCTTGATTGGATTTTCCCTTGGGAGCAGCGACTGGATCCACCTTCTGAGTAGAAGGTCCTTCCACCAAACCAAGCAACCTCCTCATTGGTGTTGACAGAGGAGGTTCATTTGCAAGAACTGGGGTATAGAATAACCTGTTTCCTATTACAGGAAACACTGCAGTTGACAATAAAGGTTGAGAGGTGTACAGATTCTCACCACATATGTTTTTAAAGATGAGGCTCAAAAACCTTGGATATCTGACAGCAGCTGGACACTGTTGCACCAGGTTCCTCAAATTCAGGAAAATCCACCTTGCCATGTTAAGAGTTGTCCCATCCACAAACTGTTGGACTACAGGAATTTCATCCCTGCTGAGTTGGTCAAATGAACCAACTTTGGAGCTCAGACTCATCACCACGGAGGCGACGAGAAAACTGTAGGTTGGGGGTAGATCCCTTCTGAACAAAGTAGCACCCACTTTTGGTTCTGTTACACCATAGAAGCGTACCAGATTTCCCATCTGTTCAACCTCAGGCTGAGGTTTGTCATAGGTGTCAGCCACTGGAAGATGAAGTACTTCCTTGAGAAGAGCAGTAGTGATCTCAATGGTTTGAGTGCCATTGAGAATGGTTCCCCTGATGGTTTTGGTAGATGGATCATATGAACAAGTGTACCAAAACTCGTAGACCATCTCCTGATACATAACTCAAGGAGAGGCTGTCATTGCATAGTGTAGGGGATGGGCTTGAAGAAAGTCCGCCATGGATTCATAACATTTTCCCACATTTAGCAATGTAGTTGGTGGGCTTGATTGTTAGCATGGTGTTAACAGATGGGTGCTTCTTAATGTCATTACCAACGAACACACGAAGAAGGGGGTTGTTTTTGTGAGCCATATGGGAGGTAGTAGGGATGCAGGATATTTGGACACTTAGTCTGTTAGAGTTTATCAGGAAGTTATGGAAGTAGTAGGAAGAAGAAGATGATGAAACAATGGTTTGGGTATTTACAGGATTTGAATGTGAGTGAGTAGGAGAGACAAAGGTTTGGGCGGTTGATTTGAAATGTTTCTAATGGAAAATGGAACGGTTTACCTTGTCAGAACGGTTTTCAGACCAACTTGACCTTTTTAGCTACTAACACATGTAACAAACATTATCCGTAGGTAATTAAGTTAAATAAATACTTAATTTAAGTAACTTAAATGTGAAGAAAGGTAATTAAAACTGATGTTCTAAGTTGTTGTTCAAACCTGTGATGAACAGGTTTCATTACAAACTGATCACTCTTGAAGCTGTTCATGCAACCTGGACAACTACATGAAAACAGGTTTCATTGTGAAACCTGTTCAATATCTGAAAAGGTTACAAGGCAATGCCTTTTATGACAGATTAAGAGAGTGAGCAAGTTGGGAGTTTGTATAACAAAATAGGTTTGAAACTAAAACTTATTTTTGTCAAGCCATACGTCCAAGCTGTCCAAATTTACAAAAACTGGCTAAGTACAGGACAAGTAAAACCTGTCCTGTCCAAGCTGTTCTGTAAAATTTTAACAGATTAGAACAAGTGATCTTTTTAGAACATCAATGACACTTAGTCACTTTTATTTAACATACCCAGCTTTCTTACAAGGCAATTAAACCTGTTTTCATCAAGAGGTTTGGTGAAAATGTCTGCAAGCTGTTCTTCTGTGGAAATAAAACTTACATCCACATTACCTTTTTGGATGTGATCCCTTATGAAGTGATGTCTGACCTCAATATGCTTTGTTCTGAAGTGGGAGAATGGATTCTTGGAGATAGCTATGGCATTTGTGTTTTCACATAGAAATAGGAGTTTTCCTATATACAAGGCCATAATCCTCAAGTTGATGTTGCATCCATAGAATCTGCCCACAGCAGCTTCCAGTAGCAATGTACTCTGCTTCAGCGGTAGAAGTAGAAACAGAATTCTGCTTCTTGCTACACCAACTGATCAACTTACCACCAAGGAGTTGACATCCACTTTTTGTGCTTTTCCTGTCTAGCCTGCAGCCTGCAAAATCAGAATCTGAATAACCAATTAGTTCAAGGCTGGAGTCTTTGAGATACCAAAGACCCAAACCTGGTGTACCCTTTAGGTATCTGAAGATTCTTTTGACAGCAGCTAGATGTGATTCTTTTGGATCAGCTTGAAACCTAGCACATAAACAGGTAGCAAACATAATATTTGGTCTACTAGTAGTTAAATATAGCAAGCTCCCAATCATGCTCTGTAAGCTGTTACTGAAACAGCTTTGCCATAGGCATCCGCATCTAATTTTACATTGGTTGCAATTGGGGATTTGATGGGGGAACTTTGATCAAATTTGAACTTTTTAAGAAGATCTAATGTAAACTTTCTTTGATTTATGAAAATTCCATTTGAGGTTTGTTTAACCTGTAATCCTAGAAAGAAAGTAAGTTCACCCATCATGCTCATTTCATATTTAGATTTCATGAGCAGTGAAAAATTCTTGCATAATTGTTCATTAGTAGAACCAATATTATGTCATCCACATAAATTTGAACAAGCATAATATCATATTTCACTTTCTTTATGAACAATGTGGTATCCACTTTACCTCTAGAATAACCATTGCTCGTAAGGAAGTCAGTAAGAGTGTCATACCAGGCTCTAGGGGCTTGTTTTAAACCATAGAGAGCTTTGTCCAACTTATAGACAAAACCTGAATGTTGTTCACTTTCAAAACCAGGAGGCTTCTTGACATATACCTCTTCTAGCAGCTTACCATTCAAAAATGCACTCTTAACATCCATTTGAAATACCTTCATGCTTTTGAGGGCAGCATAGGCCAGAAACAAACGAATTGCTTCTAACATGGCCACTGGAGCAAATGTTTCATCATAGTCTATGCCTTCTTCTTGCCTATAGCCTTGAGCAACTAGTCTTGCCTTAATTCTAATAACATGACCTTGCTCATCCATTTTATATCTGAAAACCCACTTGGTGCCAATTATTGTTTTACCTTTAGGAACAGGGACCAACTTTCATACTTTGTTTCTCTCAAACTGATTGAGCTCTTCTTGCATGGCAGTGATCCAATTGACATCTTTAAGTGCATTATCTACTTTCTTTGGCTCCATTAGGGATACAAAGCTAGAAAACATACAAAAGTTTCCCCAACTGTCACATCTGGTTTGTACCCCTTTATTGATGTCACCGATTATCTGATCATTGGGGTGACACTTGATCCACTTAGGATCATGTTTCAATGAAGATTCTCTTGTATCAGATTCATTCTCATTAGGACTTGCAGAACAACTTTCAAGATTTTTAGGCACACTGATATCTTGAGTCTGTTCACCCATTGAGAATGAATCATTATTGTTGAACACATCAGCAGAGGATTCAAGAAAATCAACATTGATTGGTTCTGGACTTGGAGCATTTACTATATCAGTACACTTATTCACACAGGGTGTACCGACATAATCATCATCATGCCCATTGTGGTTAACAGGTTCCACTCTGGATGATGTGGAAGCTTTTGAGTCCTTTTTCCTCAATATTCGTATGCATAAGATCATCAAAGCTGAACTCTCTTGAAACTGATTCAGGAACAACTTTGGTAGAGGCATTATTAGACTCCTCAAAGGTGACATTAATAGATTCATCTATCAACTTTCTTTTTGTAGTTGTATACTCTGTAGGCTTTGGAGACAGCAAAATATCTAACAAACACACCTTCATTAGCTTTGGGTTCAAATTTAGCCAGCTGGTCCCTTTGATTCAGGATGAAACAGGGACATCCAAACACATGGAAATAGCTTATATTTGGCCTTCTCCCTTTGATTAACTCATAAGGAGTCTTATTGAACCTTTTCCCCACTAAGGATCTGTTTTGAGTGAAGCAGGCAGTGTTGACAGCTTCAGCCCAAAATGATGAAGGCAAACCTGATGCACACAACATGGTTTTAGCAGCTTCAATGAGAGTTCTATTTCTCCTTTCAGCAACTCCATTTTGTTGTGGAGTTCTTACAGCTGAAAAGTTTTGAGATATTCCTCTTTCTTCACAGAAGTCCTCAAGAGTACTGTTTTTGAATTTGGTACCATGATCACTTCTAAGCTACTTGACTTCAGCAGAATTCAGAACTTCTATCTTTTTGATAAATCCAATAATTTATCTGGCAGCCTCTCCTTTGGTCTTTAGGAAGATCACCCATGTAAACCAGGAGAACTCATCAACCATTACTAGAGTGTATCTTCTACCTCCTAGACTTGGCACACTGACAAGTCCAAACAAGTCCATATGGATTAAGAAGAGAGGAGTATCAATAGAGAAATTATGCTTGGATTTAAAGATGTATTTCTTTGCTTGCCTTTCTCACAACCTGTGCAGAGTTTATCCTTAACAAAGGTTATAGAAGACAAACCTATTACCAATTATTTCTTACAAAGTTTGTTAATATTCTTGAAGTTCAGGTGTGATAGCCTTTTGTGCCATAACCAGTTGAGGTCTGCATTGCTCCTTGAGATGAAACAGGTTTCAGTTGTTGGATCAGCAGATTTCATGTCCACAACATATACACATTTCTTCCTTTGTGCACACAACACAACTTTGCCTTGGATATCCAGTATGTATCCCAGGTGCTCATCAAAATTAACTTTGTAGCCAGCATCACACAGTTGACTGATGCTAACAAGGTTATGTTTTAGCCCAGACACATAGGCTACTCTTTTGAATATTGCAGCACCAACTTGGAGGGTTCCATATCCTTCTGTGGACCCCTGAACATTGTCATCAAAGGTGACCGTTGAGCATTTTTCAGGCCTGAGATCACTCAGCAAATCTTTGCAACCTGTCATGTGGCCTGAGCAGCCGCTGTCTAAGTACCAAACCTGGCTTAGTTGTTTAACCTGCAGAGTGTCTTGGGAAAATATTAGTTTTTAAGGAAACTCATCATAAGGATGAGTTCTCCTTCTTCATCAACATTTGTTGATGGACCACTAAGATCTACACTAATATTTCCAGTTTGGATTGTATAAGCTTGGATACTCTCCTCAATGACCATGTTACTTCCAACACTGCTGGTTTTTGCAATGTTGGAACTAGCAGTGTCAGCTGGCCTTATGTCCTCAGTTTTAGGACAGTCTTTGGCCATATGAGTCTTCTTCCCACATTTGTAGCATTTTTTGAAGACTTTTTGGAAGAAGTACCCCAAGAAACACATTATGGGATATCTTTGTTGGACTTTTCAACATGTTTAGCAAACTTGTCACTATTCTTGGAAGAACCAACAGTGTGAGTAGAAGATACAATAGCAACAGCTTTGCATGTGTCCTCTTTTCTCTTTTTGGGAGGACAGAGATCAAACACAGGTAATTTGATTGGCTTTTGTCCTTCCACAGGTTTAGGAAATTTATTCCCTATTTTCTCAGATTGAGCAATGGCTTTGTCTTTCACTGAGATGTGATGATTGTTGCCTATCAACATGATCATTACTTCTGGTTTTATCAAAAATTTTCTTTCATTTATAACTAGCTTTCCACTATGATTGAAAAACTTATTTGAAATCACAGCAGATTTGCTTCCAACATGAGACTTACCATTGTTGAAAGCAGGTTGCTTCCTTTTGAAAGCTTTTTCTCAAAATGTTCAGCATTAAATGGATTAACAGGTTTCTTGCCATCAGCTTTAGACTGTTTTCCATTCTTTTGTTTATGTGAATCAGTTATGCACTTAGCAGGCTGATTTGATGGAGAACACATTCCATCATCAGTCTTTATAGCTTTTTCACACAAACTGTCAGTGTTTTGAGGCCTGAAAAACCTGTTTGTTGAGACCAGCTTTCCATTTACTCTTTGATAAACTACTTGGAAGCTCACCAAGAGTGGATAAGTCTTTCTCCAGATTATTTATCTCAACAATTGAAGCTGCTATATCAAGATCTCCTCCAAGATAGGCTTGGATTTGGGTATCTGCTGACTGATACAGTGGTTGACTTTTTGAGCTGACTGGAACCAAGAGTCAACAATCTTTTAAAGCTTAGCATGCTTTGAGTCTGTCTCTCTCTTTTCTTCTAATAAAATGGTGTTGATGTGCTTTACATCATCAAGCTCAGCTTTCAACTTATGAAATTTGACCGGTTCATTAGATTTTGTTTCAAGATCAGTTTTTAACTTAGAGATTTCAGACTTCAAAGCATCATGCTTCTAAACAGCAGCTTTTAAATCAACAAGTAAATAATCAAACATTTTGACTTTTTCTTCAGAGCTGTAATCCTTAAAGTTTTGTACCTTATACATCATAGTTGGATTCCAGTTCTCCAAAGTGCTGAGAGCATCAGCTTCAGCCAGGTCCTATTTGAAGTTTCTTGTTGATGGGACATCAGTGTTGGCCATCAGAAAATTGTTGTCCTCTTCATCAAATGATGAATCAAACTCCTCCCAGTCACAAGTCTCAGCCATAAGTCCCTTCTTCTTGTTGGAAGCGATTGATTCTTCCAACTTCTTCTGCTTAGCCATGGCCATTAGGTACTTAACCATGTAGCCATCGTCTTTGTTTGTCTTGTATGGTTTGAAAGAAGAGCCAACAGCTTTAGACACACAGTCAGCATCAATATGGCTTGTTCTGCCACATTTAAAGCATTCAGCCTTAGTTTTGTCAAATGCCTTCTTCTTGATGGCACGTGATTGCTTTTGTAGCATCTTACCACCAAACCTCTTCTTATTGAATTTTCTGACAAGCATAGCAATCATTTTTTCATCATCAAACTCAGTAAGGTCTTGACAGTCTTCTTCCTCAGACATTTCCTCCATTTCATCATCAGCCTGTTGATCATATTGTGTGAACACATCACACACCTGACCAACAGGTTGTCTCACGCTGGCCACTAAGGTAGCACCTCTTTTGGACATTTCTAAGGCATTTTTTTTCTGTTGCCTTGATTGTCCATCATTTAGTAAAGATCTATACAGATTTACAAGATCCATACCTCTGATGATGCCTGAGTTTCTGAGGATAGTAGAGAAGTAATTCCATTCCTCATGCAAAATGTCCATAAATTTGTTCACCAGAGTCAAACTGTCTTTGGTGATCCCAACAGCTTTGAGATCATTGATCAGGGCAGTGAACCTGGTATAGGTTTTAGTAATAGTCTCCTTTGGCTTTGCAAAGAATACTTCATACTGTCTAACAAGATTGTCGATCCTGTTATCCGGTGTTATAATGGGACCATCATAGACGGTACACAAAGTATCCCACATCTCCTTTGCAGTCTTCATTTTCTCAACCTGTTTGAACACATCATCAAGAAGAGAAATAACAATGTTGTTTCTAGCTTTTACATCAAGAGAAACTAGCCCTTTTGTCTTCATCAGACCATTGAGCTTTTGCTTTCTCAATACTCCTGACTTCAAGAACAGCTCCTTCAGCAGCAGGAGTTATAGTAGTAACAGAAGTTGGCACATAGGGACCTTCCATCACTATCTCTGGTAGTTGTACATCCGTATTCTCTAAATAAAGCATCATTCTGCATTTCCTACCAGAGGAGTTCTAATGATTGAACTTAGGAGGTTTTGCCATTGACCCATTGTCATAGTAGGAAGAAGAGCTGGCAGCACTGTTGTCCATGGTGGGAAATAGGGAGAAATGAGAGATCTAGAGTTAACACACTCTCTAACTTGTTTTGATACCAGTTATAGGTCCCAAAAGGTTTCCCTAGTATGTTGCTCTAAGCTGTAGAGGGGGGGGGGGGGGGTGAATACAACTATTAAAAATTTCAACACACTTTCTCAATGTTTGTATGTATATTATCAACAAATGTTATTTACAAACAAGTTTGAACTGTAAAATGGTTCAAGCTGAGATGACAGAAACAACAGATAGACTACTATTCTAAGACACACTCAGACCATTTACAATGAATAAACTCACAAAGATGAACTCACTGATTTTACAAGACAGATAGACAGCTTGAATAAGAATAGCTTGGACACACTTAACTGTTTTATTCTAAGCAGACTTTGCATGCATGAAAACACACTTCTTTGCACACTCTGAATATCTCACTCTTGGTTATCTCACATTCCTTAGAAGCATACTTTTATAGTCTCACAGAGAATACTGGTGAACCTTCTTTATTAGACGCAGAGATAGTGGAGTGTCTTTCCAAAAGACAAAACTGCTTTTCTACACGTTCTGACAAAAAAACATTTGTCCCTACATTGCAGAATCTTTGACTTTTTCATTTTGTCTCTGTTGCAGACTGCTTTACCTTAAAGAGGAATGTTAACTTTAATACTTTCCTCTTCTTGTAGAGCCATTTTGATATAAGAAATGGTCTGTCACCCATTTCAAATATCTGCTTTGTCTTCATGTATCAGAACAGCTTGGGCAGTGTAAGCAGTTTCTGATTTTCCACTTTGTCTTCGACTTGTAAACTGATCTTCTTGTCCAAGACTATACATGATGACATGGAAACATATTCCACAAATTGTATAACCTGTTCACAAATAATAGGTTCTGTTCACAAAGAACAGAACAGCTAGTTTTGGTCCAAGCTGCTCAACAGACATGTGCAGTGTAGACAGTTTATGTCCAGCCTCTTTTAACAGAATAGAACAGCTTGGACAATCTGCCTTAGTTGCAACAGATGCAACAGGGTAAGCAGCTTTGACTTATATTGCAAATCACTTTTCAGGTTTCAATAAGGAATTTAGAGGCCTTAAATTATACCTTCAAGTGCATCAAACAGTTTTGATTAATAATCTCCTCCTAAGATGTATAACAGGTTTGACTGAGGCCTTTTTGTGCCAAACAAATTAAGATTTAATGTTAACTTATCAAAAGATGGATAATCTTGAAGTCATAGCTTACTACTGTGATTTTTCTAAGTGTAAGGACGACAAGAAATCACATTAAGGTGCATGTTTATGCTTTTAGGAGGCCCAATGTCTTAAAGGAGTCATAACCAAAATCTCACTACCACTTCTACAATAATGGTTGAATACGTGACATGCTATCACGCAACTAGTCATGCTATATTATTCAAGAACCT
Organism: Centrapalus pauciflorus; assembly: GCA_020465985.1. Classification (NCBI taxonomy): domain Eukaryota; kingdom Viridiplantae; phylum Streptophyta; class Magnoliopsida; order Asterales; family Asteraceae; genus Centrapalus; species Centrapalus pauciflorus. Next base: position 26,799 of record JAANYP010005197.1, read on the forward strand.
AATTTTTGGGCAACAGGTGGTGGACTCGATTTGAAGACCCATTTAACTATATGGTGATGATAGTGTTGTTGTTAGATTTTCTAACAACACTAGTTCTAGTGGAGCTGGTTTATATCTCGACACAAAGTATCTATATGTCCGAAAGAAGGTAGAAGATAAGAGTATTGCCATCGAATATATTTGCACTCATGACATGTTGTCTGATCCATTTACAAAAGGTTTACTACTGAAGCTCTTCTAAGAGCATGTTGCCAGCATGAGTGTATGTACTATCCTGATCTGATTTATGATTAATACTTTTGTGTTTACATTATGTTGAAGTTTTTAATTATTTTATTTGCAAAGATTATGACAACTTAAGAACAAGTGACTAATTGAGGATCATATGAATGAACTTACCAGATTATCATTTTTGTATTTTTTTTTTTCAATTCGTATCTATTATGGATTATGATAATCATTAATCATCTGGAAGAGCTAATTATATAATCAATAATGGCCCCGTGTCATTAAAGATGCATTTAGACTATATTGGTTTGTATTAGTTGTAACATCCTAAGAATTTAACTGTTGTAATTGAAGTTAATTAGTTTGAAATTTTAATTTAATGTAATTAAGTTGGATTATGAAAGATGATTATGTATTTGGAAATTAAAAGTTGGTAGCTATGTTAAGTAATTTAGAAATTTGTGAATTTCAATATTTTTATTAAGCATGATGATTATGGTTTAACGTGGTGATAAAATAAAGATGGAAATATTTATTTAATCAAATCAGATAAGTTGAGGGTCTAAATGTGTCAATAGCCGAAAGTTGGGTATAAAAGACTCAAAAGTCTTTCGTTTTAACCATTTCATTATATCTTTAAAACATTCTCTCCCTCTCTCTCTCTCTCTCTCTCTCTCTCTCTCTCTCTCTCTCTCTCTCTCTCTCTCTCTCTCTCTCTCTAAAAGAACCTATGGTTCTTCATCTTCAACAAAAAATCAAGGACATCAAATTCATGGAACTAGAGGCTGAAAGTTTGGATTAAAGCTACTAGAAAGGAACTATTAACACTGTAAACAATGATTCAAGGTAAAGAATTCTTAAAATCTCGATTTTTGAAAGTTTATTGTTCGGTTTTGATGAACACTGAATCAGAGATTTTGATTTTTGGATGTTATTGCATGTTGTTGATTCAAATGGATATGTCTAAATCGAGTATTATTGAAGCTGTGTACCAAATTTCAGTATCTGATTCAAGCTCTAAGATTTATTTCTGAAAATTACTATGTGTTAGTGTGTGTGTGTGTGTGTTCATCGACGGGTTGCATAAAAATGGCCATATAAGGGCCTGATTTGGTACATATATTGTTAGGTTTATGATAAAAAGTGTTAAAAGAGTACTTATATGCTTATATTAATAGTTTCCAGGCATAAAATAGGTACAAATTGACAAAAGAGTGAAATCTGGGAAATAATAAAACTGCACAAGTATGAACTCGGATCCATCCGAAATTCGGATGGATACGAATCTCGGATAAGAACTCGCATGCAAAACTTGAACAAAATCACAAGTCTGGAAACGAATTTCGGATCAAGAAGACATCTGAATTTCGGATGAATAGTTCAATAATAAAATTTCCAAGGCTGGACATTGGGCATCCGAATTCATATGAATTCGGGTGGGATCCGAATTTCGGGTCAACTTTCTAAAACTTATTAAAAAAACTTTTTTAAGATTCAGACAGTTATTGACATTAATGTTCTGTTACAACTGACTTAACAGGTCTCTTGTGATGTTGTTTAACCCATAATGGGTACTTTGTGAATCCGGTTGAAAGCACGAGGAGAAATAATATAAACTAAGGTTACATAACGCACCCACTGTGAGTAGCTAGGATTATATATGTCTGCATTTATTTATTGTCAGCTGTGTTCATTGAGGCATGTTGTTTCACCTTCATTTGGAAATCTACTGACTTGCGTAATTGTTGATGCACATTGTTGCTTGTTGCATGTCCTTATCTTTGTTGTGCATCATCTGATGGGCTTTCGAGCCATGATTGGTAATTCGATGCTACCAAGGCCATATGACCTGGAGCTAATCCCTCCGAGGTCCTGATGGGCAGGTGTAGCATCCCCGATGGTAATGTCTGCCTTAATTGAATGTGTAGTTCCGTGCAATTGCATGATGGAGCTGCAACTCGTTAACGTACTTAGTGTATGAAGAGGGTATACGACATGTGTTTCCGGTGTTATCCTTATGTGCTGCATAAATATTTGCTGAATATCTAATCTCTGTACTCACTAAGCTTTGCTTACCCCCTAGTTGCTCCCTTTTTACAGGAAAAGGAAAATCCACTGCCAGACCTTCTAGCTAGGTCATTTTGTTGAAGTTTTTGAGGACCACTACTACTCAATCGGTAATTGAAATGGAGGACCAATGTTGTAATATTTGGGATGTTGTAATAATGTATTGTGTATGTAGACTCAGAATGGAACCTTGTAGCACCATAGGGTGTTTATCATTTGTACGTTAAATATGTATTTTACTCTTTTCCCGTATTGTACTAAGTATTTTCAGATCATTTGTGTAATAATGTGTTGTGATTAGTCCTGGGTGTTATGTAATGGTGGTTAATGTGGCAAGGGTGCCACAAGATATGGTATCAAACCAGTAGTTTGAGATTCAAGTGTCACTTGCCTGTGGAGGATAACAGGCTTGCTCTACATTTTCAACATGATCGAAATGTAGTTTGAGATTCAAGTGTCACTAACTAAGTATTACAAAATAAATTCCACATGATCGAAATTTAAAGTCTAACAATCTCCCCCTTTTCGATCAATGTGGAGGATAACAGTCTTGCTCTACATTTGCTCGAAGGCCTAAGATGACATCGAAGCTTCGTGTCACTTGCCTGATGTGAAGCCTGTCATTAATCAGTTCCGCTGCACTGAGGATGTCTTGTATTTCTTTCGGTTTGCGTTTAAGTTCTAAAACTGGTTGAGCATCATTTTCTTGTATTATCTTGTTGAGTTCAGCTCTTACCATTCAAAGAGTTCTGTCAGAGTAGCAAACCAATTCCTCGAAGCGCATGAACTTTTTTTGTCCTTAATTTCTTGTTAAAAAATATAACTCCCTGCTGGCCTCCCATGAGCACTTTGTACATCGGAAAGTGATCAAGTAGAAAAATGTCATGTTCAGGAGCTTTAAGACCCACTTTAACCATATACCTCTCGATAGCTATTTGAAAATCCCTTAAGCACATAATGATCGATCGCCGATTCATGCTTCTGGTTAAGGCAGCTACGACAGTGACATGAGTTAGACATTTTTTGATTTGATTCATCAGCTTATCATGAAGAGTCTCAATGTCATCAATGTTTAAAAAATCTAGGTCACTCTCGTAAATATCATGTCTTGACCCGTCCTCTCTAAGAACATCGAATGAAGGAGTAAACAGACAGGCCCACTTGTACATCTGTATGGAGTTAATCTTCTTGTTTTTTGATTTGGACCAGTAAGCAGATTTTGGTCTTTTATCTCTCAGCATCATTTGGTTATATTCGGGTTGTTCGACCCTTGATGCATCACTGAGAATCATTTTTAAGCTCCTGATGGATGAGCCTGGTTTCTTTCGGAACACCATTTTAAACCTCTCTTCAAGGTATGGGTGTTGAAATTCTTCAGTTGGGAAGCTAATCAAAAATTCCTTCAACCCCTGAATTGGAGGTTCCTCTAACTCGGCAGGCGATGCTTCCAGCAGTTTGTAGATACAACCCCGTTGGGTATTTCTTAGATTTTCTTTTTGTTCTGCTGTCAGTGTTTGAACCTTGCCCTTAGAGTACCAATTTACCCATTCTAGATCGTTAATGTCATGTATCGGAGTTACATCAGGCCCTTTATTAAAGCAATCTACAGTCCTTGGGCCTGATGACTCGGGAAGTTGGGTTGGACTTGTTGGATTGGTTGGACTTAGGGTTCCTGGACTTTTGGGGTTTCTATATGAGTGGAGGTGGGAAGGAGAATCCAGAGAGTCAAATGAAGATGACGATTTTTGAGGTGACTCTGGCTCTTGTTTAGGTGAGATTAAAGGATAGTCTTGACGAATATCGGAGTCTGAGTCAGACACCAATATCATCTCAACCTTTTCAAATGTTGGCTCAAACATAACCATGGCCGAAGATGGATCTATCTCTACTAGGCCTTCCAGAGCCCCTGAACTTCCTTCTCCACCCTGATCTGTTTCCACTCCCCTTACAACCAACAAATCTCCCTCAGACTGTACCATGTGGTGTTTCTTTCCCTCAGGATGATCAGGGTCGTCCTGATCATCATGCTTGCGTTTATGGGATTCAGCTTGAGGTCTGCACTGTAACTCAATAACAACAGATTCCAGGCGGTCAATTCTTCCATTTAACTACTCTTGTAGCTGAAGCACGAGCCTTGTTAGGGTATCTACTTTATCAGATAGTTCGGTAATTTGCGCTTGGACTAATTATGAACCTGGTGGCAATTCCTGAGTTTCAACACCGTTACTCTTCAAAAATGAGAAAAAGAGCGGTATGTTGCTCCTCCGAAGCTGTCTTAAGGGCGTCTAGTTCAGCCCGAGAAACGAACCTGGCAGCATGTAGAGCTGCCGTTAACATCTCGAGTGTGATCCCGGGATGGCCTGAAGTTGACGGAATTTGTATATCAACTCCAGGTCTTCCTTCCATCATCTCTGGTTCCCCTGTAGGGAGTGCAGATCCGGAAGTTGTTGGAGGCGTCACGGAGCCGCCTCCTACTTGGGTGGACGCCACGGAGGCATTGTGCCAAGTGTTATAGGGTGGGGTGTCAGCTGTGGTCGAAGGAGGGTCGGTCACTGGGGGCGACAAGTGACCTGTTTCAACATCGCCTCTCTCAGAGTAAGAGGGTGATGGAATATGTGCAATATCCCCGTGCAATAAAACAGTTTCCCTTAGAGGGGAAGCTGAGTGGATGGTGAGGGTTTCTTCGACCACTGGACTAGTGGTCATATGGTGGTTAGTCCGGCTAATAGGGCTTGGAACACACTCAGATATGGTACCCTCTCCCCTCAGTTGGTCAGAGACGGTTCTTTCAGGATCTACCGTCTCTATCATCTCACCTTCTTCTCCCTCCCTCGCTATATAGATCTCCCGCTCCCCTGAACCCAAAATGTTTTGAATTGCAACCTCCACTCCCTCAGCCTCACTCATAGGAGCCTCACTTTCGGATCGGTTAGACACTGTTGGTGCAGACAGAGCCTCATCCGAATACACGACCTGAAAGTAATTCCTTACCCTTTCTTCACTCTAGTCGCCCTACTCTCTTCTATCAAGTCCATGTGGCACCAACGCCTCGGCCACCCTGGCGATGACGTGTTACATTTTTTATTTTCTCGTAATATCATTCAGTGTAATAACTCAAAACCTTCGGGTTTGTGCCATGCTGTCAACTTGGCAAACACACAAAACTTCCTTTTCATAGATCTCGTACTATAGTTTCTAGTTCTTTTGATGTTATTCATTCTGATTTATGAACCTCTCCGGTTGTAAATGTTGGTGGTTTTAAATATTATGTCTTATTTCTTGATCATTATTCTCATTTTTTATGGGTTTATCCGTCAAACATAAATCTGATGCTTTTGCAAAAATTTTTACAATTTAGCGCTTATGTTAATACTCATAACAACAAAGAAATAAAAGCTTTCTGATGTGACCATGGTGGTGAATTTGACAACATATCCCAACATACCCTCTTTAACAACACGTGTATTCAATTTCGCTTCTCTTGCCCCCAAACGTCTCAACAAAATGGGACATCTGAGCGCATGATTCGCACCATCAAATAATCATATTCGTACACTCCTTTTTCATGCTCACCTCCCCCCATCCTTTTGGACCGAAGCATTATTCATGGAGGTCCACCTTCTCAACATCCTTCCCTCCACGGCTATCTCCGATCAAGTTCCATACACCAAACTCTTTAATAAAATGCCCACATACTCTCACCTACGTGTCTTCGGTTGCCTTTGCTATCCTTACACTAATCCTACTCTTAAACCCCAACATTGATCCACCCCATGTATCTTTCTCGGTTACCCTACGAGCCATCGCGGTTTCTGGTGGCTTGATACCAAAACCCACAAAATCATAATTTCCCGACACGTCACTTTTGACAAATCTTCCTTTCCTTACCAAACACCTCTTATACATTTCTAGATTCGTCCTCGGATTCTTCACCTATTGCTCGCTCCATACTTACCTCCTCATCTCAACCCGTCACGTGCTCACCCTCCCCATCTCTCGGTGCATCAAACCAGTCCACCATCCAACCTCTCGGCTCCTCCTCTTTCACTGAGACCACTCAACCCCCTACCGTCGTCGCCTCGCCATTAATTCCCTCCATCAATCCTATCGGATCCACTACTTCTGCCGAGGTCAACATTCCCCAACCTCCCTCTCCATCGCAGAATCCGTCTCACCCAACGGTCACCCGATCCCGATTCGGTATAACCAAACCCATCACTCGTCTCAATCTTCGTGTCTCTCATATATCTCCTCTCCCCCACCTCTCATCTTAAAGCTCTTTGTGATGATACTTGGAAAAATGCTATGCAAGACGAATTTAATGCTTTAATTAAAAATTACACATGCAAACTTGTCCCGCGACCTAAAAATGTGGATGTTGTCCGGTCCATTTGGTTATTTCGCCACAAAATTAATTCTGATGGCTCTCTTAGTCGCTACAAGGCCAGGCTTGTTGCAAATAGCAAAAACCAATTACAAGGTGTTGACTGCCACGATACATTAAGCCCGTTTGTCAAACCAGCAACGATCCGCACTATGCTTAGCCCTGCCTTTTCTCGAGATTGGCCCATACACCAAGTTGATGTGAAGAATGCATTTCTTAACGGCTTGTTGGCGGAGACGGTTTACATGCATCAACCACCGCTGTTCCATGATCCGACTCACCCTGAATATGTCTGCCATCTGCAGAAGTCCCTCTATGGTCTTAAACAGGCGCCTCGCACCTGGTTCCAAAGATTTACATCGTTCGCCACCAGGGTTGGTTTTACTCACATTAAATCTGATGCCTCTCTCTTTATTTTTCATCGAGGTTCTGATACAACATATCTGCTTTTATATGTTGATGATGTTATTCTCACGGCCTCCTCGACGACTCTTCTTCAACGCATTATGGGTCTCTTAGATCGTGAGTTTTCTATGACTGATCTCGGATCCCTTAACTACTTGTTGGGTATTTCTACAGATCGCAACCAATCTGGGTTGTTACTGTTAGTCGACTTATGCTATGGCAATTTTGAAACGCGCCCAAATGGTTAATTGCAAATCCAGTCTCATACCTGTCGATCTTGATAAGAAACTTGGACCTTATGGTCCTCCCGTCTCCGATCCAGAACTATGGCTGGCCGGGGCACTTCAGTATCTCACCTTTACTAGATCGGATATTGCATACGCCGTTCAGCAAGTGTGCCTTTATATGCATGACCCTTGAGAGCCTCACCTTAATGCCATGAAGCGCGTTCTTTGATACATACGCGGTACCACTGATTTGGGTCTTCAGCTATTTTGTTCCTCTTCATCCCAGCTGACTGCTTACACTGATGCCGATTGGACTGGCTGCCCTGCAACACGTAGATCGACATTTGGTTATTGTGTTTTTCTTGGCAACATTATCTCGTGGTATTCCAAACGGCAATAGACCACCTCTCGATCTAGTGCAGAGGTTGAATATCGTGGAGTCGCAAATGTGGTTGCTGAGACGACATGGATCCGCAACCTCCTTTGCGAACTATGTCTTCCACTTCATTTTGCCTCGCTAGTCTACTGTGATAACGTAAGCGCCGTCTTAGCAAACCCAGTCCACCACCAACGTACCAAGCATATCGAGATTGACATTCACTTTGTTCGGGACAAGGTTGCCAAAGGCGAAGTTCTGGTTCTTCATGTCCCCTCTAAGTTTCAATATCCTGACATCTTCACCAATGGATTGTCGTTTCATATCTTTGCCGATTTCCGCTCCAGTTTAAGTGTCTGTTCTCCTCCCCCTCAAACTGCGGGGGACTGTTAGTGGACCATTATTTGTAAATGTTAGTGGATCTTTATTTGTATTTGCTTAGTTCTCTTAGTTTGGCCCAATGGCCCACCTAAATGTATATTTAATATTGCTTTGCTCAATGAAATATTCAAGGG
>JAANYP010005197.1:40000-208657 GCA_020465985.1 Centrapalus pauciflorus
TGGGGATGAGTAGATGCCGGTCGATGGTGTGAAAACACTTCCTGATGTCGAATTCCAAAATCCGGCGAGAGGTTCCCCACTCTTCTTTGATCCGTCTTAGGCCGAGTGGCAGCCTCGACCCGAGCGGAAGTGCGATGTGTCAGGAAACTCGGGATCGTAAATGGATTCTAGTACCATTTTGATCGCCTCTTTCATGATCCTTTCTATAGGTAGAACTACTGTGAGCGGTCTAAACTTCGACCCTTATTTCTTTCTTCATATTATATTGTAAAGGGGAGCAAAGCCCATTTTTTCTCCCTATATTGATAGATCAAGGGCCCTCCTGCCGTCGTTTCAGTGAGTCATAGGGCTTCCCCTCAACTCAGTCTTTTTGGTTCTTGAGAAGGGTCGCCACCTCTCCCAGGACCGGAATGATTATCCCTGCCCGATGGGTCTACATCCATCCCTGAATGTCGTCGGGTACTATTAACTTCCCTACTATTCTTGTAACTGTCACCTGTAATCCGCGCAGGTGTGTCCGCACCCCCCTGAGTGGACGAGAAAGAAAGGTTTTCCCGGAGCAACCCCCCAGGTTCCAGACCCAGGAGTCAACTTTCCCGTATGAGCATTCGGTACATGTATCAGTCCGTGGAAGAGTGAAAGGGTCATCACTATGGAGGATCTCCCCCCTAATCTTAGATAGGTCGTCTGGGGGTTCGCGGCGGTTCATGGCTGTGCTTACACACTAGTCTTCGACCGGAGGGGTTTATAGCACAAAAACGCCGGGACGCAGGCTCCCGAAGAGGGAAGCCCAACGAATGTCAGATGCAAAGCCCCGAACCTCATTAAGATCATATTGGCATACTCTCTCAAAAAAGAAAGAGCAGACCCCATTGAAGACGAGAGTGAGGTACAACAAGGCCATTTCTGTCCATCGCCCTTCTCACGGAGCCGTACGTAGACGTTACCCTCATACAGCTCCCAGCCAGCAAGCAGTTAACCTTCCTCTACAAGGAATGAAAGTGTGGGTGAATCGACATCAAATAGAGGAATTCGCTTTTTCTTTTAAGCAATAACGTGATAAGAGCATACCTTTCACAAAAACCTATAGACCCCCTATCCTGCCACTTCAGCACCTTGTGATCTTTGATAAGATCATTACGAGCCCTCTCCTAGAATCTTTTTTTATTTCGAAAAAAATTTCATGGTGGATCAGGACGAGAATGAATCCGGTAATCCAGGACATACTCACTGGAGCTTATGCTCTCCTCTGCGGAGGGGGTTTTTACAGAGAGAGGTAAGTCGAGGGTAGCCTCCCGCTTGACCGATTTCTCGGAGCCGGAGGAAGATCTCTCATCCGATCATCCTGAACACGAAGGAGCTGCTCTCGTTGTGAGATCAACAGCAAAAGAAAGAAGAAAAGGGTCATGATCCTATGTTCGTTTTCGCCCTGCTCTGATGATGCGCTCCTTGCTCGCGGAGCTAAATACCGGAAAAAGAAAAAGATCTCTTTATAACTTTGAGAGGAGAATCGTTGGTTTGACCGACGGACTACGTGGGAAATACGAGATCTAGGCAAGCCGCTACATGTTCTCCCCTTGCCCTTGAACGATAGAAGAATTACCTATCTTCTCTTAGGTAGCGGTCGATCGGTTCACATCTATGGTCAATCAATAGGTCCGCGGATCCATTTTTCTATACCATAAATCGTCATCTCGTAGCACCACCACGACACCGATTCCCCGACAAAACCCCCGATTTCCCGAGAGTTTGATAGCCAGTAGTTATAGAAGCTCTAAGGCCGCTATTCCTGACAAGGAATAGAGTAAGGCCTTTACCGATCCTGTGTTAAGGAGTTTTTTTTCTAAACGACTTATCTGAAAGAAGGCTTTGCAATCAACGAATTCTTTGATTTGAAAAGCTCCTTTCCTAATCGACCTTCCGCCTTCCGTTATTTGATCATTTTATGGATCTTCTTATCGTATTAAGTAGCTAAATGAAGTATCATCAATTGAGAAATGACAATAAGTGATGTTCGATATTGCTTCTGTGCGCAGAGTATCGAAAGGAACCTCTCGGAGAAGTTCCGGGCCTCGGCAGCCCTCCTTTCTTATATATTTTCATATATAATATAAAGATAATAGAAAGCGTACTGACTCTGACTGCTATCTACGATGCGATCAAGGGGGAATAGCGCAAGGGCTTAAGTCATCGATTCAAATCCTATCTTTTATCGGTATGCCGCTCCGCGAGCAAGGAGCGAGAAAACAAAGTGGGCTGCGGTGATGTCAGAATTTGCACCTATTTGTATCTATTTAGCGATCAGTCCGCTAATTTCTTTGATCCCACTCGGTGTTCCTTTTCCATTTGCTTCCAACAGTTCGACCTATCTAGAAAAATTGTCGGCCTACGAATGTGGTTTCGATCCTTTCGGTGATGCCAGAAGTCGTTTTGATATACGATTTTATCTTGTTTCTATTTTATTTATTATCCCTGATCCGGAAGTCACCTTTTCCTTTCCATGGGCAGTACCTCCCAACAAGATTGTTCCCTTTGGATCTTGGTCCATGATGGCCTTTTTATTGATTTTGACGATTGGATCTCTCTATGAATGGAAAAGGGGTGCTTCGGATCGGGAGTAACCACTACCGATAGAGCAAAAATCGGAGGGAAGGACAAAAAAAAGAGCGATGCCTACATTAAATCAATTGATTCGTCCTGGTAGAGAAGAAAAACGGCGCACGGACCGTACTCGAGCTTCGGATCAATGTCCCCAGAAGCGAGGAGTACGCCCGCGTGTACCAACAAGAACACCGAAAAAACCTAATTCGACTCCACGTAAGATAGCCAAAGTACGGTTGAGCAATCGACATGATATATTTGCTCACATTCCGGGCGAAGGTCATAATTCGCAGGAACATTCTATAGTCTTAATAAGAGGAGGTAGAGTGAAAGATTCGCCAGGTGTGAAATCCCATTGTATTCGAGGAGTCAAGGATTTGTTGGGAATTCCGGATCGAAGAAAGGGGAGATCAAAATATGGTGCAGAAAAACCAAAATCGATATGAATGGAAGATGCCTCTCGAACTCTTTTTTATCCAATTTTCGGTACGAAGTTACTGGCTCTAAGAAGGCAATTGCACCTTAGCCCATGGACTGATACGGAGACTACTCTACATGGGAAATCTCTTACTCGACTAGAGCGGATCCCGAGACTTCACCCATTCCTTTAAACTGTTGGGCACTACATTCTATAACGAGAATCACAAGGCCGGTCTACAAGGAACAACCTGACAGAGTGCCCTGAGATAACAAGGCATCAGTGACAACGCCCAGTGACGAGAGTGGCGACATACGAGGATCTAACCTCGACCAACGAGAGCGTAGCTGCTCGACCTCAGACATAGGGATTCTCGGACCGGAACAATGGGATCCACTCGACCGAAGGGGACGATGCGTAGCGCCATAGGGAGAACCTAGCGTAGCAGAGCCAGTCGCGACCAAGTAGATAGCTCTACGCCTCTGCCGAACGAACGAAGAGCTAACTAAGTACAGTTAAATAAAGTTAAAATGATAGGTAAACAAAAGATAGAACAAATGCAACAGAAAGCGTCAGAGCTTCGAAAGCCTTAAATTGAGCTTGAAATTGAGTGTCCTTCAATTGAGCCTGTCGTATCCTTCCGAACCCAAGACGACAAGGCGGTAACAGAACTACGGCAACTCCGGAACGCATCATGCGGTTTGTTTCAAGGCATGGGTTATGGTCTATATATATATATAAAATAGAGTTCAAATAAGTACCACATATTTAGTAGGGTATGAAATTTTTTTTATTATAAAAAGAGTTAATTACAAAAATGGTCCCTGTGGTTTGTTCTAAATTTTAGATTTGGTCCCTGAACTTTCAATTTTGCAGAAACGGTCCTTATTTTCATAGTTTGTTTGCAATTTTGGTCCCTCAACCTATTAACTTTTCTAATATGACCAAATTACCCTTATTTTGATGCAAACTATAGGGACCATTTCTATAATTAATTTTTTAACTCTTTTTTATTCTTAATTAAATAAATTTTTTTTTGGTGTTACTTAAATTTAATAAACTATAAAAAAATAAGAGTTTTTAATTATTTATGTTGGTTCATAAATGATTAGATATTTTTAGTCTTAATTAGTTTTAATTTACTATAATCAAAGTGTAAACCAATCAAAATTTATAATCGAAAAAATCATTTATGTTTAGAAACTATTTTCTAGAGGTTTCGTATATAAAATATTATAAAAATATTTGACTCTATAATTATTTATGTTGGTTCATAAATTTATAATAAAAATATGTTTGTTGGTCAAATATATTTTACTATGTTCGTAAATAAAATCGGCCAAAGATTTTATTTTATAATCTGTTAACATTTGTATCAAATCAAGGTGATAATGGTAAAGTGATAAATCTAAATGGTTTAAAATTTTAAGGTGTCGATTTAATCGGATTAAAATGAAAAGTCAAATTGAAAGACGAAAAAAGATTAAAAACCTATTTATAATTCTCGAATTTTATGTAAAGGTCTGACAAACCAAAGTTTGATGATTAAAGTTGTTAATCATGAATCTCAAAGATGTTATATGGACTAAAATTTTAAATCGTTTTTGGTGTAATTAAAAATTAAAATGATAAAATAATTGATACGTTAAAAAAAAATTGAGTTGTCTTAGACCATTTGCAAGTTTTTTTTAACTCGGTCAAATTAAACGTTAAATTTTTATTTATTTAAGTTCTTTAATATTTTTAACTTTAACTAAATTGTTGGCTCATAAATAATTTTTTATAATTTTATTAAAGTTAATTAACACTAAAAATAAGTAGTAGAGTCAATTACATAAATGGTCTTTGTGGTTTGATGAACATAAATATTTTTTATTATAATTGTATGAACCAGGATAAATATTTATAGAGAAAAAAGTTCTTATTTATGAAGCATTTAAAAATAATTTCTAAACATAAATGATTTTTTCGATTATAAATTTTGATTGGTTTACACTTTGATTATAGTAAATTAAAATTAATTAAGACTAAAAATATCTAAATCATTTATGAACCAACATAAATATTTAAATAATTATTTTCTATTTTTTATAGTTTATTAAATTTAAATAACACTAAAAAATAATTTATTTAATTAAGAATAAAGAAGAGTTAAAAAATTAATTGTAGAAATGGTCCCTATAGTTTGCATCAAAATAAGGGTAATTTGGTCATATTAGAAAAGTTAATAGGTTGAGGGACCAAAATTGCAAACAAACTATGAAAATAAGGACCGTTTCTGCAAAATTGAATGTTCAGGGACCAAATCCAAAATTTAGAACAAACCACAAGGACCATTTTTGTAATTAACTCTTATAAAAATATATAAAATAACATTATAAGTTAATATAAACTGGTATCTCAAATTTTTATCAAGTAAAAAATACATGAAAAGTCTTGTGGTTTAATGAGACATCTTGTGAATTATTGAGTTTTTATCGTTTATTCACATCATTAATGTTTCTGTAATTTTAGTCGATAAAAACTCATTATACCAATCTATATTAATTTTAAAATTTTAGTTTACACATTTTTATGTAAAAAATTAAAAAAAAAAATTAATCTATAACGGTAGCTCAGGTGCGCTGCGAAAAAATGATAATCGCAGAAACCAAAAGAACGACAGAATTTTGTTAAAAAAACTAGCAAGATGCTTTAGTTAAGTACTTAAATAGTCTTTGAATTATGAATTATGTTTTCTTATGAGCTTTTTTGTAGGAGTTTTTCATCATATTTTGTTATATCAAGAGACTTCTATGAAAATATTTTTAAGTTGAGAGATTTTTATGGAAATGTTTTTAATGCAATTTCTTATTTGAAAAGTACCGAAAAATATGTTAGTTTTTCAGATAATTTTCCTTTTTTTTAATCGACAAGAAGCTAGAGATTATAAAGTACCAAAAACACACCTAAATAACGAAACCAAGTGATATACCCTGAAGGAGACACCAATGAAGATATGACATCTTACACGCCACGATGAAAAAGACACGGAAAGAGAGGCATTGACAACTTATTGACAAGTCACTTGAAATAGTATCTTAAAAGTACGTTATATTTAGAAAAAGGAGTTGTTTGCAATCTGTTGACCAACATTTCGTCTCCAACAAACTTTTCTCCGACGAACTCATTTGTACTTTGTGATTCAAATCAATATTTCTTATTGATATCTTTGTTTAAATTTGTGTTTTTTTTGTTGGAATATACTTTTTGAATGAAATTTCGTTGGTGACTGTGACTTGTCGACGGTGGCATGTGACCTTCAACAGATTATAACCTGTAATATCTCATTTCCGTAAGAATTTACCGGTTGTGGGTTTTTTGTGCGATGAAAAATGGTTGGGGATTTTAATCCCAAAAATGGTCAAATTTAAGGGTTTTTACACATATATCCCTAAAAACATTTAATTTATTGAAAACGACATCGATTGCAAAATAACTACGGCTATAAGCGAACCGAACGTTCAGTGAATTGTTCACGAACCGTTCGGCGGGAAGTTCGTTTATGTTCGTTCATTAAACGAACGAATATGAACACAAAATTTTGTTCGTTTAATTAAATGAATGAACATGAACAACGACTTTGTTCGTTCATTATCTTCATGAACGTTCAGTTATGTTTGTTCATTTATGTTCTTACGTTTATGTTCGTTCGTTTATATTCGTTCGTTCATTTATAATAAGTTGTAACAAATATATTATACTTAATAGAAATATATTATTTTTAGTACTACATAATATTATTTAAATAATATTTTGATTAATGATATAAATTTAAAAATAGCACTTCAAACTCTAATACCATATAATTGATAACATTAAATGAAGATAAAAAAATATTTAAAAGCTCAAATGCTTAAATGATGTTAATTTAGTATTGAAACTGAGCTTTTTGTTAATACACTGACGTACTATTATCCTAATAGTTTGAAATCTTATAAATTTACAAACGTAATTTGAAAAAACTATGAATCATGTGTTGTGAGTTTTGTTTTTATTCATCAAATTTGTTCGTTTATGGTTATTTGTGTTTGTTTAATTGTTCATTTATGTTTGATTATGTGTTAAACGAACGAACTTAAACGGACACAAATATGACCAAATCCTAAACGAACGATCACGAACATAGAGTCTTCCGTTCGTTTATGTTCCTGTTCGTTTACTTGTTCGGCTAAAGTTAAACGAACGAACATGAACATACCCTCGTTCGTATAAGTTCGGTTCATTTACAACCCTAAAAATAAAAAAGGGCTATAGCCACGCGAATATATGAACAATCAATCCGTTTTCTCCAAGTATAGCTAGACACATTTTCCAAATACAATTTGCTCTGTAAAATGAGAAGTTTTGTTGCTAACTTGCTACATTTCATTCATATATAATTGGTAACAACAAAATTTATTAAGAATTTCATATATATCCTTATAAAATTTAAATATTATGCATGTATCCTTACAAAATTCCTTATTACATATATCCTTCTAAATCTTTTGATCTTTTATATATATACATATATATATATATATATATATACACACAAATGACTATTTTAAATTTAGTTTATCATTTAAAAATATAAACTATCAATTCTAATTTATTTTATTATTGAATACCATAATTACCATCTTAAACCCCAAAAGAAATATATTAAAATAATACAAATATCATTTTCTAATTTAGCTTAATAATAAATTAATTAAGAAAATGCTATTTTATATTTTCCTTAAACGATAAAATAAATTTAAAATAGATATTTGGAGGCATATGTGATATTTAAAGGTCTAGAATGATATATATATGTTTGGCGGGGGGGCGGGGGGGGGGGGGGTACTCAAAGCGCTGGTGAGCGGCCTCTCCAAAATCAAGTTTTTCCGGCAGGAACACCGCCCCTCCACCGGTAGCCCCGCAGAGTTTTCCTCGCAAAATGGTTAGATCCCCGCTCGACTTTCTATCTCTCTCCATCTCTTCTCTATGTCTCTCTAAAAATTAATTGGGTAATGAGTATTAGGATACAAATTTTAGGATGGTGGATATTTCCAAAAAATTAGAATGGAAATGGTGGAGAGAAAAAAAACTGATATGACGATGATGTAACCAAAATGGTAGATTTCGGAGGAGTGACTCCACCGGTAGCCCCGCTGAGTTTTCCTCGCAAAATGGTTACATCCCCGCTCGAATTTCTATCTCTCTTGATCTCTTCTCTTTGTCTCTCTAAGAATTAATTGGGTAATGAGTATTAGGATAAAAATTTTAGAATGGTGGATATTTCAAAAAAATTAGAATGGAAATGGTGGAGAAAAAAAACTGATATGACGCTGATGAATCCAAAATGGTAGATTTCGAAAGGGTGAGTACACCTCTCACCCTAATAACTAATAAGGAAGTTTGAAATGATATATACGTCATATTTAAAGTTTACACTGATATGTGTGTGTGTGTGTGTGTATATATATATATATATATATATATATATATATATATATATATATATATATATATATATATATATATATATATATATATATATATATGTATAGAATATGGTTCGTGTGAGTACCTAAAAAATGCAGAGTACCGTGAGTACCTGTGAACACACGGGTTTTAGATGTGAACATGCTCCGAAAAAAAGTTTTTTTTTTGTAATTTTTTTTCATATTAATTTAGATACAAATAATATAAGCCTATTCGTAAAAGATTACACACATTCACACTTTCTAGCCTCTTAAAAGTCATGTGAACGTGAAAAAATTCATGTGAACATGCTTAGCTGTGAACATACGTTCACAACAGTGCAGTTCATGTGAACTTGCACGTTTCACATAGTTCTAGTGTGTGTTTAGGTGTGATTTTTTGCAAGTAGTCTTATATTATTAATTTAAACATGATTATGAAAAAAAATTTCAAAAAAAATGGTTTTAATCGAGGTACCTCCGGTACTCCGCAAAACTAGTGGTACTCATTTGAACCCAAATCTATATATATATATATATATATATATATATATATATATATATATATATATATATATATATATATATATATATATATATATATATATATATATATATATATATATATATATATACCACTAGTTTTGCGGAGTACCGGAGGTACCTCGCTTAAAACCATTTTTTTTGAAATTTTTTTTCATAATCATGTTTAAATTAATAATATAAGACTACCTGTAAAAAATCACACATAAACACACACTATAACTATGTGAAACGTGCAAGTTCACATGAACTGCACTGTTGTGAACGTATGTTCACAGCTAAGCATGTTCACATGAATTTTTTCACGTTCACATGACTTTTAAGAGGCTAGAAAGTGTGAATGTGTGTAATCTTTTACAAATACACTTATATTATTTGTATCTAAATTAATATGAAAAAAATTACAAAAAAAAAAACTTTTTTTCGGAGCATGTTCACATCTAAAACCCGTGTGTTCACAGGTACTCACGGTACTCTGCATTTTTTAGGTACTCACACGAACCATATTCTCCGGTACTCCGCAAAACTAGTGGTACTCATTTGAACCCAAATCTATATATATATATATATATATATATATATATATATATATATATATATTCAAGATCAATGGGGTATTATATTAAATGAACATGTTTAATACGAAAAAATGTGTAATTTCATGAATAATTAGAATATACACATGTTGAAATGTTCATTATTATTGACTAATTCACATCATTTACATGTTTATTGTGAGAAAAATGTTCTATTTAATGCAAAATAGCAATATGCACATGATCGAAGGTGCAATATGTATGGACATGTGCATATTGTTCTTTTGAATTAAATTAAACGTTTAAACATTTTAAACGTAATGAATATAAAAAAAGACGTGAACTAGTTAATAATAATGCAATTTTGAACATATTGATATTACACTTTTGCATGAAATTTAATTATTTATCGTAATGAACATGTTCATTTAATATGGTACTCTGGTTCCCCAGTCTAATATGGTACTCGATGGATCTCAATCCTATATATATATATATATGTATATATGTATATATATGTATATATATATATATATATATATGTATATATATATATATATATATTTATATATATATATATATATATATATATATATATATATATATATATATATATATATATATATATATATATATATATATATATATATATATATATATATATAGAGAGAGAGAGAGAGAGAGATTCAATGGGAAACCTCGATGCATTGGGAACCATTGAGAACCAAATATGCATTATCAATTTACTAATGATGCAATAAGGGTAATATTGGAATACTAATTATTTGAAATATATAATTAATCTTTTAAGTAATAGATTAGGATTAAAATAGAAAATTAAATCAATCTCATTAACCACTCTCCATATATTCTTTCTCATTCCCCCCCCCCCCCCTCTCTCTCTCTCTCTCTCTCTCTCTCTCTCTCACACACACACACACACACACACAATCGGCCGACGAGTTTGAGAAAACGATGATGAGATGAAGATGATGCGATGAAGATGATGCATCACGTTGAACCCATGAACCTATGAACATAGACGATGTGAAGAAGATGAATTGAAGGATGAACGAAGTTTGTTCAAAAGTGAATTGTGGTTCGAAGGTTGTTTGATCTTCATGATGATTCACGATGATGGACACGTTGAACACGAAGATGATGAATGATGAACAACGATGAAGCATCGTATTCTCCACGAAGATGATGAACACAAACGATGAACCAATCATCATGAACAAGAACATCTACTGTGCATCGTGTTATTATAACCGTTGTGCATCAACTGGTTTATACAAAAAAGTTCTATAAATTTTGAATTTGTATAATTTTTTATTGAACGATGCATCGACATGTTCATCATTTTTGTTAACTTTTTATAGTTTTTGTTAAATTTGGAAGTGTATTAATTAAATTTCTTTAAAATTTATTGTTTAATCATTTGATGGAATATTCAATTAATATAAAATTAAATTTGATTAATCTAGATGTATATTTTTCTGAAATTCACCTTTCGATAGATGCATCAACAGATACACATGCATGTTGCATCACGAGATGACCTTGATCCAATGGCTATTAGATGATTCTTTAATTGTATGATGCATACAGGTTCCCATAGAACCTAACCCTATATATATATATATATATATATATATATATATATATATATATATATATATATATATATATATATATCTGTGTGTGTGTGTGTGTGTATAGGTTCAAGTGAGTATCACCTGTTACGCAACGCACCAGAAGGACTGTACTACTCTTAAAAAAATTTTTTTTTTTGAATTTTTTCATAAAATGTTTTAATTAACATTACACAAATGATATATATAAATTTCACGCAGATTAACACATTCTAAGTGCATTAGAACACGTATCACATAAATGCACGTTCACATATATGCAAATTTTTGTAAGTGTACATTCACATCATTTTTTAAGAGATAGGAGTTGTAAAATGTATGTGAAATTTACATATTATCTTCATAATGTTAATTAAAACATGTTTATGAAAAACAATTTTAAAAAAAAAAAACTAATTTAAAGGTGGTACATTGTGCGCTGCATAATTAGTAGTACTCTCTCGAACCATATTATATATATATATATATATATATATATATATATATATATATATATATATATATATATATATATATATATATATATATATATATATATATATATAACATGGTTCGTGTGAGTACCTAAAAAATGCAGAGTACCGTGAGTACCAGTGAACACACGGGTTTAAGATGTGAACATGCTCCGAAAAAAAAAAAAAAATTTTTAAAATTTTTTCATATTCATTTAAATACAAATAATATAAGCATATTTGTAAAAGAATTACACGCATTCACACTTCGTAGCCTCTTAAAAGTCATGTGAACGTGAAAAAATTCATGTGAACATGCTTAGCTGTGAACATACGTTCACAACAGTGCAGTTCATGTGAACTTGCACGTTTCACATAGTTATAGTGTGTGTTTATGTGTGATTTTTTGCAAGTAGTCTTGTATTATTAATTTAAACATGATTATGAAAAAAAATTTCAAAAAAAAAATGGTTTTAAGTGAGGTACCTCCGGTACTCCGCAAATCTAATGGTACTCACTTGAACCCGAATATATATATATATATATATATATATATATATATATATATATATATATATATATATATATATATATATATATATATATGTATATATATATGAAATTCTCCATAAAAATTAAAAGAACTTTCATATATAATTTGATTCCTAAGTTTTTTCTTTCCTGCAACTTTAGGAATAGTTAGATACCATTAGATATTAAATATTATTAGTTACATGCAGCCACCCATTAGCATTAGCATTTGCAAAAGCCAAAAGTGATGACTTTATCTTAATTAGTTTAATGAAATAGTAGTGGCTACACTGCGAGTTTTGAAAAAGCAGCCAATTGGAATGCTTTTCTTAGCTACTGTTCATACAAAGTGGCAAGACTCATTTTCATGTTGTAGACAACACAATCTTATATATAATGCTTCATTTTCTGCCCAAAGAGCTTTATAAAGTGTTCATCATGGAACAGATTACAGATCCCATCATAAAGACGACTGACAAGTTTGTGATGCAAACTGGTTAAATCATCAGATAGGGCGCATAGGGTGTTTTTGGATTTGCGTTTGTAAAAGTGCTACAACGTTTTTGGAAAATGAAAATAACAAAATGTGTTGCAGGAAATGTAGTGGCTGGTTTTGATTCTGATGTTTACTATCACAATTATCAGATAATCAGCTTTTAATGTGTTTGGAATTACGTTTTAACTTTTATAAAATGATCAAATGATCACTTATTAAGCAAATAATCTACATTTTATAACTATGAAACAATTATTGACGTTATTGTTATGTAATAATCTAATTTTTTTTTTCATAACGCAAAACCAGACACCTTTAAATTGTATGACGGTAAAACAAAATTTGAACATGTTGAACTAGCTAGAGAGTTAGGCATGTATATGTATGATTTAATGGATTTGATGGGTGTGGGTGTAAATAAGACGAAACAACTCGTAAACTATTTGGGATTGACTCGTAAAATTTTAGAAATTGACTCGTTGTTAATCGAGCCAAGCTCGAGCTCGAGCTACTCAAGTAGTAATCGAGTTGAGCTCGAATATTAAAATAGCCTACAAAAAATGAGT
The DNA here is from genome assembly GCA_020465985.1 of Centrapalus pauciflorus. Lineage (NCBI taxonomy): Eukaryota > Viridiplantae > Streptophyta > Magnoliopsida > Asterales > Asteraceae > Centrapalus > Centrapalus pauciflorus. The sequence continues at coordinate 53,288 of JAANYP010005197.1, forward strand.
CAATTTTTCAAATTTATTTGAGTAAATTTACACACTTAACTATATATAGAAATATGAGCATGCTCAAACAATTGTGCCGTAACAAAACATTTCCATATTTTCACTATGAAAAGTGTGTATAAATTGATCAAAACTTCACATTTAAAAGCATGAAGAATTTATATCAAGTATACAGTTGTAAGCATGACATGTTGACTAAAAAAATTCAATCTTTACATATTCAAGCTTTAATTGTAGACTATTTTCTAATCCTCAACTTACTATTTCTACATATTTAAAACCGTGAAGATAATTTTCGTATGTCAACATCTATAATTGTGAAGTTTTATAGTACGTTGATGTTAATAAAAAGAAATTTCTTCTACACATTTGTAACTTTGATTAAGATCAATTATTTTTACGCGTTTACATTGACCGCGAAGATTTATAAATTTTCTTGTAGTTTTCTTTAAAACATTTGTAATTAAAAATTTAATAGTGTCGAGTTTGAGCTCGAACTTGATGATACTTGACTGAACTCGACTCCATTACCAGGCCCGACTTAGAGAGTGTTCAAACGTTCATTTGCGCAGGGCTCCATATTTTTACTTTGAGCGAGATAAAACAACAGCCAATGATAAAGTTGATGAATAGTAGGTAAATAGAGTTTGGCTTTTTGTTTTTATTCTTTTTCCTAATTTTATTGATTTCTTTGTTTTATTATATCATACTTATTTTAACATATTAATGATGTTAATGATCATATATAGACATATCATGTTTTTGGGGGCAAACTACTTGGTTTAACATGAAATCGGTAGAATGATCTTTTTGATATCTTTCATCATGAGTTTTAAACATAATATTTAAAAAGCTAAGAATTAACTTTATTACAATTTTTAACATTTCAATGCCAAAACATACTACTCTTACGCTTGGAAAATGCATTTAATTATTTTAAAATCAATAATTTTAAAATAGAAGGATAAATTGAAATATATTATTATTTAGACTATTTATTAAGCCAAAAAAACCATTTATGCATATAGCATTTAATCCAGAAAAAGATCATTTATCCGACAAGGAGGACTCTCGGACATTTCTTCTTTTTTGACCCTTAATTAGTGCGTACGTTATTTAACTTTATTATGATCGATAAACTACTTTTGTATTCATATTTACAGTAGTTTTGAATTTTTTTTTTACATAAAATATGATACCAAGTACCAGGATTAGTAATAAGTAGCTAGGTATAATTATAAATTAGGGAATTAGAAGAAAATTGCACATGCAAAACAAAGTATTGTTTGTTTTTCGAAATATTAAATATCTGAATTCTAAAAAGAATTTCTGAAATTATAAGTTAGCGTTAAAGTTTGAAGTTTCAAAATTTAAGACAATTTCTAATTACAAGAAAAAAAGGATTTAGTGACGAAAAAAATTGGTCACTAACAGAGAAAATATGGTCACAGAAGATCGGTGCTTAGATTTGCATTTGTAAAAGTGGTACAACGTTTTTGAAAACTAATAATAACAAATGTGTTGCGGGAAATGTGATATTTGGTTTAGATTCTGCTGTTTGTGATCTTTGCGGAATTGACAATCAAAAATAAAAGAAATGAAGAAATCCTAAGTTATACAAAATATCACTGGCAGTATACCAGTCGTAGATTGTATAGCTTGAAGCTGACTTCGGAAATTATCGAACACAGGAAACGACGAATGGAAACGAGATACTGATATTAAGACGTTTGCTAATATCTAGCCACTTTGAAGGTAAAAGGATAGATAACCTACAAACTACTCTAAACTAAACTACGAAATGCCTAAATACACCTAAGATAGAAATGAAACTAACATACTTAAACTAAAATGAGAGATGAAGAAATACTATAATGCACTTAACTAGCAAAATCAAATAAGCAAGATAAAGATCAAATAATAAAATAAACACCCACTCGGAATCGTTCTTTAGGATTTATGAAAATGAACTAAGTGAATAAACACTTAGGATGTTTTAGTTGGAAAAATAAAACAAGTTAGAACTAAATCCAATCGTTTTAACATTTATAGCACAAATGTATGTCAATCAAGTGCGTATAAGACAATTAATGAACACATCTCATTAATTTTAGGATTCAAGTATAAAGTTCTCTGGTATTCCCCAACCCCATATAAAACTAGCGAAAACATGCATTTTACGAAAGAATCAACCTACTAAAACTAGGTTTTAAAACCAAAACTTTGTACACAACAAACACTGGTAATCGGTTTCAAACATTCATTTTAACCGAACAAACACAAGTCATATTTATGGAACTTAAATATCAAACTAACCCTAAGATCACAATAATGCTAAGGATCAATTTCATGCAATAACTTCACAAATTATCAACTAGTTACCATTAATCACAATAACGTTAGAAATAGCAACCAACTAACAAATCACACAAATAAGATAAAGTTTGTAAAATTCGGCATTTAAATTCAATTCTCATGATCATAATAATGCTATAAAATCAAATATAACACCGATTTTGTTAATTCTAGCGCATCAATTAAATCATACATAATCGAGACATACAAATTTTCAACTAAAGGATCAAAATTTCTTCATAATTCCATAAAAAACAAAATCTAAGTGAGTGTTAATGAAACGACTCACCAATCATGGTAAGTATAATAAAATAAACTAAAACTAAACTAAATAAAACCATATCAGAAAGTTTAAAGGAAATTTTGTAACAAAACCGTAGCTAAAATGACGATTTTGAAGAAGAAATCATATTCGGATGCTTCACTTACCAAGGAAAACCGAATGCTTTAGCTAATCTAACCCTAAATATGCTAGAAAAACGTATACCCAACTTACACATACTAATTGCACCTTAAAGTGTGTGAAAAATGCGACTACACTAAGAAATATACGACGTTCACCCTAAATTCTTCAGCAAATGCACTGTGGTTTCAGAGGAGATCGTTTAAGCTTGTAGATTCTTTATTTTCGCTTCATTTTTCATCCTACATGGCGGCTTCAAACCTACGAAATATAAAATATGAAGCAAATAAGTATCATTTCTAAATGTATCGAAACAAAAACCGCTAGAATGTAAGGCAAAAAATGATACGAAAAATATATACAAAAGACGTCATATCAGTTTGCTATCACAGTCATCAAATAATCAAATTTTAAAATGTTTGGATTTACGTTTTAGCTTGTAAAATGACCAAATGATCACTTATTAAGCAAATAAGCTACATTTTATACCTTATCAAAAATTGTGGTAGAATTAATTTTAAACGCAAAGAATCACTTATTAAGGAATGCAATCCAAACACTATGAACCAATTTTATGTTATTGTAACGTAATAATATAATAACTTCTATAATAACGCAAAACCAAACAACCTTTCGTATGAGAGTAAAACAAAATTTGAACATGTTAAACTAGTTAGAGAGTTAGGCATGTATATTTTTGATTTAATCGATTTGATGGGCATGGGTGTAAACGAGACGAAACACCTCGTGAGCTACTCGAGATCGATTCGTAAAAACTAAAATTGACTCGCTGTTAATCAAGTCAAGCTGGAGCTCGAACTACCCGAGTAGTAATCGAGTCGAGCTCGAGTATTTGTAGGTCCCAAAAGGTTTCCCTAGTGTATTGTTTTAAGCTGTAGAGGGGGGGGGGGTGAATACAACAAATTAAAACTCAACACTCTTTTCTCAATGTTTGTGTATATTATCAACAAGTGTTAATTACAAACAAGCTTGAACTACGGAATGGTTCAAGCTGAGATGACAAATACAATAGATGTTTAACTAATCTAAGACACACTCAGACTAGATTCAATGAATACACTCACTAAGATGAACTCAATGTTTACAAGACACAGATGGACAGCTTGAATAAGAACAACTTGGACACACGTTACTGTTTTATTCAAACAGACTTGCATGCATGAAAAACACACTTCTATGCACGATCTGAACTTCTCACTCTTGGTTATCTCACATTCCTTAGAAGTTTCCTTTTATACTCTCATTAAGAATCTCAGTGAAGCTTCCTCATTGGACAAGGAGATAGTGGGATGTCTTTCTAAAAAGACAACAACTTTTCTGTACACATTCTGATAAAGCAGACTTGTCTCTACACGGTAGAATCTTTCTCTTTTTCATTTTGTCTCTATTGTAGAAGGCTTTAACCAAAAGAGGAATGTCAAATTTGAACCTTTCATCTTCTGTTAAGGCCATTTTGATATAAGAAATGGTCTGTCACCCATTTCAAATATCCACTTTGTCTGCATGTAACAGAACAGCGTAGGTAGTCTTTTGCAGCTTCTGTTTTCCACTTTGTCTTCGACTTTGTTACTGATCTTGTAGTCCAAAACAATACATGAGGAGTTGGAAACATATTCCATAAAGTGTTTAGCCTGTTCACAAAGAACATGTTCTGTTCACAAAGAACAGAAAACTTAGTATTTGTCCAAGCTGCTCAATAGGATAGAGCAGCGGAGACTATTTATGTCCAGCCTGTTCAACAGAATAAAACAGTTTGGACAATCTACCTTAGTTGCAACAAATGCAACATGGTAAACAGCTTTGACTTATATTGCAAATCACTTTTCAGGTTTCAATAAGGCATTAACAGGCCTTAAATTATACCTTCAAGTGCATTAAACAGGTTTGATTAAAAATCTTCCCCTAAGATGTAGAACAGGTTTGACTGATGCCTTTTTGTCCCTAACAATCTCCACCTATTTGCAATAATCAGTCTAAGCTGATCCTATCAATATCACTATATATTTTTACAATACACTTTGCTGAAATAAAATTACAACATTTAAGTGAAGTAAAGGATCAGTTTATATATACTGATTTTGAGTACAAAACAACATATGTTCTTACAAGAGTACAACTAACGTACTAATGTAGATTACAACTGATGTAATAGAAAAATTACAACTAATGTAATAGAGTACAACATATGTACATAAAAAAATTCAACATGTTGGACTGTTGATGGTGGGAGCAAGTAACGGCAAGCCTGTCCAGCTGATGGACAACTTGAATTCTTCAATTCTTCAAGTAACGGCAAGCCTGCCCCTGGGTAGGCTGTGATCTACTCCTTTGATTTCAACAGCTACATCACCTTGATGAATCATTATCAGGAGTTCTTCCAGCTCAGTATCCTTTCTCCTCCTCCTGGCCTTTATCTTGGGTTCAATCACTGAGGTACCCTTGATTTGTTCTTCTGGAATTAGGCCAAAATTCTTCACTCTCTTCATTAATGTTTTGACATATGTCATGATAGTCTTAGCAGTTTCAGACTTAGATTAGCTCAGGGCAACTGCCAATTCTACCCATTCTCTGAATCCTAATTGAGCAACATCAGTGTGTTCATATGCTTCCAGTTCAGGACCTTCAGCACCCATTCTGGTTATCTATAGTTTCCACTGTTTGCCTTTCTTTGAAATGGGAACTACTTTGACAATTGTCTCTTTGGCAAGCCTTCTGTTTGCAACATCAAAGAACTTCTTTCTTGCCAAGTTGTCAAAGTGAATCTGGGCTCCTGCAGAGGAGGATGCTGGCTTAGACTTGGTCACAGAGACCTGAGCACCCTGTTCTTTCTCTCCTTCCTTTTCAACCACTGACTCTTTGGCAGCCTCTAACAGTTTCCTTTGGACATCCAAAGAAGGCATTTTAACTTTTTTGTGCCTCCTTGTATGCAAAGGCCCTTGCAGCTTTGGCAGATGCTTCATCTTTCTTAAGCTTTTCAAAGGCTCTAAGCTGCTCCTCTTTGTATTTGTAATAGGTCTCCATAGAGACACCCATTTCTTTGGCTCTAGCCTTGTCAAACTTCAGTTGAGCAGCTTTGAGGTAGTCAGGGTCTACTGAGGCTTTCTTCTTCCCTTTAGCTGTTGTGGTTGGAATAGCTTCAAGTTCCTCTTCCTCTTCTTCTTCTGTTTGCTCCAGTATTAGATGTCTCCTTCTGCTTGGCCTGTCCCCAGGAATGGATTCCTCCCCCTTAGATGGTGCAGGGTTTGGAGATCAAGCCTGAGTAGGCTGAGCAGCTTTAGTTGATTGGGAGACATCCACAGTAGGACCTGTTTGTGAAGCACCTGCTGCTTGACCTATAGATGCTGATTTCTCCTTAGAGGGAGATGAAGATTCTTTCCCCCTTAGACTTGGTCTTTGAGGCAGATATCTTCTCCCCCTTTGAAGGAGATGGCACATAGCATTCAACATTGGGTCTGCCTAGTGAAACGAATTCAGCAGGTTGAGCAGCAGTTTTGGCAGCAGGTTTGGGGCCAAGCATGCTATGCACTAAGAAAGCCAGTTGTCCTTCACCTCTGCAAGTTGGGCAAGAAAGGTATGAAGAGAAGCAGACTGGGAAGTTGCAAGAGATGATAGCTGAGAAATGGCTTCCCTGTCAGAAGCTGTGAACAGCAAACTTTGAAGCTGTGCAAGATTTAATTCAAGAGAATCTTGCATATCATCAAGGTTTGATGACACAAAAATTTTACATAGAGACTACTAAAGTGTTCAAGCGGGCAAACGTGGAAGGAAGAGTATTTGTGCAAGTATTTAGGAGAGTTGACAACTGTTGGGAGACAGCTGCCAGAGAGGAAACAGAGTCCTGTTGAGTAGAAAGAATGGAGGAGAGGGTAGTGGATAGTGTTTGCAGCTGTGCAGTGAGTGCAAGCAGCTGTGAGGATTGGTCAGCGTGAGGAGGAGGGGTTGGAAAGGATGTCTTGAATGAATCAAAAAATCCTTTAAGCTGTGCAGACACAGAGTCTGAGATTATGGAAGGTAGGAAGGTCATGGAGTTTTCCAAAGAGCCAACTTTGTTGGTCATCAAAGAGAGCTGATCCTTCAAAGGAAGATCTTGGGGGATGAAGGAGTATGTGTGGATTGTTTAGATTAGGTTGATGGTGAAGAATGAGAATGGGATGATGATGAGGCAGGTGTTTGAGGATTTGTGGGGAAGGCAGGGAGACTTTAGAGAGAAGTTCCATAGCCTGGGCATATGTGAGACGACCCATCTTGGAAGGGTCAAGAGATCCTTCAGCAGTGGCTATATCTGCATCATCAGGAGCGGTGGTAGGGGTTTGTGGCCTTTTAGATGCTGCATGTGTTGCAACACCTTCATTAAGACCTGGGGTGGTTCCCTCAGCAGTACCTTGGTTTATAGGTACCTCTTCATGGGGAGAGGGGATGCGCATTTCAACATCAGCAGTGGTGAAACCTGCTGATGGAAGTTGCATTTGGGGGGCAGCCTCACCAGAGGAATGGTCAATTCCCTTTGGTTCATCAGCATGGGAAGATGGTCCTTCAACAGCTGTTGGGTGTACAACAGGTGCATCACTAGGAGCAGAAGTTGGAGGCTGATCTGCTGGATGGTCTGTTCCAGCAGCTATGACACCTCGTGCAGACTCAGAGGGTGTAGGAGACGTATGAAGTGGAGACTGTGTGGACTCAGTGTGGAGTGGAGTGAAATCTTGTCTTTCAATATCCTCAGCTTGTTGGGAGGCTTGGATAGTGGATGTGGTAGTCTACATTTGTACAACTGGCTCATGTTGGGAGGAACCAGGGGTCTAGGCTGACTCTAGGTGGACTCATGTTGGAGTGAAGCCTGCTCCAAAGGTGCTGAACCTTCTCCCAAAATAGGAGAGGCAGCATGGGTTGCTTCTTTTTTAACTGACTCCTGTTGAGAGGGGTCAGAGGGGCTGGTTTGGGATGATGGTCTTTTCCTAGCTAAAGATTTTCTCCTTGAATATTAAGACATTATGGGGGATTGAGGAGAAGTAGCAGGGAGTTGTGTTTGGACTGGTGGTGAGACTGGGTAAGAAACAAGGGGATTAACCTGTTCCATGGTCTCAGGTGCCACAGAGGCACCAACAACAAAGGCTTCAGGTTCAACAAATAAACCAGGGTGAGAAGTCTGCTCCCCCTCAGCCACTGAGGCTGATGTGGCAGACTTGGACTTAACTGTTTTAGCCTTCTTGAGGACAGGCTCAGCTTCAGTCGATTCCAGGCCCCTTTTGATCACCTTAGGCCTGGATTTGGATTTTCCTTTGGGAGCAACCACTGGATCCACCCTCACAGTAGAGGGTCCTTCCACCAAACCAAGTTACCTCCTCATTGGTGTAGAGAGAGGAGGTTCATTGGGAAGAACTGGAGTGCAGAAAACTCTATTCCCAATGACAGGGAATGTAGCAGTAAGTAACAGGGGCTGAGAGTTGTAGAGTTGCTCACCACAAACATGTCTGAATATGAGGCTCAGAAACCTTGGATATCTGACAGCAGCTGGGCGAGTTTCCTGCTGCACCAAGTTCCTCAGATTGACAAAAATCTAACGAGCCATGTTCAGCGTAGTCCCATCCACAAGATGTAGGACTATGGGGATTTCATATCTGCTAAGCTGGTCAAATGAACCAACCTTGCTGCTAAAGCACATCACCACTACGGCAAATAGGAAGCTATAGGTAGGTGATAAATCCCTTCTGAACAGAGTGGCTCCAACTTTGGGTTCTGCAACAACACAGAATAGCAGATTGCCCATCTGATCATTCTCAGGCTGTGGCTTGTCATATGTTTTAGCAACAGGAAGATGAAGAACTTCCCTGAGAAGAGCAGTGGTTATCTCAATGGTCTGAGTCCCATTGAGGATGGTTCCCCTGATGGTTTTGGTTGATGGATCATAGGCACAGGTATACGAAAACTCATACACCATCTCCTGGTACAGGACACCAAGAGATGCAGTCATAGCATAGTGCAGTGGTGAACTTTCAGAAACTCCACCATGTTTTCATAACCTTCCACATAGTTTTTGGGAATGGTTAGGTTGGCAATATAGTTAGTGGGTTTCAAAGTGAGCGTCGTGGTGACTGAGGGATGTTTTTCAACATCCTTACCGACGAACACTGGAAGCAAATGGTTGTCTTGGTGAGCCATTTGAGATTAGTGGAATGAAGAGTACTGGACACTTAGTCGATTTAGGGTTCTTTGGATAGTTATGGAAGCAGTAGAGGAAGAAAAAGATGAAACAGTGAAAGAGGGTATTTATAGGATTTGAATGTGAGTGAGTAGGAGATAGAAAGGTTTCGACGGTTGATTTGAAATGTTCTTTAATGGAAAATGGAACGGTTTGCCATGTCAAAACGGTTGTCAGACCACTTGAACTTTTTTAGTCACTAACACACGTTAACACACATTATCCGCATGTAATTAAGTTAAATAAATACAGAAATTAAGTAACTTAATTATGAAGAAAGGTAATTAAAATCGATGATCTAAGCTATTGATCAAACCTGTGATGAGCAGGTTTCATCACAATCGGTTCATTCCTCAAGCTGTTCATTCAACCTGTGTAGCTTTATAAGAACAGGTTCTGTTCAATAGCTGAACAGGTTACAAGACAATGTCTTGTATGACAGATTGAGAGAGTGAGCAGGTTGGAGGTTTGTTCAACAGAATAGGTTTGAAGTTAAAACTTATTTTGTCAAGCCTGTTATACGTCCAAGCTGTCCAATTTTTCAGAAATTAGCTAACTATAGAACATGCAGAGCCTGTTCTGTCTAAGCTGTTGTGCGAAACTTGAGCAGCTTGAGACATACGATATCTTAGAGTGTTAATGACACTTAGTCATTTTTATCTAGCATGCCCAGCTTGCTTACAAGGTAATTAAACCTGTTTTCATCAAGAGGCTTGGTGAAAATGTCTGCAAGCTGTTCATCTGTGGAAATAAACTTACCTCCACATGACCTTTCTGGATGCGGTCTCTGATAAAATGGTGTCTGACTTCTATATGCTTTGTTCTGGAATGAGACACTGGATTGTTGGAGATAGCTAGGCACTTGTATTATCACATAGAATAGGAGTCTTCCTATATACAAGCCCATAGTCCTCAAGCTGATGCTGCATCCATAGAATCTTCCCACAACAGTTTCCAGCAGCTATGTACTCAGCTTCAGTAGTAGGAGTAGAGACTGAGTTCTGCTTCTTGCTACACCAACTGATCAACTTACCACCAAGGAGTTGACATCCACCTGTTGTGCTTTTTCTGTCTAACCTGCAGCCTGCAAAATCAGATGCTGAATAACCTGTTAGTTCAAGACTTGAGTCTTTGGGATACCAAAGACCCAAACCCAGTGTACCCTTAAGGTATCTGAAGATTCTTTTTACAGCAGCTAGATGTGATTCCTTAGGATCAACTTGAAACCTAGCTCATAGACAGGTAGCAAACATAATATCTGGTCTACTAGCAGTTAAGTACAGTAAGCTCTCAATCATACCTTTGTAAGCTGTTACAGAAACAACTTTGCCACTGGCATCAACATCCAATTCTACATTGGTTGCCATTGGGGTTTTGATAGGAGAACTTTGATCAAATTTAAACTTTTTCAAAAGATCTAAAGTATAGTTTCTTTGATTGATAAAAATTCCATTAGAGGTTTGTTTAACTTGTAATCCTAGAAAGAAAGTAAGTTCACCCATCATACTCATTTCATATTTAGATTTCATGAGTAGTTAAAAATTCTTGTATAGTTGCTCATTATTACAACCAAATATTATGTCATCCACATAGATTTGAATAAGCATAATATCAGACTTCACCTTCTTTATGAACAATGTGGTATCCACTTCACCTCTGGAATAACCATTGCTCATAAGGAAATCAGTTAGAGTGTCATTCCAGGCTCTAGGTGCTTGTTTTAGACCATAGAGGGCTTTGTCCAACTTATAGACAAAACCTGGATGATGTTCATTTTCAAAACCTGGAGGCTGCTTGACATATACTTCTTCTTGCAGCTTGCCATTCAAAAATGCACTCACATCCATTTGAAATACCTTCATGCTCTTGTGGGCAGCATAGGCTAGAAACAAACGAATTGCTTCTAACTTGGCCACTAGAGCAAATGTTTCATCATAATCAATGCCTTCTTCCCGTCTGTAGCCTTGAGAAACTAGTCTTGCCTTATTTCTAATAACATGACCTTGCTCATCCATTTTGTTCCTGAAAACCCATTTAGTGCCAATTATTGTTTTTCCTTTAGGAGCAAGGACCAACTTCCATACTTTGTTTCTCTCAAACTGATTGAGCTCTTCTTGAATGGCAGTGATCCAATTGGCATCTTTTAGTGCTTCATCCACTTTCTTAGGCTCCATTAGGGACACAAAGCTAGAAAACATACAAAAGTTTCCTAAGATGTCCCATCTTGTTTGTACCCCTTTGTTGATGTCACCAATTATTTGATCATTGGGGTGACACCTGATCTACTTAAGATCATGCCAAAATGAAGATTCTCCTCCATCATTTTCATCTCCAACGGGTCCTGTTGAACAGCTTTCAAGATTTTCAGACACACTGTTATCTTGAGCCTGTTCATCTGTTGAACATGACTCTCCATTGTTGAACACATCAGCAGAAGATCCAGGGAAATCAACATTGATTGGTTCAGGACATGATGTATTAATTATGTCAGTACACTTATTCACACAGGGTGTATCAACATAGTCATCATCATGACCATTGTGGTTAACAGGTTCCACTCTGTGTGTAGTGGAAGCTTTTGAGTCCTTTTCTTATTGATGGAATGCATGAGATCATCAAAGCTGAAGTCTCCTGAAACTGATTCGAAAACAACTTTGGTGGAATCACTCCTAGACTCCTCAAAGGCGACATTGATAGATTCATCTATCACCTTTCTTTTGTAGTTGTATACTCTGTAGGCTTTAGATATAACAGAATATCCAACAAACACACCTTCATCAGCTTTGGGTTCAAATTTCGCCAGCTGGTCCCTCTGATTCAGAATGAAGCAGGGACATCCAAACACATGGAAATAATTAATATTTGGCCTTCTCCCTTTGATTAACTCATAGGGAGTTTTGTTGAACATTTTCACCACTAAGGATCTGTTTTGGGTGAAGCAGGCAGTGTCAACAGCTTCAGCCCAAAATGATGAAGGCAAACCTGATGCACACAGCATGGTTCTGCCAGCTTCAATGAGAGTTCTGTTTCTCCTTTCAGCAACTCCATTTTGTTGTGGAGTTCTTACAGCTGAAAAGTTTTGTGAGATCCATCTTTCTTCACAAAAGTCCTCAAGAGTACTGTTTCTGAATTCAGTACAATGATCACTTCTAATTTGCTTAACTTGAGCAGAGTTCAGCATCTCCATCTTTTTGATAAACCCAATAATTTCTCTAGCAGCCTCTCCTTTGCTCTTCTGAAAGATCACCCATGTAAACCTGGAGAACTCATCAACCATTACTAGAGTGTATCTTCTACCTCCTAGACTTGGGACACTGACTGGTCCAAACAAGTCCATATGGATTAAGAAGAGAGGATTATCAATAGAAAAATTATGGTTGGATTTAAAAGATTTTTGTCTCTGCTTGCCTTTCTCACAAGCTGTGCAGAGTTTATCCTTAACAAAGGTAATAGACGGCAAACCTGTTACCAACTCTTTATTACAGAGTTTGTTGATATTCTTGAAGTTCAGGTGTTATAGCCTTTTGTGCCATAACCACATCTGGTTTGCATTGCTTCTAGAGATAAAGAAGGTTTTAGTTGTGGGATCAGCAGATTTCATGTCCACAACATATACACCTTTCTTCCTTTGTGCACACAACACAACTTTGCGTTGGGAATCCAATATGTGACCCAGGTGCTCATCAAAATTAACCTTGTAGCCAGCATCACACAATTGACTTATGCTTACAAGATTGTGTTCAGCCCAGACACACAGGCTACTCTTTTGAATATAGCAGCACCAGCTTGAAGGGTTCCATATCTTTCTGTGGATCCCTGAACATTGTCACCAAAGGTGACTTTTGGCCCTTTTTCAGACCTGAGATCACTCAGCTGATCCTTGCAACCTGTCATGTGGCCTGAGCAGCCGTTGTCCAAGTACCAAACCTGGGATGGTTGTTTAACCTGCAGAGTGTGATGGAAAAATATTAGTTATTTTTAGGGGAACTCATCATGGGATGAGTCCCCTACTTCGTCAACATTTGTTGATGAACAAGTAAGATCAACACTAATATTTCGTATTTGGATTGTAATCAGCTTGGATACTATTCTCATTGACCATGTTACTTCCAATTGCTGGTTTTTGCAAAGTTGGAACTAGCAGAGTCAACAGGCCTCATGTCCTCAGTTTCAGGACAGTCCTTGGCCATATGTGTCTTCTTCCCACATTTATAACATTTTCTCTTTTTGGTCATTTTGGAAGAAGTACTTCCAGATTCACATTCTGAAGCATTTTTGTTGAGCTTCTCAGCAGGTTTAGCAAACTTATTACTGTTTTTAAAAGAATCAACACTTTGAGTAGAAGGCACAATGACAACAGCTTTACCTGTATCCACTTTCCTCTTTTAGGAGGACAGATATCAAATATAGGAAGTTTGATTGGCCTTTGACCTTCCACAGGTTTGGGAAAGTTATTCCCAAATTTCTCAGGTTGAGCAATGGCTTTGCCTTTGCCCTTACTGAGATGTGATGGATGTTGCCTATCAACATAATCACTACTTTTGGTTTTGAAAGACTTACCTTCATTTATAACCAATTTTCCACTATGATTTAAAAACTTATTTGAAATCACAGCAGATTTACTTTCAACATGAGACTTACCCCAGTTGAAAGCAGGCTGCTTACCATTTGAAAACTTTTTCTCAAAATGATTAGCATCGAAGGGACTAACAGGTCTCTTACCATCAGCTTTAGACCCAGAGCCTGTCTTGTTAACAGGTTTAGTGTCCAAAGCTACAACTTGAGCTTGTTTTCCCTTCTTTTACTTGTGTGAACCAGCTGAGCACTTAGCAGACTGATTTAATTGAGACTAGCTTACCATTTACTTTCTGAATGAAGGTACTTGGAAGCTCACAAAGAGTGGATAAGTCTTTTTCCAGATTATTTATCTCAACAATTGAAGCTGCTTTGTCAAGATACCCTCTAAGATAGGCTTGGATTTGAGCAGGGATCTGTTGACTGATACAATGATTGACTTTTTGTGCAGATTGGCACCAAGAGTCAATAATCTTTTGAAGCTTGACATGTTTTGTGTCTGTTTCTCTCTTCTCTTCTAATAAAATGGAATTGATGTGTTTAATTCATCAAGTTTAGTTTCCAACTTATGGAAGCTATCCAGTTTACTAGTTTTTATTTCAAGATCAGTTTTCAGCTTGGAGATTTCAGACAACAAAACATTATGCTTCTCAATAGCAGCTTTTAAATCAACAAGCAGATATTCAAACATTTTAACTTTTTCATCAAAACTATAATCCATAAAATTTTGTACTTTATACATCATTGTTGGGTTCCAGTTCTCCAAGCTGCTGAGAGCCTCAGCTTCAGCCAGGTCTTGTTTGAAGTTACTTGTTGATGGGACATCGGTGTTAGCCATCAAACAACAATTGTTATCTTCTTCATCTGATGATGAGTCAGATTCCTCCCAGTCACATGTCTCAGCCATAAGTCCCTTTTGCTTGTTGGAAGCCACTGAGTCTTCCAACTTCCTCAGCTTAGCCATGGCCATTAGGTACTTAACCCTGTAGCCATTGTCCTTGTTAGTCTTGTATGGTTTGGATGATGAGCCAACAGCTTTAGACACACAGTCAGCAGCTATATGGCCAGTTTTGCCACATTTAAAGCACTCAGCCTTAGTTTGTCAAATGCTTTTTTTTATAGCACCTGACTTCTTCTTCAGCATTTTTCCACCAAACCTCTTCTTATTGAATTTTCTGACAAGCAATGCAATCATTTGTTCATCATCTAATTTAGTAAGATCTTCACAGTCTTCCTCCTCAGACACTTCTTCCCTTTCATCATCAGCCTGTTGATCAGCTTGTGTGAACACATCACACACCTGACCAGCAGGTTGTCTCACGCTGGCCACTAAGGCAGCACCTCTTTTGGACATCTCCAAGGCATTTCTTTTCTGTTGCCTTGATTGCTCATCATTTAGTAAGGATCCATACAGATTCACAAGATCCATACCTTTGATGGTGCCTGAGTTTCTTAAGATAGTAGAGAAATAATTCCTTTCTTCAGGCAGAATGTCCAAGAACTTGTTTACCAGAGTTAAGCTGTCCTTGGTGATCCCAACAGCTTTGAGATCATTGATTAGAGTAGTGATACTGGTATAGGTTTCAGTGAGAGACTCCTTTGGCTTTGCAAAGAAGAGTTCATACTGTCTAACAAGATTGTTGATCCTGTTATCCAGTGTGATAGTGGGACCATCATAGACGGTACACAAAGTATCCCACATCTCCTTTGCAGTCTTCATTTTCTCAACTTGTTTGAACACATCATCAGGAAGAGAAATAACCAGGTTGTTCCTGGCCTTTGCATCAAGAGCAACCAGCCTTTTGTCTTCATCAGACCATTGAGCTTTTGCCTTTTCAAAGGTTCTGATATCAGGAACAACTCCTTCAGCAGTAGGAGTGATAGTAGTCTCAGAATTTGGCACATAGGGACCTTCCATCACTATCTTTGGCAGTTGTACATCCAGATTCTCTAAGTAGAGCATCATTATGCACTTCCAACCAGAGAAGTTCTGATGATTGAACTTGGGTGGTTTGGACGTTGAACCATTGTCATAGTAGGAGGAGGAGCTGGCAGCACTGTTTTCCATGGGAAAATAGGGAGAATGAGAGATCTAGAGTTAACACACACTCTAACTGCTCAGATACCAGTTATAGGTCCCAAAAGGTTTTCTAGTGTATTGTTCTAAGTTGTAGGGGGGGGGGGGGTGAATACAGCAAATTAAATCTCAACACTCTTTTCTCAATGTTTGTGTATATTATCAATATCAACAAGTGTTAATTACAAACAAGCTTGAACTGCGGAATGGTTCAAGCTGCGATGACAGATACAACAGATGTTTAACTAATTTAAGACACACTCAGACTAGATACAATGAATACACTCACTAAGATGAACTCACTGTTTACAAGACACAGATGGACAGCTTGAATAACAACAGCTTGGACACACGTTACTGTTTTATTCAAACAGACTTGCATGCATGAAAAACACACTTCTATGCACGATCTGAATTTCTCACTCTTGGTTAACTCACATTCCTTAGAAGCTTCCTTTTATACTCTCACTGAGAATCTCAGTGAAGCTTCCTCATTGGACAAGGAGATAGTGGGATGTCTTTCCAAAAAGACAAAACAACTTTTCTGCACATTCTGATAAAGCAGACTTGTCTCTACATGACAAAATCTTTGTCTTTTTCTTTTTGTATCCGTTGCAGAAGGCTTTAACCAAAAAAGGAATGTCATCTTTGAACCTTTCATCTTCTGTTAAGGCCATTTTGATATAAGAAATGGTCAGTCACCCATTTCAAATATCCACTTTGTCTTCATGTAACAGAACAGCGTAGGCAGTCTTTTGCAGATTCTGTTTTCCACTTTGTCTTCGAATTTGTAACTGATCGTGTAGTCCAAAACAATACATGAGGACTTGGAAACATATTCCATAAAGTGTTTAGCCTGTTCACAAAGAACAGGTTTTGTTCACAAAGAACAGAAAACTTAGTATTTGTCCAAGCTACTCAACAGGATAGAGCATCGTAGACAGTTTATGTCCAGCCTGTTCAATAGAATAGAACAGCTTGGACAATCTACCTTAGTTGCAACAAATGCAACAGGGTAAACAGCTTTGACTTATATTACAAATCACTTTTCAGGTTTCAATAAGACATTAACAGACTTTAAATTGTACCTTCAAGTGCATCAAACAGGTTTGATTAGATATCTCCCCCTAAGATGTAGAACAGGTTTGGCTGAGGCCTTTTGTGCCTAACAATATTAAAATAGTCTACAAAAAATAGTCAATTATTTACATCTATTTGAGTAAATGTACACCTTTAAATGTGTATAGAAATATGAGGATGCGCGAACAAATGTGTCGTGACAAAACATTTCCATATTCTCACTATGAAAAATATGTTTAAATTGATCAAAACTTCATATTTAAAAGCATGAACAATTTATCTCAAGTACACAATTGTAATCATGATCATATTGACTAAAAAAAATTCAAGGTTTAAATCTTCAAGCTTTTAATTGTAGACTATTTTCTAATCTTCAACTTACTAATTCTATACATTTAAATCGTGAAGATAAATTTTTTATGTCTACATTTGTAATTCTGAAGTATTATGAATTGTTAATGTTAATACAAAGAGATTTCTGTTACACATTTGTAAGCTAGATTGAGATTAATTATTTTAACGCGTTTACATTAACTGCGAGGATTTAGAAAACTTCTTGTAGTTCTCTTTTACACATTTGTAAATGTGACTAAGATTAGTTGTTTTTACGTGGTTTACATTGACCATGAAGATTTAGAAATTTTCTTGTAGTGCCTACTTGATAGACTTGCGAGCTTAATCGAGCCTATGTTTACAGATGCACATTCTTATTCTTCAACTTTATAATATTATATTTTATCACTACTACATTAATCAAACTATATATATATATATATATATATATATATATATATATATATATATATATATATATATATATATAACCGTAAACCTTAAATTACATTATTATAGTTTTACCTTTCTTGCTTGTTGAGTTGTTGTTGAGATAAAAATAGATTGAATTTTCTGAATCGATATTTCAATTTCATTTTTCTCGAATTTAATCAAGTCGAATCGAGCCCCAACTCGAGTTTCAAAACTTAGGATCGATCGAGTTCAAGTTGAGTTTCGAGCTCGAGTTTTAGGTCACTGATTTTGTCTGTTTACTCGTCTTGACTTTTATAATAATAATGATCATATTTAAACTAATTATTTTAAAATGAATAGTTTTGAAATAGAAGGATAAATTGAAATATATTATTATTTACACTATTTGTTAAGAAAAAAAATGCATATAGCATTTAATCCAGACAAAATTTCGTTCATCCCGACAAGGAGGCTCTCAGACATGTAGGTGTTGTTTGTTTTTTAAGAGGTTGATGTCTATGGTCTGCGGACTTAGCTGTAGAAATCTGCGGTCAGAAGAGATGACCTAAAGGTCTGTAGACTTTCGCAGACGCGGGAAGACGATTGCAGACGCGGGAAGACGTCCGCAGACGATGCGGCAGACGCGGGAAGACGTTCTCAGACGTGGGAAGACGTCAAAAAACAAACGCACTTTGATATAAAACTTCTTCACGCGTCTTCGAGTTCGCAGTCATTGAAGGTTCGAAGATCTTCTAAGAAAAAACAAACAAGGTCGTACTAGTGCGCGCGTTGATTAACTTTATTATTCTACCTACTGCCAGTAAGTGGGTATAATTATAAAATATAGAATTGGAATTGATAATTGATAACTTTTGATAATTTGTAGTTTATATAATTTTGGTAGTTTTCTAGTTTGATTTAAGTCGATACATTTTGTTAATTCTTAGTTTATATCATTTTGATTAATGATTGTACTTGTTAATTTGTGTAGGGTACAAATCTTCTTGATGCGCTTCTTAGTAATCCGGGGTCTAGACTCTAGAGCTAGACTAGAGGCAACAAGTCGTCTCTAAAGGAAAGAGGGGCGACAAATCAGGGTATTAGGGGCGACATCTGTTGCCTCTATTGTCCTCAAACCTTGTAGTGAAAACAAAATATTGTTTGTTTTTTGAAATATTAAATATCTAAATTCAGAAGCAAGTTCTGAAATTATAAGTTAACATTAAAATTTAAAGTTTCAAAATTTAAGATTTTATTTCCCACTACAAGAAAGAAAGGGATTTATTGACCAACCAATTTTGTCACTAACAGTGAATATATGTTTAAATCTTAGATTTAGTGACTGAAAATTGGGTGGTCACATTTCGTCACTAAAGGCCTGGCACTAAATTTAGATAGTGACTGTTATATAAGGACCAAACTAGAGTGGTCACTGTAGTTGTCACGGCTAAATTTTTCACTGAATATCGTCACTAACTAATAAAAATCGTCACTAAAATATGATTAGTGTCCAAATTTAATAACCAAAAAGAGATCACTAATTAGAGTTAGTTGACTCTTTCTGTTAACGTCAATTAGACCAAATTATGGTCACTGAGTTACTACTAGAGACCAAAAAAATATGGTCACTGATTTACTACTAAAGACCAAAAAATGTAATCACTGATTTACTATTAAAGACCAAAAACTATGGTCGCTGATTTAGAGACCAAACAAAAATTTTCATTAATATACTACTAGAAAACAAAAAAAGATGTTCACTGTTTTACCAATATTAGTTAACAATTGGTCATAAAATTTCCACTAATTTTCAATTTTTCAATAATTAAAAATATACTAATATGTTACAACTTAAATCTAAAATATTAATCTCATTCACATCAGGTAAGAAGTTTCATACATACTAAAAACTACATTACTTTAAGGGTTTAATATGAAAAAAACCAACATGTTGTTCATGTTTTTTGCGATTTAGTCCCTCCGTGTTATTTTTTCCTAAGAAAGTCCTAAAGTTAATGTTTTCAATCCGGTTTTCGAAAAAGTTTTGTTTTTTTTTCATAATCAACCCTGATTTTTTTCCACAAAAAACCAACATGTTTTTACTATTTTTCTACAAATAATCTACAAACTTGAAATTTTTTTTGAAAAAATAAAGAAAAACTCCAAAAATCACAAATAAATATATAACTTAAGGATTTTATTGGTAAAAAAAACACCGAGGGATTAAATCGCAAAAACGTGAAAAGCATATTGGTTTTTTTTTCATATTAAACCCTTACTTTAATATCACTAAAATTATTTCAATACAACCAAGATACAGCAACAAAGATAACATTCACCAAGATAATCCAACAAAATAACATTAGTCAAGATAATCCAACAAAAAAAACATTCATAGAGTTTGATGCCTTATGCTATGACTATCAGAAGCAATAACCATCCAAGTGTGTCAAATCTTATTTATCTTGTACGAAAATCACTGCAAAATTATAAAAAAACGACCAATGATTAAATAACTACTGAATAATTATTTTAAATCGAGATAAGACGTGAACATATATATATATATATATATATTGAGATTGCAACATTGATAATCGTAATATTTCTTCCATCATGAATTCTATTTTTTCTTTCACCTGGTTATGTTCCTCTTGAAATTGGATTTATTCTTCCTCAATAATCTGAACTTCTTCCTCTAAAGCCTTTGATCTCTTCTTTTCTAATCCCAACTTCTTCATCTATTTTTTGCTTCATCTGGTTATCCAAGAATACGATGTAGCTTAAACAAACAAGTTTCAGCCAGTTTTCCTATACACACAATATCGTGGTACGATTCAACAATGAAACTTATATATATATATATATATATATATATATATATATATATATATATATATATATATATATATATGTTTATATATATATATATATATATATATATATATATATATATATATATATATATATATATAGAGAGAGAGAGAGAGAGAGAGGATATGGTTTGTGGAATTACCACTCAATATGTAGCGCACCAGAAGTTACCACTTTTAAATAAACTTTCAAAATTTTATTTTCATTAACATGTTTTCATTAACATTATAAAGATCATATGTAAATTTTGACATACATTCACATCTCATAACTCCGTAAAATTAACATTATAAAGATCATATGTTAATTTTGACATACATTCACATCTCATAACTCCTTAAAAAAGATATGAACTTACACTTACATAAATTTGCATTTATGTGAACGGCATTTATGTAATGCATGATCTCATGCACTTAGAATGTGTGAATCTACGTAAGTATTATATATCATCTTTCTAATGTTAATTAAAACATGTTTATGATACAAAATTTGAAAAAACTTATTTTTAAGAGTGGTACCTTCTGGGGCGTTGCATATTAAGTGGTACTCACTTGAAAATATATATATATATATATATATATATATATATATATATATATATATATATATATATATATATATATATATATATATATATATATATAGATTTAAGTTCCATGGAGTCCCATATTAGAGTGCAGTCCTGGAGTCCATATTAAATATACATGTTCATTACAATAAAATATTTTATTTAATGCAAAAATGTAATATATAAATGTTCAAAAGTGTACTACTGTTGAACAATTCACATAATTTGAAGTTCATTACGATAAAAATGTTATATTTCATGCAAAGATACAATATGCACATGTTCAAAGTGCATCATCAGATCACATATGCATATTGTTTAAATATTATAATTTTGCTTGATATAGAATTTTTTTTATCGTTATAACTTCAATTGGCGTGAACTCGTCAATTGTAATGCACTTTTGAAAATGTGTATATTATAATGTTGTATATAATAAAATATTTTATTGTAATGAACATGTACATTTAATATGGGACTCCAGGACTCCACTCTAATATGGGACTCCATGGTAGGGGTGTTATCGGGACCAAACCCGGACCGGACCGAACCCGGTTAGGACCGAACCTGAATGAAGCAAATATATGAAACCGAGGACCAGACCATTTGAATATTCTTGGTCCCGGTTCGGTCCCGGTTCCGGGTATTCGGGAAAAACCCGGTAGGACCAAACTAAAAATCACTTTTTTTTTTTGGAATAGCAACTATAAATCACATAACAAAGTAAAAGAAACATCCATGATATTTAGTGTACAAACATTCAAAAAACAATAACAAACCAACCAAAAGTTTTGAATTTTGACAACCATTCAAAAAACCGAACCAAGTCAATAACGAAAAAAAAATAAAGCTAGTATATATTATATAATGTTTGATTTCTAGAAAAATATATGGTTTTACCCAATGCGATGTCATCGTATTTCAAAATGTCGTCAATATCATCTCTTCGATTCCATCGACCTCAATCCACGGCAACTCTTTGATTCCATCGACCTCACAATGTCTCTTCCACTTCGTCTTCTGGTCTCTGGAGTTTGTGTTGCGGTGGAGAACTGGACTACTGGAGATCCTAAATCCTATTTCTAAATTCTAATTGGCTTTGCATTTCGGTTCCGGGTAATTCCCGAACCCGGACCGGACCGAACCCGGTTAGGACCGAACCCGAATGAAACAATTATATGAAACCGAGGACCGGACCATTGCTTGGAAATCGGTCCTATTCGGGTTCGGGACCGGTTCGGTCCCGGTTCGGTTCGGGTATTTGGTCCGCATATAACACCCCTACTCCATGGAACCTAAACATATATATATATATATATATATATATATATATATATATATATGTATGTATGTATGTATGTAGGTCCCAATAGGTTTCCCAAGTATGTTGCAGTAAGCTGTAGAGGGGGGTGAATACAGCTAATTACAATTTCAACACACTTTCTAAAAGTTTGTATGTATATATTAACAGGTTTGAACTACGGAATGTAGGGGGTGATCATGGGGCGGTTCGGTTCGGTTTCTGCCACAATCCGAAACCAAACCAAAAAATTCGGTTGCTGGATTTGAGAATTTGTTCGGTGTTCGGTTTTTCGGTTTGGGTTACCGGAGTTTCGGTTTGCACCCGTGGTTTTTGGGTTTCCGGTTTCTTACAACGGTTTGGGTTTTGGGTATAAAAAAAACCTTAATCACAAAACCTAAATCTATAAAACTTAAATCACAAAATACAAATTACTAGCTATTAACATCAAATCAAACTCAAAAAACTTGTAAAGCACAAACCTTTTCGGTGGATGGAGGGATGAGAGTCGCCGAAGGAGAAGGAAGGAGGCGAGGAGCGATGGAGTGTTAAGCTTTGAGCTGGAGTCGACGGTGGTGGATGCAGCGAGGAGTCGAACGGTGGTGGGGCTAGGGTCGACGGAGGTGGAGGCAGATAATGGCGGAGTGTGAAGCTTGGAGCCATGGAGGAGGTGAGGAGCGATGGAGACGGTCACGTTAGAGAAGTAAAAATCCAACCAAGTGTAAGAGGTGCAACACTATTACAGTTGCAGTAAAGTGGAATAGTGGGTAGCACCTATATATGTTTTATTTTTGTTTTAAACTAATATATTCAAAATATAAAAAAATTAAATTATTTATTAATTCGGTCCGGTTCCGGTTTTTAGGTACAATCCGAAACCAAACCATTTGGAATGGTTTTTTCAGTTTTGGTTTTCCCGGGTAATCGGTTTTCCGTTTTTTTTGTTTTGGTTTTTCCGGGTTATTCGGTTTTCCGATTTGGTTTTTGGTCACCCCTAGTGGAATGGTTCAAACAGAGATGACAGAAACAAAGATGAACAACTAATCTAAGACTCACTCAGACTAGATACAATGAAGTAACTCACTAAGATGCACTCACTGTTTTACAAGACACAGACGGACAGCTTAGAAGCAGAAAAGCTTAGACACACTATCACTATTCTATTCTATGTTGAAAGCAGAACTTGCATGCATGAAAACACAATTCTTTTTGCACGTTCTTGGCTTGTGGATATCTGTCTCTTGGTTGTCTCTCATTCCTTAGAAGCTTCTTTATATACTCACTAGTGAAACTTCCTCATTGGATGCAGAAATAGTGGAGTGCCTTTACAAAAAGACAAGATTACTTTTCTGCATGTCTTACAAAACAGAATTTGTCCCTTTGTAGCAGAATCTTTGTCTTTTCCTTTTTGTCTCTGTTGCATACTGCTTTACCTTAAAAAGGAATGTCAACTTTAAACATTTCCTCTTCATGTATAGCCATTTTGATATAAGAAATGGTCTATCACCCATTTCAAATATCCTCTTGTCTTCATGTATCAGAACAACTTATGCAGAGAAAGCAGCTTCTGATTGTCCACTTTGTCTTCAACTTGAAAACTGATCTTCACGTCCAAGACTTTACATGATGACATGGAAACAAATTCCATAAAGTGTAGAGCTTGTTCACAAAGAACATGCTCTGTTCACAAAGAACTATAAACTTAGTTTGGGTCAAAGTTGTCCAACAGTCATGAACAGCGTAGACAGTTTATGCCAAACCTGTCCAACAGTTTAGGACAACTTTGGCAATCTGCCAAGTCACAACGAATGTAACAGTGTATACAACTTTAGGCTTATTGCGAATCACTTATCATGTTTCAATAAGGCATTAGAACAACCTTAGATTTTCCTTTAAGTGTATCAAACAAGTTTGATTGAAAATCTCCCCCTATGATATAGAATAGGTTTGATTGAGCCCTTTTTGTGCCTAACAATATCCTCTTATTTCCAATATTCAGCCTAAGCTGATTTTATCAATGATCACTATATACATTTACATTGCAGTTGCAGAAATGAAAATACAATATTGAAGTAAGGTAAAAGATCAATTTATACATACTGATATTGATAGAAACAACATATGTTTTTACAAGTACAACTAATGTACTAGAATAAATTACAACAAATGTAATAAGGTACAACTTATGTACAAGGAAAATTCAACATTTTGGACTGTTGAAGTTGGGAGCAAATAATGGTAAGCCTGTCCAACAAATGGACAACTTCTATTCGTCATCTACTCATTACCAGTAGATGGACCTTGTTGCTGTTCCTCCACTTTCTTTTGAACCCACACTTTTCTGGCCTCAATGTCTTCTATCTCATTTCTGAGGAACATAAAATCTGGGTTCTCAAGTTCTCCTCTTCTATAGAAGGCTGTAAGCTGATCCCATATGATGACTCTCCATCTAACATGCTTTTCAAAGCCATTAAAGAGTCTGAAGGCTATAATTTGTTTGAGACCAGCTTTGTGAAGGTCTGGAGCTCTTTGAAAACACATTCTTTTAGTCAAAGGATCCACAAAAATTTCCCCTACTTCAGGCTCTTCAATAAATTTTTCCTCTTCAGGTTCAACACCTTTAGGCAGGCTATGATTAATCCCACTGATCTCAATAGCATACATACCTTGCTCAATCATCATGACCAGCTCCTCAAGCTCTGTTTCCTTCTTTTGTTTTCTAGGCTTGATGATCTACGTGGATTTGGCTATTAAAATCAAAAGAATGAAGAAATCCTAATTTATACCAAATACCACTGGCAGTGTACCAGTCATAAATAGTATAGCTTGAAGCTGACCTCGGGAATTATCGAGCACAGGGACCGACAAATGGAAACGAGATACCGATACTAAGACGTTTGCTAATATCTACCCACTTAGGAGGTAAAATGACGGATTACCGACTAACTAAACTAAACTAAACTACGAAATGCATGAATGCACCTAAGACAAAAATTAACTAAAACACTTAAACTAAATTGAGAGATGAAGTAAAGATAAAGATCAAATAATAAAGGCAACACCCACTTGGAATTGTTCTTTAGGATTTATGAAAAAGAACTAAGTGGATAAACACTTAGGTTGTTCTAGTTGAAAACAGAAAACAAGTTAGAACTAAATCCAACCGTTTTAACATTTAAAGCACAAATGTATGTCAATCAAGTGCGTACAAGACAATTAAAGAAAACATCCCACTAATTTTAGGAATCAAGTATGGAGTTCTCCAGTATTCCCCAACCCCATAAAACTAGTGAAAACATGCATTTTACGAAAGAGTCAAACAACTAAAACTAGATTTTAAAAACCTAAACTTTCTATACGTCAAACGCTCGGAATCGGTTTCAAACATTCATTTTAATCGAACAAACACATATCATATTCATGGAACTTAAAGATCAAATTAACCCTAAAATAGAAATTTTGCTAAGGATCAAATTCATGCAATAACTTCACAATTTATTAACTAGTCACCATTTCATAATCACAATAATGCTAAAAATACCAACAAACTAACAAATCACACAAATTTGATAAAGTTTTTAAAAATCAACATTTAAATTCAATTCTCATGATCACAATAATGCTAGAAAATCGAACATAACACCGATTTTGTTAATTCCAATGCATCAATTAAATCATACACAATTGAGACATACAATTTTCCAACTAAAACATCAAAATCTCTTCATATATACATCAAGAAACAAAATCCAAGTGAGTGTTAAAAAAACTGTCAGGATCAAAATCACTACCTAAGATTAACTGGTTTGAATCAATAAGAGTATAAAACCAATAACCTTGTATTGAATCAAAGTCCAATTAAGTAATTTGCGGAATAACACTTAACTGTTTTAAGAAAAGCTTTCACAACAAATAACACATAAGTATAATTACTAATCAAAGATCACTTGTATTGCCAAACTCAATGATTACAATCACCTCTAATCTGTTTGATTAGACGAAGAACACATATTTTTCTTGGGGTTTTACAACCTTAGAGGCTTATGAAAACTTAATCAGAAAAGCAATTACAACTGAAATAAACTTGTACATGCAGGCTTACAATAGAAAAACCTATTCTATGTATATATAATGCCTTCTGATTTGTTTCCTTGAGAAACTCTGATTTCTCTGGTAGTAGATATGCTTGAATCTTCGAATATATATCTTTTCCTGAATTTCAGCACTTTCTGTTTATTGAGTTGTTGAGCAGCTTGAAGACTATCTGTTGAGCAGCTTGAACTTGAACACTGGCAGCTTGAACTTTTGAACTAGCAGCTCGAACTTTCTCAACTAACAGCTTGAACTTTGTAATTAGACAGAAAATGTACTAACAGTTTGAGAAATCTATCTAACAGCTTGAGATACTTAGAATACTTCCCAACAATCTCCCCTAAACTTAAATTCTTTACACAATACTTTAAGTTTTCATACAAATAAGGAAATAAAACAAAGTAAAACTGTTATCTACAAACTAAGGCATCCAAAAACTTACAGTTGTGAAAGTTTCTTCTTAATTGCCTTAAAAAAAATTCTCTTTTCATCTCTTCTTTATCAGAGTATATCTTCACTGAGCTCAGTTGTACTAACCATGGCCTTGGAAGGTCAAAGAATTCAATATTGAAGAACATGATGGATCCATTTGCAAATTTGAGTCTATATGTCTTTGATTTCACTTACAGATCAACATTTGCAATCTTCATATCCTTGGCATCTTCTATATCTTTTCTGATAGATTCTGGATCAAAAATACTTTTCAAATCCTTTATACTCTGCTTTACCCAAAGTAATGAAGACCTTGACTGACTCCCAGTTCCAATATGATGCATTCGAGTCAGTTCATCTCTGGTCATCCTTTGTACTAGATGCACTATATTCTTGTATTGTTCCTCAGGACCAGCTTCTCTTCTGACTATAAAATGATATTTTAAATCAATGTCATCCATTGACTTAGCATACCAGTATTTAATAGGAGGCTTGGAGAAGTCATGCTGATCGAGGGACTTTTCAATTTCCATCACTTTTTGAAGCTGATGCTCAAACAACACCCTTTTCACCTGATAAAGCTTTGCTTGTTGAATGGCTTCTGATTGAGGATTAGTAGCAACAGCTTGAACACGAGGAGAAGGATCACTGACACCAGCTTGATTATCACTTATACCATCTTGAAGACCACTTACACCAGCTTGAACTGGTTCTTGTTGGCTTTGGACTTGATGGGAGACTTTGGCTGCTTTTCGTTTTTCCATATCTTTGTCATGTATTTCTTGCAGCTTTTCTGTTTCCCATGACTGAGCCATTTTCTTTGGAATTCCAACTGATGAAGAGAAATTGATCAAAAAATATCTGTGCTCTGCCTTTGAATGCCCTGTTGACATTTTCCTTTTCTTCTGATTCTGCTTGACCACAAACCCTCTTAGGTAATCACCTAAGGTTTCATCATCTTGCATTGGAGCATGGGTTTGTTGGTCCAAGAGATCATCCTGTTCCTCTGCTAATTTTCTGGCAAATTCAGCATCATGAGCAACATGGGCTTCTTTAGATGAAAATTTAAGCTTTGGAGATTCTATGAGTATGCCCTTGCCCTTATCTTTGGTTGCAGATGTTGTAGCTTGGCCTGTATTAACTGGAGCCTGATTCCCTTCTCTGATAACAACCCCATATGTTCGGATTGGAGCAGCTTGAGTTTCTAGGCTAACAGCTTGAGTAGCTGTTGGGACTGTTAGCCTAGAATCTGGGACTGTTGGAGCAGGATCTGAAGCTGTTTGGACTGAACTCGGGATCTCCTGATTCTCCCCCTTTTCGGATGCATTAGTTTTGTCAGGAGGACCTACAACCTTTGCCATTAGGGTTCGAATCATCTTCTCAAGTTGAATGATCTTATTTCCACAAAGGGTGAACCGCTTTTGAAAATAATCCATTCTCTGGTGTTGAGCTGCAACTGTTTGTTGAAGTGCTAGAATTTTTGCCCCCTGTGTAGCAATAAGGGACTGGTAATGTTCCAATACTGCTACAACAGGTTTCAACTGAGGATCCGTCAATATCATTAGTTGCAGACTAGCCTCAAGATCATCAAATGAATGGGGATGTGGGTTTTATAGAAGGAGCAGATGGAGTATTTGTATCATGAGGATTGGGTTGGGGTCCTGGGGGTGAAGCAGTGATGGATGGCTGAGCCTGCTCAGGACCCTCTCCTCTGTTTAGTGGATGGATGCCCAACATTGCAGAGGGCAATGGGACATCTATTCTCAAAAAGTTGGCACTAGATTTAAAAGACGTTTTATTGATGGTAAAGAGTGCCTATGAGAAACATGTATCCTCTTATGTACATTGAAATTATTGCAAGATCTTGCAATTATTTCAGCCAAAAACCTTGGATACATAAAAAATTTCCCATTCTTTAGGGCATGATGCCTTAACATCCCCTGAAAAATCATATTAGAAAAATTGAACTGTTGGCCCGTTGATAAACACACTAAGGCAGTGGCTATATTGGAAGAAAATTCTGACCAACCAGTTCTTTTAGGACTTATGCGCTGTTGTATAATATGTACAAGGTATTTCCACTTAGAGGCAAAATGAGTTTTAAAGAATGTGAAAGAATCAGTAGGGCCCCTATACCCTATAGCAAAAAGGCCTTCATGTAAGGCAGTAAGAGATAAATCAGAAATACCTGTGGCATCTTGAAGATGCAAGTGTTGGCGGATGATGTCCTTAGTGATGGTGAAAGTGTTGCCATTGATTTTGGAAGTCAAAGAAGTGACTCCGTTGATGGTTTTGACAGAGGCATATTTCCAAAACTGTTCTATATGTGATATGTAGATGGTGGGATTGATAGTGAGGGCATGATGGATATGGGAACTTCGAAGGAAGTCCATCATGTCGTGGAATGGTTGAAGGTCAGTGTGTTTGAGAGAATAGGGAAGACAGTTGTGTTCTTCGATAAACTCCATTGACGATCAAACGGTGATTTAGGGTTTCAGAGAAGTGTGTGTGAATCGCTCAGAGAGAAAAGGAAGGTCGTTGAAAGATATTTTTGCAACTGGTAGTTGCAACTGAACGAAACTGGGACCTTTAAAGGTTTGGGGGTTTCGAAAATATCTAATCCCGCGCACACACTTATAAGAATT
The DNA here is from genome assembly GCA_020465985.1 of Centrapalus pauciflorus. NCBI lineage: Eukaryota > Viridiplantae > Streptophyta > Magnoliopsida > Asterales > Asteraceae > Centrapalus > Centrapalus pauciflorus. The sequence continues at coordinate 82,656 of JAANYP010005197.1, forward strand.
TACCAATTTACCCTACACACTTTGACAGATCAAGTGAAACAACTAACAGTCCGAGTGAAATGAACTAGCAGCTTGAGAAAAGACTCAAGCTGTTAGTTGAAAAGTAAGCATGAAATAGATATATTCTTCATAAAATAAGAGAGAATGATGAAAAACAAATTAATCCATATTAACCATGCCAATATTTGATACTAGGAAGGTGAATCTTCCTACATCAAATGGTTTTGTAAATAGATCAGCTAACTGATCATCATTATGGATTTTGGTAACTTGGATTAATTTCTTCTCATTACAATCTCTTATAAAATGAAATCTGATGTCTATATGCTTGGTTTTGGGAAATTTCACTGGATTTTGTACAATGCTTATTGCACTTGAGTTGTCAATGTAAATAGGAGTTGACAAGAAGTTCATAGCATAGTCTCTCAGTTGATTTTGAATCCACATCACTTGGGAACAGCAGCTGGCAGCTGCTACATACTCTTCTTCAGTAGATGAGGTGGAGACAGTTGTTTGTTTTTTGCACTGCTGAGAGACCAGTCTTGCTCCTAGATATTGACATCCACCAGTTGTGGACTTTCTGTCAATGTTGCATCCTCCATAATCACTGTCAGAATAGGCTGTTAGTTCAAGAGGAGAGTCTTTAGGATACCAGAGGCCCAAATGTGGTTGGCCCCTCTAGATATCTAAAGATTCTCTTAAAAGCAAATAAGTGTGAGTCCTTTGGAGCACATTGAAACCTGGCACAAACACATACAGCAAACATTATATCAGGTCTAGAAGATGTGAGGTACATAAGTGAACCTATCAAGGATCTATATAAGTGAATGTCCACATCTACTCCATCTTTGTCTGCATCAAGCTGCTTGTGAGTGTCCATTGGAGTACTAGCAACTTTGGTATCTTTGTAACCAAACTTTTCCAGTATGTCTTTAACATACTTTGATTGACTTATCAAAAGTCCTGTGGGCTTCTGCTTGACCTGCAACCCCAGAAAGAAGGTGAGTTCTCCCATTGAACTCATTTGAAACTTTTTGTGCATCAATGCATCAAATTCTTTGCACAGACTGTCATTAGTAGACCAAAGATGATATCATCAACATAGATCTGAACAAGCAAAATCTCAGCTTTGATGGACTTTGTGAATAATGTTTTGTCCAGAGTACCTCTTTTGAATCCATTCTGTAGAAGATATGAGGACAGAGTATCATACCATGCTCTTGGGGCTTGATGGAGTCCATAGAGGGCTTTGTCTAATTTGTAGACTCTGTCTGGATACTTGTAGTCCTCAAATCCAGGAGGTTGACACACATAGACCTCTTCTTCGATTGTACCATACAGGAAAGCAGACTTCACATCCATTTGATATACTTTAAACCCTTTGAAGCTTGCATAGGCTAGGAACAGTCTGATGGCTTCTATTCTTGTCACTAGGGCAAAGACATCATCATAATCTATTCCTTCTTCTTGAGTGTATCCCTGTGCTACCAGTGTTGCTTTGTTCTTGATTACCATCCCTCTCTCATCCTTTTTGTTTCTGAACACCCATCTTGTACCAATTGCTCTTTTGCCTTTAGGAAGATCAACTAGAGTCCAGACATTTTGAATCTTGAATTGTAGTAGTTCTTCCTGCATTGCCTCAATCCAAGATGGATCTTCCAAAGCCTCAGATGCCTTCTTAGGTTCTAACTATGACATGAAACATGCATGTTCAAAGGCAGCTAGACTGAATTCAGGAACTGCTGATTCAACATTAGTAGACTCCTTGTGAACCATTGTCCTTATCTGTACAGGAATGCGTGGATCACCCATTATCTGATTGAAAGGGTGATACTTGTGAACTCTGAGAGATGGTTCTCTGTCTGTCTGAAATGAGGTTCCTAGATTTGTGTCATCTCCTTCAAGATCACTTGATGGTTCAGCTTCAGGAACAACTTGACCAGAAGATAGGACTGTTTCCCTATGAGATGGAGCTGTTACTTCAGGACTTGGGATTGGCACTTCATAATTTGGATTTGAATCATGTTGGACATCCAGTACCCCTGGTGGGTCACAAGATAGAATTGGTAGAACAGTATACTCATCCCATTGACAAGAATCTTCAACAGTCTGAAACTTTGTGCCAACAGCTTGAACATTTGTGCTACCAGCATGAGAATTTGTGTTGGAAGCTTCAACCCTGTTTTCATCAGTTTCTGCAGTATACTCAACAAAGCTCAGAGAATTGGTTAGTGAATCTAAATCAAACAACCAATCAGGACCAGTGCCTTTGACATTTGCAGTGTTTTCATTAAATTCCACATTGGCACTTTCTTCAATGGTTTTAGACACACTGTTATATACCCTATAGGCTTTGCTTTGAGTAGAGTATCCTACAAAGAAACCTTCTTCAGCCTTGCTTTCAAACTTTCCTAAGTGAGTCTTAGTGTGAAGAATAGTGCATCAACAGCCAAAAGACTTTAGAAAGGCTATTAAGGGGACTCTATGATGAAATAACTCATATGGAGTTTTCCCTTGTGATTGAACAACCTGAACTCTATTTAGAACATAACAAGCTGTATTGACTGCATTTGCCCAAAAGGTCATTGGCAGTTTGGAATCAGCTAGCATGGTTCTAGCAGCCTCAATTAAAGTTCTGTTCTTTCTTTCATCTACACCATTTTGTTGTGTTGTTCTTGGTGCACTATGTTGCCTAGCAATACCTTTAGACTCACAGAAACTGTTTAGGATATGATTTTTAAATTCAGTTCCTTTGTCTGACCTGATCACCTTAACTTTTAAGTTGGATTGGTTTTCTGTCTTAAGAATAAATGATTTAACTAGCTCAGCAGTTTCATCTTTAGTCCTAAGAAAGTATACCCATGTAAATCTGGTGAAATCATCAACAATGACTAAACAGTAGGCTCTTTTATTCAAACTCAGAACAAATGTTGGACCAAAGAGGTCCATATGAATAAGATGAAGAGCAGATGAGATTGAATTTATTTCTTTGGCCTTATGAGATGTTTTGTGTTGCTTGCCTTTTAGGCATGCTACACAATGATCATCACAGATTAACTCCTTTTGTGGTAAACCTCTTACCAAATTCTTTTTGACTAAAACATTCATGGTTTTGAAGTTCATGTGACACATCCTTCTGTGCCAAAGAGCATACTCATTAGATGATTCTTTGGATATCAAACAGCTTAAAGTACTTGATTTGGATAAAAGATCTGTGTCCAAACAGTAGACATTGTCCTTTCTTGGTGTTCTAAGTAAAACAAGATTTTCCGGTATTTTAAAATCTTTTGAAAGAACAATGCACTCAGAATCTGTGAAGACAACAATATTTTGTTTATCACAGATTTGAGACACACTTAGTAAATTGTACTTCAGCTGTTCAACATACAAAACATCATTGAAAAGCATTTTGCCTACTTTGATAGTACCTTTACCTGTGACCTTACCTACCTTGGAATTTCCTCCAAATGCAACAAACCCTTCTTCAAAGCTTTTGAAATTTGACAAGCATTCAGAATTGCCTGTCATGTGCCTTGAGCATCCACTGTCCAAATGCCATCCTGTTTTATGTTGTGACCTGTGGGTGCCCTCAGATGGTAGTTTAGTGGAAGTGACATTAGATGTTTCTGCCATGAGAGCTTGATTTTGAAACTCTTCCTCTGTCTGATCACTCCAGTCAAACACATTGTCTTCTTGAGAAACAAGTGCTTATGATGATGAAGCTTGATTTGTTTGCTAGGGTCTTGGTGGCTGTTGACCTTGGGATCTGCATTCTCTGGCAAAGTGTCCAAACTTGTGGCATTTAAAGCATTCAACTTTTGATTTATCAAATGCTGGTTTGCCTTCTGGTCTGGCTTGGAAATTGGATGTGCCAGTTCTTTTCAGAAACCTTTTAGCCCTCATGGTCAACATTGCATGCTGCCATTTCAAGTCCGTCTCTTCTAGATCATCTGGATGAATTTGTTCCAAATCTTTAACATTTAGAGCAAACAGTCCATCATTGGCAACAAAAGTTTCATAATGAACTTCAGTAGAATTACCATCAGCACCTGAAAAGGAATCACAACAGTTAGATTTATCAGTTAATGCTGATGACAGTAGAGCAGTGTTATGATTATAAGAAAAGGATTTCTTTTTATTTTCAACCTCAGTTTCAAACACTCTCAGACTGTTGTAAAGGTCATCCAACTCTATTTCGTCAAGAGTATCTTTTGTTCTCCATTGGGCAGCATAGACTGTCCACTCTTCACCAAGAGATCTAAGGAATTTTCTGTTTACATCATCATGATCCAAGCTGACTTTGGCACTCTCCAATTCACCTATCAGTTTATTAAACCTGTCAAAGATTTGAGTAAGGTTTTCATTCTTGCCACCAGAAAAGTTTTCATACTGCTATTTCAGAAGATCTTTTTGATTTCTTTTGGTGCTAGCATTGCCAGCAAATCTTTTCACTAAAGCAATCCAAAGAGAATGAGCAGTGTTAAATTTTTTAAACTGATGTTGATATGCATTAGGAATGGCTATCTGTAAAAGTGTAAGAGCTTTCACTTCATTCATTCTAGCCTTTCTTTCAAGTTCAGTTTTTGGAGGTGTTTTTATGGGTTTGCCCTCAGCATCAAGTTCAGGATCAACTACAGGAGGAAATTCAACATCTTCCCATATGGCATAATCAATAAATTGAATGTGCTGTTGAATCCTGAGTTTCCACATCTCGAACTCAGTAGGTTTGAGCATAGGCACTTTGAGTCCTTGCCCAGATCCACTACTGCTATTATCAAATTCCATTGCAGGAAATTAAAATTTTAAAAGAATGCTTCTGACTTTGAAAACAAAGAAAAACCTGTGGCTCTGATACCACTTGTCAGGATCAAAATCACTAGCTAAGATTAACTGGTTTGAATCAATCAGAGTATAAAACCAATAACCTTGTATTGAATCAATGTCCAATTAAGTAATTTGCGGAATAACACTTAACTGTTTTAAGAAAAGCTTTCAAAACAAATAACACATAAGTATAATCAATAATCAAAGATCACTTGTATTGCCAAACTCAATGATTACAATCACCTCTAATCTGTTTGATTAGACGAAGAACACAGATTGTTCTTAGGGTTTTACAACCTTAGAGGCTTATGAAAACTTTATCAGAAAAGCAATTACAACTGAAATAAACTTGTACGTGCAGGCTTACAATAGAAAAACCTATTCTATGTATATATAATGCCTTCTGATTTGTTTCATTGAGAAACTCTGATTTCTCTGGTAGTAGCTATGCTTGAATCTTCCAATATATATCTTTTCCTGAATTTCAGCACTTTCTGTTTATTGACCTGTTGAGCAGCTTGAAGACTAGTTGTTGAGCAGCTTGAACTTGAACACTGGCAGCTTGAACTTTTGAACTAGCAGCTCAAACTTTCTTAAATAACAGCTTGAACTTTGTAATTACACAGAAAATCTACTAACAGTTTGGGAAATCTATCTAACCCCTTGACATACTTAGAATATTTCCCAACAAAAACTACTCACTAATCATGCTAAAAACAATAAAATAAATGAAATCTAAACTAAGCAAAACCATATCCGAAAGTTTAAGGAAAGATTGTACCAAAATTGAATGCTTTAGCTAATCTAACCCTAACTATGCTTGAAAAACAAAAACCCGACTTACACCTACTAATTGCACCTTAAAGTCTGTGAAAAAGATGGCTACACTAAGAAAAATACGAAGTTTTCCCTAATCTGCCCGCTGCAATCTTTTTATATGTCTGACGTGTCGTGGTCACGACAAAATGTCGTGATCACGATCCTGGGTCGTGGTCACGATCCTAGGTCGTGGTCATGACGTATCAGATTTCAGCAAAATGCAATGTGGTTTCAGAGGAGATCAGCTATGCTCGTAGATTTGTCATTTTCACTTCATTTTCCATCCTTTTGGCAACATGGTGACTCCAAACTTACGAAATATAAAATATGAAGCAAATCAGTACCATTTCTACATATATCGAAACAAAAACCACTAGAATGTAAGGCAAAATGATACGCAAAAATATATACAAAAGATGTCATATGAAATAACCCCACACTTGAGCATTGCTTGTCCTTAAGCAAACCTACTCAAAAGTATCCTAAGCTAAGCCTCGTCTCAAATAACTCTCTCAATCATAACGCGTAAATAGACTCAAAAGCAATAAAGATCAGTAAAAGAATGCATTTGAGACTAACAATGGCAAGAAAGAGCTATCCAAACTAAGAGACGCAAAAACTATAAAATAGCATGTTAGATACTTTCGAACCTAGCAGCATGAACTAACACCTCACAAGGATTTCACTCAACACTCACACGTGTATAGGCTAATGTGTATATATACACAAAAATCCACTCGATGCCAAACATGTCAACAATATAAGCATAGGCTTGTAATAAATCACATCTCCATCACATGTAAAGAAAACTCAGCACATAAAGGACTTATGGGATGTAAGGTGGCTAAGGCTAATGGTGTGGATAATAAGGGAAAAACGTGGTAGAAAACCAAAGAAACGGAACCGATCTGACAGAAGAGAAGGCAGCCGAACACAACTAGAAATAACAAAACTATGTACAAAAAGAACCATGAATAACAAAAATAAAAACTACAACTAACTATATACAAAGCTGAAGCATCCCTCAACTATACAACTGCTTAGAACCAATGTAAAGCTGAGGATTTATTATCTCTTTTTCTTTTCTTTTTTCTCTTTTTCTATTTTTTTTCTATATATATTTTTTCTTCTTCCCTTTTTATATATACATCTCTTTTCATTCTTTTTCAATAAAATACCTCTAGATCCGTTGATCATATCAGCTATCATGACTGACACTCAAAAACCACAGCTAATAGTAAACTAGAATCGGTGATCAGACGATCTAGAAAGTGAACCGCTGAATGAAAAAGCATCAGGGGTACCCATCAAGCTAACATGAATTCAAACCCATCTGATATATGCATCAAGGCTCAATAGAATGAAAAACAGCTAAAAGAATTATAAAAATAGATAAACTAACTGCTGCACTTCAAATCAGATCTCGAATAAAGGTAAAAGAAAGCAAAAAGGGCTATAAATGGCTCATAGTGTGGCTTTCACCGAAATGAAAGGAAAAAGGCTCAAAAGGGGCTACTAGGGGAGAATAAAGGGTCAAAGATGAACAAAAGAAAGCTAAAAATGGGTTATCCTAAATTTGCCTCAATATGTGTGCCAAATTTTCAAAAATTGTGATTTTGACATGTATTTAAATTCAAGTTCTAATTCTATCAGTCAACACAGGCATAAACACACATCAAACGAAAATGAACATAAAAATGATGCTATACGGCTCAAATTCTCACGAATGAATGATAATGGTAATATTCGTGTTAAGATCATGCTGTTTCGGTTCAAAAATTCACAACATGCAATCAAAACGTCTCTCATTGTTTAAATAGCATCAAACTCACAATGTTAGTCTAGCATGCAATTTAAACAGAACAATATTACTAAAGAGTCTAAAGCGTCTAAAAACGAGAGAAAAATTTGAAAATTGGCTAAAATTAGGATACACATGCATAAAATGCACTAAAGCAAACTATAACTTCGGACAAACAGCTCAAAATGCCAAATTTATCACCTCACCCCACACTTAAGATAGATATTGTTCTCACTGTCTAAAACAATATGCACAAGTATGGAAGTGAGCAATAAATAAAAACAGAATAACTCCCCTGAATAGATGAACGCTGCCAGGTGGATCTTGACGATGAAGCTGAACTGGCTGCCAACAAACATCTCTGCCATGGTTCGACCTTACGAAACCAATCGATGACAACACAATCAGATCAGGATGTAAGCAACAATAAACGATAATATAATTAATATGTACAGACCAAACGAGCAAAAATAAAGTGTTGAAGTGTAAATGTTTAAGAACATAACCAAAGATAAGAAAAGAAAATGTCCAAGAGTCTAGAGATTTAGCCGTGGAGGACGTGTGTGGGGGCGATGACGCTGGAAAGTGTTGTCGAATCTACCACGAGATAGCTCTGAAGACGCAAATGCAACAGACCCTGAATTGGTGGGCTCACTTGGGATAGGCTCAGAAATAGGAAGCTGGATTGGGGCCGTGGTGAGTGGGTTGAGAGGTCGAGTGGGGGAAACATGAGGTATGGGCTGATGAAGAGAAGAGGCTGTCTTTGGGATGTCAGAGGCGTGAGTAACACCAGTACTAGTGGTGGGGGGGGGGGGGGGTAAGGGGTCAGCAGCTACGTAAGGAGGTCTCATGGTGAAATCGGGGGCATGCTGCTCGTAATAATGCTCTAATGATTTTGTGAGTGAGTGGATCTGTAGTGTAAGAGCACACATAACCCCGGGTTGAGCAAAAGTGGTGGCATCATCAACGAAAACAGGCCTCATCGGGGCAGTTGAGGTGGATGGTCCTGCAGCAGATGTGGATGCCCCGTGAGTGCCAGGGACTAAGTGATGGGGTGTCGGTACTGTGTTAGCAGGCACCATCTCGTGCTCCTTCTCGACATCATCCTCAGCATCTGGATCTTCTATCAATCTACCACTTAGAGTCAGCATGTGCATCGATTTCAACGTGTCTATGTCAATGACTGTGCGCGTGCCATCGGGATCAACCGTCAATCCTGCTGCAATAGTTGAGTCTGCAAAGATGCCTAACCCTCGCACAAGTCTTGTGATGTACATCCCAGCAAGTAAAGGACTACTCTTCTTCAAACTCTTACCTTGTAAGAAAAATGCAAGCCAATATGCAACCTGAATCGTGCATGTGGGATCTAGCAAACGATGCATAATCATCAAATCTCGTGTGGATACTCCTCCGACATGCCATCGACCCTTAATTCTAGATGAGATAATACGATGAAGAATACGGTGTGCAGGATCTCGAAAGGCTGTAGCTTCAGACTTATGGGAGTCAAAATGACCCTCTACTACCGTCTCCCAAAATGTCAATGCCTCAAAACCACTCACGCCATCCTTAAATGCACTATCAAATGATCGGTCTATCATCTCATTCTCAAAATATATCCCCATGGCAAGCGCAAACTGGCATAATGAAAACCTCTTGAGCACACCCCCTAACCTAAATTGAAGCATCTCAACATTAGAGTAACTTGAACACTTGTACTTAAATCTCACGGTGCTAAAAAAATTCAAGTGTGAGCTCCCGATAAACGGGCTTATCAATCTCCAAAAGGTTCAGTAAAGCGGGAGGGTGTTGATACGAGTGTCGTTACCTCACCAAAAATAACCACTAAATACCTTAGAAGCCAGGGTAAGTAGGGTTCGTATCCATAGAGAGCGAGAGGTTAATTTCACGTATTCGAGCGACTAGCGTTGCGAATTTAATTATTTGGAAAAAGTGAGTGATTGAGAAAGATTATTAATTGCTTTCATAAAACTAATTACGTGCGCGAGAATAGAAAGGAAACTTAATAATTGTTTGGTTGAATACGTTAACAAAGATGACCATTCCCGGATTCCACATCTAACCTTGCGTTAAATTCATAAACGATATAAAGATTACATAGACATAACCTTTTTATAATTGTTATTAAAATTGTTACGTGATCTTGGGCATATCGCGTGTTACATTGATTATGCGTCTTAATTAAACACATAACTCGGCACGAATAATAAAATATCAACGAACTATCTTGCGAAACGCAACCAAATAAATAACAACCATTTGTTTACAATCGAAACATAAATAATGAAAACCATGCAAACATAATAAATCGTTCGTAGAATTAAAACACTTAGCGCGATGCTTCCTCCGAGAATGATTAGTGCAGGTTTAGCCGAACATGATAGGTGCAACGCTCCAGAATTGTGAGTTCATCCTTAGCAATGCTGTAGCTTGGCTCGTGTGTTCTTCATACTCGTATTCGCGCCAAACGGGACCTTTTCTAAGCTTTTCCTCTCCAAAAACGCGACCCTTTTTTTGTCTCCACTGCTTGGTATTTTATAGACAACTCTTCAAAAACCCTAAAAACGGCCAATTATTTTAATGGGTTGGGCGCAGCCGTGGGCGCAAGCCTGCGCCCCCTCCTGCTCCTGGGTCTGCGTTCACCTCTTTTGCCAGCCAAAATTTTATGTTAAGCACATGGTTGGGGAGCAGGGCTGCCCCCCCCCCCCCCCCCCCCCTCCCCCTGACGCTTGGGCTTCTAAAATTATTTTCGATTTTTCTTAATTTTTGCCAAACTTAAACTTAAAGTGGTACCTACACAAGCAATGAAATTAATCAATAGTAGCACATTCTACAACGCATTCTTATTAAATCAACTCTTTTACGCTTTACAAACATGGTTAATGATAAGCTGATCAAACTTCCCCAACTTAATCCTTTGTCGTCCCGAGCAAGCAACGAAGATCAGACTTTTACATGTATCGGGTTTATCAAGCGTGAGAGATACAACAAACTCATTTCGACAAACACTAGCCTTCATAAACGCATTAATAGTCAAAGACACAAACTACGTTATTTTAGATATAACATGATGTTATTACGATTACTGCCCAAAAATGCCTCACCACTATTATCCTTTTAGTTCAAGGTTACAGAATGGAATTCACGTGGGTCACTAGACCATGTTTTTCCTCGATGCATGATTATAGCTACTGGTATTTCTTTTCTTTTTGTTTTACTCATTTTCCTGCAATATTTATTTTTTTATTCAAGTCTTAAACATGACTTTCTAGAGGATTCGTGTAGTAGGATTTGGGTCAGCCGCACCCAGACCAGTTGTGTAACAACCAAGCTTTTATCTCAGTCTTTTATTTAGTTTTTGATCCAAATAATGTAAATTTGACAACATTATTAGTTATGTAATTAATTAAGTTCAAAGATTATTTAATTGAATTATATTTTGTTATAAATTATTAGAGATGATTAAATTAAAAGATATGTAAAATACAAAAGTTTAATGGGTTAAATAGCAAATTTAACCAAAGTTTATATATAAACCTTGAAAATGATCATTTAAGATCATTAAATACAATTAACTCTCTCTCTCTCTAATCTCTCTCTAAACCATACGGCTAACATCAAAATTCATCAAGAAAATCCATCAATTTGCAATCAATTGAAGAATTAAAGACAAAAGGAGATACAATTAGCAACAATCAATTGGAATCTACAAGATTTGAGGTAATTTTGAGTTATATTTCAAAAATTATAGAAGTTTGGTTCGGTTTTGATGAAAACCGAAACCAAAGACTTAAAAATCATGAATTTTAGGTTGCATGTTTTAAATCTTAGTAGTTTATGATGAATTAATGTTAATAAATAAAACGGAAACAAAATTCGAGGATCAGATCATCCAAAATAAGCAACAAATTGGAATTTTTGACAAAATAAGTGTTCTTGACAAATATGGTTATTTTTGGATGATCTTGATGAATCTATAGTGTTTTTGATAGGGAAAATAGTATAAAATCAACCAAATAATGATAATACAACTTTATGTTAAGTTGCATGTTGATAAAATGGATTTTTGGGAAATTTTATGAAAAATCCGTAAGTATAAAAGATGAACACTAAGAACAATTTCTGGAAAAATATGAAGATATGGGATCCGAATTCGGATGAATCCGAAATCGGATGAGGTGCTTAAAATTCGGTTATCTTGCCACTTTGGATGAAACACATGTTTCGGATGAGGTGGTCCGAACTCGGATGACCCGAATTCGGATAGTGCCTACTTCGGGTCCAATACTATTTTGGATGAAGTACCATTTCGGACGAAAGGTGGTCCGAACTCGGATGATCCGAGTTCGGATGGTGCTTAATTCGGATCAAATACACCATTTCGGATATGCCATTTCGGATGATCCGGAACCGAATCCGGATGATCCGAATTCGGTTGGTCCGAATTCGGATGGTCCTAATCCGGATGTGGTTTTTATAATTTAAAATATATACAACAGAATTCCTTATATAAATATGAATGATCAAATATAGAAATCAAGATCTATAAAATTAAGAAATACCATCAATTAGAAATCACATGATTATATGCACGATCATATATGATCAGATTTCAGAAATGTAACTTTATAAGACTTTGAGATTATTACTGACAAAGAATAGAAAGATTCTGATAAGATTTATGAGATTGATGATAATATGATCAAAATATAAGATTGTGAGATCAAAGACCAACGAATGAATCTTGAGCATAAATGATGAACACCGAATATATATTATTCAGATGATATAAGAGCTAATAAATATCAGAAATGATATTAATAACAGATTGAGCAACGAGCAAGATGATGAGCAACTGAAAGTCTGACATAAGTCAGATTGTGGTTCTAATCCACTACAGATTTTGAGCAACAGAGCCAGATCCAGAAAGTAAAAGAGCACAAATAACCAGTAACTGTGAGTTGTAGATTTCATTTTAACTGCATATTATGTGAATTGAGACTTTTGTTGCATGATTCTGATTTATTGATATTCTGATCTTGAGCTTATTGAAATATTGTCATAGTATATTTACTATGATTTGTTGAGCTGAGCATTTATTCTACCAGAATCTATTTCATTGATGAGTCATTCGATTGTTAAGCTTAACTCCATCACTATTGCTCAGTGTTGGGTTAATGTTAGGCTTATGATGTGCTGATTTACGTGATGAAAGCACAGAGGGTAGCTAGAGCTGAGCATTCCGATGATATCCATATAGAGCTTTTACTGGTAGCTAGCCCAGTACGTGGCTGATCCCCACTAATGATGCGTGTGTATGGATTTATCATCATCCGAGCATTCCTTATGAATTTGTCTAAAAGTCTCAAGAGCAACAACAGTTTTATAACTGGGAGCTGAGCAAATCCGCGCATCAAAAGAGCATTAATTGGCCAATGACCCTTCGAGATTGAGCTGTGCATGAGCCTAGTGCAGTGCATATAGAGCTGAGCCGTGCATGAGCCGAGTGCAGTGCATGTGCTTCCGCGTTCATAATTGCATGTTAAATGTGAAATTCTACATTCTCACTAAGCAAATAAGCTTACCCGTTGTTGCATTATTTTTCAGGTAAAGGCAAAGGATTGGCTGGACCTAGTTCTTAGGTCGGGACTTGAAAGAGCTTGAAGTACATTAGAACCTGTTCCAACACCTTGGTACTTAGCTGATGATTGCGCTTTGGGGTTCAGGGCTAGTTTACATTTGTGCTTTGATGTAATAATCTAGAAGTCTGTCCTATATTAAATTGTTTCTGTTACCAAATCAATTTTAATTCCGCACTGTTAATTTTATCTTAGTTTCTTGATTGATATTGCATTGCTACTGGGCCTTGACTTGAGACCTTTGAGAAATCAGAGGGTCTCACAAGTTGGCCTTAGGGGACTAGGCATGATGGAACCCTTCAGACTTAATCTCTTGAATCAACTAGGCCACACCTGAATTGAGGTTTAGTTCGTGTTCGCTTCCTTCCCCTTATTGCACGAGTTAATAGCGGCTATTGGAACTTTTGTTCTTTATCGCTTGTAACTTCATGTTGTATCCTACTTCTAGGATAGTTCACTTCTTTGAAATCAAGCGTTTATGACTCTTTGTGATTTGTTTAAACTCATTTAATTCTATCTTTGCATTTGAAACTGACCCAACTAATATCATCATTTTTAAGCCGCAAGCTCAACAACAAGGAATTATAGGGGAAATCAATCGAATTATCTATTAAAACTCTATTCTCGCTTACTCAAATCTCAAAAGAAGCACACTTATTCGATAATGAAAATGACACACAAAGCGGTAAATTGAATTACTTGAGAAAAAGGAACGAGGGTACCTGATTTTTGTGGTGGAGGTGGTCCAAATATGCCCGCGAAGAATTCGCTGATCGGATTGCAGTCTTCATGCATTAATGGTGCTGGCGGACACATGTTCGCCGGATGCACTACACTATCCCCTTGAGTCGTTGTGGGGATTCGGCCGTAGGCAGGAAAGTATTGAGGCGTTCGATCCTCAATGTTCAATATCTCGAACCGGCATTATAATTCATATGGTCCTGCACCGCATCCATGTATGCCCAATGTTGTTGATTATAGAAGGCATTTTGGAATGCCGTAGCTCGCACAATGGTGTAAATCTCATCAATGCGACTCGTTTGAGTTTCCAACTCGTGTTGGAACTCATTCATTCGACCAACTACGTCTTCCTGAAAGCTCCCCAGTGCAAATTCATGTGGGACATTTCATTTCCTCCCCCAGCTGCGTTTAACCGCTCGGCTTGATTCTGCTGATATGCCTCCGCTTCCTCGATACCATATGGCTCTTTATGTACTTTTCCCGTATCTAAGTCAAAGATCTCGAACCCTTGATCTGTTCATCGTAATGTGATGCTTTGGATCATGGCTGCTGTGCTGACCGCGCCCGAAACTGCTCTTGGGATGGAGATAGGTGACAATGTAGCTTGAGCTCTCAAAAACTCCGAGATAAGCCACCCGTGAGGAATAATCTTCCTCTCTCTCGTGTCATACATTGACCACAGGTCATTCATTACTATTTATGCGAATGGGAGGCTCGACTCTCTCGTCATCAATGCGTACAAAATTGTTACCTCCTTGTGCCTGATCTTTGCCAAATCACTATCTCTAGGAAGTACATTGTTGGTGATGATCTAGCGCAGCACTTTGGCCATGGGACTCAGATCTCGCCTTGCATACACTGTGTAACTCGCGGCGGTATTATAGTCTATCTTCAGGAATTCCACCAACTGTGTTGTTCATTCTCCTTCCCAAGTTCGGTCAGTGAACGCCAGTTGTGCGTCCCTCTTGTACTCATAATTGAACACTCGAGCATCGTCCATGCCCACTCCAATGTCTACACCAAAATTCTCCCTTATGGCATGAGCCATCATCGGGAATTCGTGTCCATTGAAACGCCCTATCAAAGCGAAGTCCCCCATGTATCAGCCTTCCTCTCTTCTTAAACGACATCCACTCAACTACCTCCTCTTGGTAGATACGCTCTCATCCTAAGTCTAAAACTGCTTCCCAACCCAAGAGATCGAAACTTCGTACTACTCCATAATTTTCAAACTCGTCCTTTTTTACTCTTTTTTCGACCAAAACCTTCCCCGAGAACTTCTTAGTCATACATTGACCATAGGTCATTCATTACTATTTATGCGAATGAGGGGCTCGGCTCTCTCGTCATCAATGCGTACAAAATTGTTACCTCCTTGTGCCTGATCTTCGCCAAATCACTATCTCTAAGAAGTACATTGTTGGTGATGATCTAGCACAACACTTTGGCCATGGGACTCAGATCTCGCCTTGCATACACTGTGTAACCCGCGGCGGTATTATAGTCTATCTTCATGAATTCCGCCAAATGTGTTATTCATTCTCCTTCCCAAGTTCGGTCAGTGAACGCCAGTTGTGCGTCCGTCTTGTACTCATAATTGAACACTCGAGCATCGTCCATGCCCACTCCAATGTCTACACCAAAAATCTCCCTTATGGCATGAGCCATCATCGGGAATTCGTGTCTATTGAAACGCCCTATCAAAGCGAAGTCCCCCATGTATCAGCCTTCCTCTCTTCTTAAAGTCGACATCCACTCAACTACCTCTTCTTGGTAGATATGCTCTCCTCCTAAGTCTAAAACTGCTTCCCAACCCAAGAGATCGAAACTTCGTACTACTCCATAATTTTCAAACTCGTCCTTTTTTACTCTTTTTTCGACCAAAACCTTCCCCGAGAACTTCTTAGTCATAAATAACTGTTGTCGAATATTGGCTGGGGGTTGTGATAAATAAAAATCTGGGTTCCATTCTACCCTTGGTCGGGTGGATGAACAGGCGCCTTCCCCTACTCGCTGTCTGGTTCTTCGCGAAATCTGCGATTACAACTAAATTAGTATATAATCGTTTCTAATTCCTACGCAATTCATGTTGTGAAGTAGACCACATTCAATATTCTATGCAATTTTAAACACGAAGTATTTGCACATATGCCATATATTTTCAAGGTTCAGTTAGCTATTATCAATATATCATCTTGCATCTTCTTATTGAAACTAATCAATTGCATGGAATAGCAACCAACTTTATACTTTGTTGACATAATATTTTTCAAATTAGCCAAGATTTATACTCCTTATATTCTTTATTAGGCATTGTATGTATATTTCTATGGTTAATTTCCTAAATATGCATTCATGTAAAAGTCAACCTAGAAAGTCAAAATTAGCTCAAAAACTCCATTGAAGCTTCATCTTAACCAATTCATCAAAGATTCAAAGAATTTCATACCTTTGGTGTTAGTGTAAAGAGGATGCTTGAGCTTGAGTTGATTAGATCTATAACCTTGCTAAACTTCCCTAACTTGAGTTAAAAACTCAAGATTTGGCCAAAATTACACCATAATGATGTTTTGGATCTCACCAAATGAATATCTCTAGCAAAAAGTTGGGATTTTTAGTGAAAGAAGGCAAGGGTTGGGTGGTCGTAATGAAAGACGCATGGGAGAGATTCAAGTGGTTTGAGTGTAAAAGATTTTTTTATTTATTTCTGAGATTTACGGCCCGGCGGGTGCAGGCCTGCGCCGACGGCTGCGCTTGGAGGGCCTGTTCGCCTCAATATTTTTTTTTGTTTTTCTTGCTTCGTGGGGGCATGCTTGGTTCGTAAAAATGCCAATTTCTTCATAAAAATTATTTTTTAGTTCTATTGCATAACGCATGTGTGCGTTTCCTCTTCCCCAACTTAAAGTAAAGTGTCGCCCCGACACTAAATTAAAGCTAAAAGGAGAATTTATAAGCAAATAGTTTTTATGAAACACACAAATTAAGCAAGGAATTCTTGGAATTATAACATGTAGCATAGGAATTAAATGCAACTAATAGCACCGGTGCCAACATAAACACCAGGAGCAAATGTATTTGCCTAAAAGCCAACCACACAAGCAAATGTAAATTGTTCAGATATTCATGAGTCTATGAGGTTTACGCAACCGAGAGGGATACAATTAGGGAATTCCTAGAGATCTTTGGGGGAAGTGGGATGAGAAGTCCTAGCAGATTCTGAGCAAGACGTGCGGTGAAACGCTTTTTTTTCTAAAGCTTCAACTCTGGAATGAAGACTAGTTAACCACCCCGAATGTGCTCCCACATCAATTGATTGTAGTTGTATCTCCTGACGTATCTTGTCTACCTCCGTCAATAATGACTTGTTTGCATTAAGCAATCCTTCGATTGCGGCTTTCATGGCATCCAAACGAGCTTCTAAAACCTCATTGTCGGATTGGTGTCGGGTTGATAAGCCTCCTATCTCCTGCCTCTCTTCTACCAATCGAGCTTTTCCTTTACCGGTGTCTTTTTCATATATGTAAAACGAACGTGCGGGGGGTATGACGGAAACGGTGCCGTGAGCGGGATCTCGAATCAACAAAGTGTCCGATACATGCTCAAAAACTAGCCCTGCCATAGTGTTACGTGTAAACCACGCATCATTTGGTCCCAACAGTCTAGGACTTGATCCCTCTGGAAGAATTCCCATCTTGATAAACAATTCGCTCAACATGCGTGCATAGGGGATTTCAACGAGAGATTTGGCTAGGCTGGCCTCCCATAATGTATGCATGATAATATATGCCAAAGAGATTGCAGGATTTCCCATTAGCAACGCGTGAATGATCATCACCTCTCGAGTTCGAACAGAGGTAGTGTTTGCCGAACGAGGCAAGATGTTAAACACCACTAATTTCCATAAGACCTTAGCCCTAGGGCGTAAGTCTCCCCGATAGTATTCGGTATAGACACGTGCGTGCTCAATAGTGAGGTTAAAAACTTCAGATAGCTTTCTTGCCCAACCCTCGGAATGTCGCAAAACGCCACTTGATAAATCCCGCTCAGTCCAAAATTCACGGTTCAGTGGAATGTCGGTGTCAAAATCGAAATAGTCAGACATGTCTATCCCCGGACTTAATCTATTGTAATTGGGATAATTAGATTGAACTTTTGTATTAAGTTAAATTATTAAAATTGTTTATGTATTTGGATATTTGAAAGTTGGTTGGATTATATGGAAATTTAGAGTTTTTAATTATTAAGTGAAAATAATTATTAAGGAAAATGAAATAAAGATAGAATTCTTGATTATATAAAATCAGTATTTTATGGAACCGGATAGGTGAAGGGGTTAAATGGGCCAAAAGTTGAAAGTGTGAAATAAAAAGGGGGAAAAATCATTATTTCACTTCATTTGAACCAACTCACTCTCTCACTAAAACTCTCTCTCCCTCTCGGCTCTCTCTCTCTCTCTAAAATATTGAAGATTATCAAAAGTTGATAATTGAAGCTGAAAATTTGAAGTAAGATTGCTAGGATGGATCTATAACTACTGCAATCAACGAATTAAGGTAATTATCTCATTAAATTTTGAAATTTGATGGTTTTTGGTTCGGTTCTTATAAAATCCGAATTCATAGACTTGGGGTTTAAATGTTGATGCATGTATGATATTGTTATGGAATCATTAAAATCGAGTGTTGGGGTTGATATATATTAAATTTCAGCTACTGATTCAAGCTCTAAGTATGAATTTCGAAGATTGGTGTGTGTTTTAGTATGAGTGTTCGAAAATAAGGAAAAGGGGTTAAAGAGGATCTGAATTGGTATGTAAATGTGGTAATACTAGTGTTAAAATGGTTGGAATTAAGTGTATTTATGTTGGCATAAATTATTCCATACAATGAATTAGTACAAAAATGATGGAAATTAAATCTGGAAAATATCAAAACTGCACTATTATGAACTCGGATGTCCGAATTCGGATCTGGCCGGAACTCGGATCCGGACCGAATTCGGATAGGATCTGAACTTCTGATGTTCAAGTAGCAAAATAAATTTGAAAATCGGATGGGGGTCCGAATTCGTTTTGGGGACCGAATTCGGATGAGGTCCAAATTGCAATTGTCCGAATTGGGACCCAATGGGGTCCGAAATTGACATTGTCCGAACTTAACATGGGGACCGAATTGGGGTCCGAATTCGGGTGGGATCCGAATTCGGACATGGATCCGAATTGGGGTCAAAATTTTGCAAAACTTATAAAATTTGGTTTTATGGAATCAAACAGTTATTGACACGATGTGTTGTTACAACTGACTTACAGGTCCCTTGTGGTGTTGTTTAACCCACAGTGGGGTACTTTGTGGATCCGGTTGAAATTCCGAGGAGAATAAGATAATTTAAAGTTTAATAACGCACCCCACTGTGAGTACATATGATTTCGCATGTTTATATCTGCTTTATGATTGCTATTGCCTGCTGAGACATGTTGCTTCATTTTTCGTTTGGAATTCTACTAACTTGCGTAGATTTAGATGCACATTCACATTTGTTGCATTGTCCGTTCATTTGTTGTGCATCTAACGATGGACCGGTGGGTCGCATCTGTTACTCTGATGTTACTGCGCTATATGACCCGGAGCTGATCCCTCCGAGGTTCTGGTAGGCAGTATGTCATCCCCGATGTTATGTTTGTCTCATATGGTTGGGTTTCATACCGAGCTTTGGGCTCGTAGGAGCGACGGCTCATGTGTGTCGTACTTTGTGTACGTGGAGGGTGCACGACGTGTGTCGTCGGTGCACTCTTGTGGGCTTCATAAAGATTTATAAAATGTGTAAATCTGTGTATTCACTAAGCATACGCTTACCCCTCAGTTGTTTTTATTTTTACAGGAAAGGGTAAATCAGCTGCCGGACCTTCTAGTTAGGTCGTGTGAAGATTTGGAAGATTACATACTACTTAAGCGGTAATTGTGATTTGGGACAATGTTGTAATATGTTTGGGATGAATGTAATAAAGTTGTGTTTGTAGACTTAGTATTGGAACCTTATAGCACCGTAGGGTGTTTGACTGTAATTGTATTATTTTATTTTGAATTTTAATGCTTCCGCAATTGTTTAAGTATTCAGATCATTATGTAATCAATTATGTGGTGTATAATCCTGGGTGTGTTATGTATTTGTGGTTAAATGTGGCAAGGGTGTCACACGAGATGGTATCAGAGCAGTAGTTTGAGATTCAAGTGTCCGTGAGGTCTTGATCTCAAACATTAGGTAATGATATGTAGTGGTTTAAGTAATGAACTAAACTAAGATAGGTTACGATCTAGTAACTATAAGAGATTGACTATCATACGGGACAAATGGGTGGTGTCTTTAAATTAATGACATGTTACTAAACAAGTTATATGTTTATTATTTCAGAACATGTCTGGAGGAGGAATGACACCTGAAGAAACAAGAGAGATGATGCTAGCCATGATGGCTGAGCAGAACAAGATGATTCAGGACCAGTTTCGGGCTCGAGATGAGGCCGAAGCTAAGAGAAGAGAGGATAAGAGGAAGAACAAAGAAAAAGAAGGGGGTAACAATGATGAACAAGATGACAACACTGGGTCGTCTAATAAGCCCAAAGGTTATCGTTTCAAGGACTTAAGGGAAACGGGGCCGTGGAATTTAATGGATTGGGAGACGCTGTTGCCGCACTCGAATGGATAACGGCAACCGAACGAACATTCCGAATCAGCGACTGTGCTGAGAAGGACATGGTTCGGTATGCTACTGCTATGTTCACCAATGATGCGATCATGTGGTGGAACGCTATGGTGAATGCTTTGACACTGGAGAAGGTTTCTGTGATGAATTGGGCTGAGTTCACGGACTTATTCACTCAGCAATACTGTCCGGTTGATGAGCACCGAAGGTTGGAAGCGAAGTTTATGGCGCTGATGCAGGGGACTAAGACTGTGTCCCAATATGTTGTGGAGTTCACGAGGCTGAGTCTGTTTGCGCCTCATCAAGTTGATACTGAAGAAAGGAAGGTGACCAGGTTCGAGGCTGGTCTGGATATTGAGATAAGAAGGGTTATGAGCAACGTCCGCTACCCTACATTTGCTGGCTTACTTGAGGCTGCCAGAAATGTATAGCAGATTCTGATCATGTCGGGTTATTCTATTGGGTCTGCTGCTGCTTCCACCAACCCAACACAACCGTCACCACCGAAGCGCCAGCGCGAGGGAGGATATTCTGGTTCTTCTCGGTCTTCACAGTACTCACCTCAACAATCTTATCGCCATCAGTCTAGTTCTTCTGGTCGTGCTCGTGCCTATTCCATCAACACCGAGCCGCAATATTGCAATAGGTGTCATCTGGAGCATTTCGGCAAGTGCACTAATGGACGTGCTTGCTTTTGCTGTGGGGAGTTGGGCCATTTTCAGAGTGAGTGCCCAAGGAAAGGTGATGCTTGCCATAAGTGTGGTGTATGGGGGCATTACAGTAGAAATTGTCGGAAGAACGCTCCAGCAGCAGCTGCTCCATCATCGACCCGATCATAAGGAGGATCTAGTGGTGGTTCAGTCAACCGCCGGAACCAGCCACAAAGGGCACCGGCACGTGCATTTCAGATTACTGCGGAGGAGGCTAAGGAAAACCCCGAGGTGGTTACTGGTATGTTTATTGTTAATTCCATGCCTGCACGAGTTCTTTTCGATTCGGGTGCCAACCGATCCTTTGTGTCTACTGCTTTTGCTCAACTATTGTCGATGCCACTGTCTAAGTTGTCTACTATACTTGACATAGAAACTGCTAGCAACACTCTAGTAAAAGTAGATCACGTATACCGTAACTGCACGTTAGTGATTGAAGATGTAGTCTTCAATTTGGATCTGATACCGATAGACTTCAGTGAATTTGATGTGATAATCGGGATGGATTGGTTGATAGAGAATGAAGCCCACATAGTATGTAAGAAGCGGATGATAAAGATAACTACTCCGGAGGGGCGTGAGATCTGTATTTACGGGGATAGGAGAAGTGGGGATCTGTGCCTATTGACTATTGCAAAAGCCCGAAAGCTTGTTGCAAAGGGATGTGACGCCTACTTAGCATATGCTATTGATGCTAAGGCTGAGAAGAAGACGTTGGCCGAGGTGCCTGTTGTATCACAATTCCCGGATGTGTTTCCGGAAGACTTGTCTGGCGTGCCGCCTGAGAGACAAGTTGAGTTTCGAATCGATCTGATCCCTGGAGCTACACCGGTAGCTCATTCTCCATATCGCCTTGCCCCAACCGAGATGAAAGAGATGATGACACAACTCCAGGATTTGTTGGACAAGGGCTTCATTCGACCGAGTTCATCGCCGTGGGGAGCTCCGGTATTGTTCGTGAAAAAGAAGGATGGCACAATGCGAATGTGCATTGACTACCGGGAGCTGAATAAGTTGACGATTAAGAACAAGTATCCACTACCGAGGATAGATGACTTGTTTGATCAATTACATGGGGCGAGTGTGTTTTCTAAGATCGGGTTAACCAATGCCCCGGCTGTCTTTATGGATCTAATGAACCGAGTGTGCAGACCGATGTTAGACAAGTCTGTAATTGTGTTTATTGATGATATTTTGGTATACTCTAAGTCTGAGACCGAACATGCTGAACATCTAAGGGAATTGTTAGAGTTATTGAGAAAAGAAAAGTTGTACGCCAAATTTTCGAAGTGTGAATTTTGGCTGCAACAGATACAATTTTTGGGGCATGTAATCTCGGGAGCCGGGATTTCTGTAGATCCGGCTAAGGTAGAAGCGGTAAGGAATTGGGAGCCGCCTCGTTCAGCTACAGAAGTCAGAAGTTTCCTGGGATTGGCGGGATATTATCGGAGGTTCATAAAGGATTTTTCGAAGATTGCAGTTCCGTTGACGGCATTAACAAAGAAGAATGCCCCATTTATTTGGGAAACTGTGCAGCAAGAAGCATTTGAGATCTTGAAGAAAACACTAAGTGAAGCACCGATACTTGCTCTACCGGAGGGCAATGAGGATTTTGTGGTGTACACAGATGCTTCAAGGTTAGGGTTAGGTGCTGTACTGATGCAGCGCGGGAAAGTAATTGCTTATGCTTCGAGACAACTTAAGCAGCATGAAAAGAACTATTCAACTCATGATCTTGAGTTGACAGCTGTTACATTTGCTTTGAAGTTATGGAGGCACTATCTCTACGGGACTAAGTGTCAGTTATACACAGACCATAAGAGTTTAAAATACATCTTTAGTCAGAAGGAGCTCAACATGAGGCAAAGACGATCTATGGAACTTATCAAAGACTACGATTGTGAAATACTGTACCATCCTGGTAAGGCTAACGTAGTAGCCGATGCTTTGAGTCGCAAAGCTTATGCCAAGGAATGTTGTTATATGCTGACGTCTACTATGTTAACGTCTACGATTATTGATGATGTCAAGGCCGCTCAAGAGGAAGCCTTGAAAGACGAAAATGTTGGTGATGAAGATATAAGAGTACAACTAAAGAATATGGAAATGAGCGAGTCGGGTTTAAAGGGTGTGTACGGAAGAATCTGGGTGCCGAAATATGGTGGTATGAGGAATGTGATCGTCGAAGAAGCGCATCAATCAAAATTTTCTGTACATCCCGGGAGCACAAAGATGTACAATGACTTAAAGGAAGATTTTTGGTGGCCGGGATTGAAGAAGGATATCGGCCAGTATGTTGAACGATGTAGGACTTGCCGGCTTGTGAAAGCCGAACACCAGCAGCCTTATGGTAGTTTGCAACCGCTTCCCATTCCGGAATGGAAGTGGGAGCACATAACGATGGACTTTGTTACTAAGTTGCCAAAGACTAGGCGTCAACACGATGCTGTATGGGTGATAGTTGACAGGTTGACTAAGTCCGCACATTTTATTCCAATAAGAGAAAGTTATTCGTTAGAAAAGTTGGCTCAAATTTACATGAACGAGATTGTTTCTAGGCATGGAGTGCCTAAGTCTATTGTATCTGATCGTGACAGCCGATTTACTTCCAACTTTTGGTCGGCTTTACAAGAAGGGTTGGGTACGAGAATAGCAATGAGTACAGCTTACCGCCCGCAAACTGATGGTCAGAGTGAACGAACCATCCTTACTTTGGAGGATATGATGAGATCATGCATATTGGATCTCGGTGGCAATTGGGACGACCATTTGCCGTTGATAGAACTTTCATACAATAACAGCTATCATGCAACGATAAAGGAAGGCACCATTTGAGGCTTTATATGGGAGAAGGTGTAGGACTCCTACATGTTGGAGAGAAACTGGAGAAACACCGATTGCTGGGCCTGCATTACTTCAAGAAACGAATGAGAAAATACAATTGGTGCGACAGAACATAAAGGCGGCCCAGGACCGTCAGAAAAGTTATTATGACAGAAGACACAAACCCATCAGCTTTGAAGTGAATGACTGGGTTTACTTGAAAGTATCACCTATGAGAGGTGTTACTCGTTTCGTGAAGAGAGGCAAGTTGGCTCCGAGATTTGTTGGGCCATTCAGAATTACCGAGAAAATAGGAAATCAGTCTTATCGCTTAGAGTTGCCTGAAGAAATGTCGGGCATACACCCGGTGTTCCACGTAGGGAACCTTAGAAAGTCGTTCACAACAGAAAACGAAGATTGGGCTGATCACACTGAATTGCAGATTGATGAAAGGCTCCGGTACGTTGAAGAGCCGGAGTGTGTTGTAGATACTAAAGTAAAGAAATTGAGAAGCAAGGAAATTGAAATGGTGCTTGTACGTTGGAAGCATCATAAGGGAGCGAATCATACCTGGGAGACTAAGTCTGAGATCTTAAAGAAATATCCGCAACTTTTTGGATCCGAGTAACTTCGAGGACGAAGTTTGAGCGTGGTGGAGCCCATGCTGTAACATCCCCGGACTTAATCTATTGTAATTAGGATAATTAGATTGAACTTTTGTATTAAGTTAAATTATTAAAAATGTTTATGTATTTGGATATTTGAAAGTTGGTTGGATTATATGGAAATTTAGAGTTTTTAATTATTAAGTGAAAATAATTATTAAGGAAAATGAAATAAAGATAGAATTCTTGATTATATAAAATCAGTATTTTATGGAACCGGATAGGTGAAGGGGTTAAATGGGCCAAAAGTTGAAAGTGTGAAATAAAAAGGGGGAAAAATCATTATTTCACTTCATTTGAACCAACTCACTCCCTCACTAAAACTCTCTCTCCCTCTCGGCTCTCTCTCTCTAAAATATTGAAGATTATCAAAAGTTGATAATTGAAGCTGAAAATTTGAAGTAAGATTGCTAGGACGGATCTATAACTACTGCAATCAACGAATTAAGGTAATTATCTCTTTAAATTTCGAAATGTGAAGGTTTTTGGTTCGGTTCTTATAAAATCCGAATTCATAGATTTGGGGTTTAAATGTTGATGCATGTATGATATTGTTATGGAATCATTAAAATCGAGTGTTGGGGTTGATATATATTAAATTTCAGCTACTGATTCAAGCTCTAAGTATGAATTTCGAAGATTGGTGTGTGTTTTAGTATGAGTGTTCGAAAATAATGAAAAGGGGTTAAAGAGGATCTGAATTGGTATGTAAATGTGTTAATATTAGTGTTAAAATGGTTGGAATTAAGTGTATTTATGTTGGCATAAATTATTCCATACAATGAATTAGTACAAAAATGATGGAAATTATATCTGGAAAATATCAAAACTGCACTATTATGAACTCGGATGTCCGAATTCGGATCTGGCAGGAACTCGGATCCGGACCGAATTCGGATAGGATCCGAACTTCTGATGTTCAAGTAGCAAAATAAATTTGAAAATCGGATGGGGGTCCGAATTCGTTTTGGGGACCGAATTCGGATGAGGTCCAAATTGCGATTGTCCGAATTGGGACCTAATGGGGTCCGAAATTGACATTGTCCGAACTTAACATGGGGACCGAATTCGGGTGGGATCCGAATTCGTACATGGATCCGAATTGGGGGGTCAAAATTTTACAAAACTTATAAAATTTGGTTTTATGGAATCAAACAGTTATTGACACGATGTGTTGTTACAACTGACTTACAGGTCCCTTGTGGTGTTGTTTAACCCACAGTGGGGTACTTTGTGGATCCGGTTGAAATTCCGTGGAGAGATAAGATAATTTAAAGTTTAATAACGCACCCCACTGTGAGTACATATGATTTCGCATGTTTATATCTGCTTTATGATTGCTATTGCCTGCTGAGACATGTTGCTTCATTTTTCGTTTGGAATTCTACTAACTTGCGTAGACTTAGATGCACATTCACATTTGTTGCATTGTCCGTTCATTTGTTGTGCATCTAACGATGGACCGGTGGGTCGCATCTGTTACTCTGATGTTACTGCGCTGTATGACCCGGAGCTGATCCCTCCGAGGTTCTGGTAGGCAGTATGTCATCCCCGATATTATGTTTGTCTCAGATGGTTTGGTTTCATACCGAGCTTTGGGCTCGTAGGAGCGACGGCTCATGTGTGTCGTACTTTGTGTACGTGGAGGGTGCACGACGTGTGTCGTCGGTGCACTCTTGTGGGCTTCATAAAGATTTATAAAATGTGTAAATCTGTGTATTCATTAAGCATTCGCTTACCCCTCAGTTGTTTTTATTTTTACAGGAAAGGGTAAATCAGCTGCCGGACCTTCTAGTTAGGTCGTGTGAAGATTTGGAAGATTACATACTACTTAAGCGGTAATTGTGATTTGGGACAATGTTGTAATATGTTTGGGATGAATGTAATAAAGTTGTGTTTGTAGACTTAGTATTGGAACCTTATAGCACCGTAGGGTGTTTGACTGTAATTGTATTATTTTATTTTGAATTTTAATGCTTCCGCAATTGTTTAAGTATTCAGATCATTATGTAATCAATTATGTGGTGTATAATCCTGGGTGTGTTATGTATTTGTGGTTAAATGTGGCAAGGGTGTCACATAACAAGTTACACAAAGGCTTGGTTCTGGCACTTAAGTCCTTTATAAACCTTCGATAGAACCCTGCATGACCCAGGAAGGAACGTACCCCTTTGATATTGGTAGGTGGTGGTCACGATGAGATTAGTTGAATTTTAGCTCGATCGACCTCCATTCCTTTTTCAGACACTATATGTCCTAAAACAACTCCCTCTTTTACCATGAAATGACTCTTTTCCCAGCTTAATACCAAATTTGTTTCGGTTGACCGCTTGAGAACTTTTTCTAAATGAGAAAGACACCCTTCGAACGACTTATCGAATATAGAAAAGTCATCCATGAAGATTTCAAGAGAACCTCCGACCATATCTGAAAATATAGCCATCATACATCGCTGAAATGTGGCCGGAGCATTACACAGTCCAAATGGTCTTCGGTAGGCGAATGTGCCATATGGACATGCGAAGGTTGTCTTGTCTTGATCCTCTGGGTGTATCGGGATTTGATTATATCCCGAATAGCCGTCCAAGAAGCAATAAAATTTTTGTCCTGCTAATTTCTCTACTATTTGATCAAAGAATGACAAAGGGAAATGATCCTTAGAGGTTGCAACATTTAGTTTCCTGTAGTCGATACATACTCTCCACCCCGTTACAGGGTGAGTTACAATCTTTTCTCCATCTGGGGTATCGACTACAGGGGTTCCTGATTTCTTGGGAACCGTTTGTGTGGGGCTAACCCATTGGCTATCGGATATAGGATAAATAATTCCAGCATCTAGCCATTTCAGTACTTCTTTCTTCACCACTTCTCTAAGGTTGGGATTCAGCCTTCACTGAGCATCTCTTCTTGGCTTAGCTATTGGATCAGTGATAATCCTATGCATGCACACTGTTTAGCCGGACATGATAGGTCCAACGCTCTAGAATTGTGAGTTCATCCTTAGCAATGTCGTAGCTTGGCTCGCCTATTCTTCGTACTCGTGTTCGCGCTAAACGGGACCTTTTCTAAGGTTTTCCTCTCCAAAAACGCGACCCTTTTTTTCATCTCCACTTCTTGGTATTTATAGACAACTCTTCAAAAACCCTAAAAACTGCCAGAAAATATTTTAATGGGTTGGGCGCAGCCATGGGCGCAGGCCTGCGCCCCATCCTGCGCCTGGGTCTGCGTTCACCTCTTTTGCCAGCTAAAACTTTCTGTTGAGCACGTGGTTGGGGAGCAGGGCTGCGCCCCCCGTGCGCTTGGGCTTCTAAAATTATTTCCGATTTTTCTTGATTTTTGCTAAACTTAGACTTAAAGTGGTTACCTACACAAGCAATGAAATTAATCAATAGTAGCACATTCTACGACGCATTCTTATTAAAAATCAAGTCTTTTACGCTTTTCAAACATGGTTAATTTTAGCCCGATCAGGTGTGCAAAGAACTCTCGAAGGCGAGCAGAGATACCAACAGAGCACACGGCTGTCCAGCTAACAGTGCTAGAGGGTTGTACAGGTCTATGGAAGAGAGACAAAAGTTTTTGCGATGGATGGGATCCTTAAACTGTAACCACCTGTGGAGGTTGTTTTGAGGTAGTGGTGGATCAGGTTGAGCACGAGGTGGTGAGGATGGCTCAGGGGAAGGCGGTGGTGTAGCTATGCGAGCTCGAGTTCTTCTGCGTGCCATACCTGGGAAATGTGCTCGGCAACCCTCCACACCCACAAAATCAATGAACTCACCAACCGGATCCTCATGATCAAAATCAAGCTTCAGAAATTGACTAGTTGGTCTCTCTGTTATCTTCTCTACTTTCTTCTTCCTTTGCCTCGGCTTCTTCCAATTCCCTTTCTTCTTCGTTGGGCTCGCGAATACTTGTTCATCAAATACAACAACATAATCAGAATTAACAACATCAGGCTTCACAAAATCAAAATAAGGAGTAGATGGCGATGGTGCTTCAAACAAAGCAAAAATATCCACATCGGTTGGGATATCCTTTTCATCTATGTGCATTTGCCAATCTACTCCAAGCAAGCTAGTGATATCCCGCAAATCTCTATCAGCTTCAGACTCCTTCGTGGCATGAACAACCTGCATAGGATCTGACTCAACACATGATGCATAAGTCGATATGGAGAAAAGGGACTCATGCAGGAATGGATATAACGGATTAGCTTTTGCCATACGGAATGTAATCTCCTCATCCCTCACTCGAATGGTCAACTCCACAGACAGGACATCTATCAATGCTCTTGCAGATGTAAGAAACGGTCTACCCAAAATGAGGGGATTGCCACTCGAGCTATCCATGTCTAACACTACTAGATCAACCACTAACTCGAATCTGTCAACCTTTAACCTCACTCCCTCACAAACCCATACAGGTTGTCTCAAGGAACAATCAGCTAGCTGCACTGCCACCAAGGAAGGCTTAAGAGGACCCAAATCAAGCTGTTGGAAAATATCATGAGCAATAACATTAATTCTAGAGCCCAGATTTGCTGAAGCATTACTGAATAAAGCCCCCTTAAAAGAACATGGGATAGTGAAACTACCAGGGTCGGCCTTACCTTGGAAGTATAAAGGAGGGGGGACATATGCGGTACTTTCTGAAGCATCCAGATACATCTCGTCCATTAAAGCCTCGAGTTCCTTCTTCAATGGGGAAGAAAAGGAAGAAGTAGAAGAAGGAACATCCTCGGTGTGCTCATCATCATGCACAATGATGGTATTGACTTGAGTAGGACCCTTCTATTTCATATTTCTTGTTAGATTTGGCTCAGTGTTGCTAGGAAGCTCACAGGCATTCCTAACATTCCTTGATTGTGCAATTTGACCCACTTGCGTTTAAGGGCCTGAATGGCAGCTTGCTGATTCCTAGATAACGCTTCTTGATTAACCATAAAATTCATCATCATACCCTCTAGCTTTGACTTTGCGGGTTCCACGGGCTGAGACTGATGATTCTGGCTTGGGAAGTGAGCGTTATGAAACTGATTTGATTAGATTTATACTGAGAGAAAGAAGAAGATTGTACTGATGATATCCCTGGTTATACCCTTGGTGAGGGTTAAACTGGGTCTCTGCATAACATGAGGACGAGGATGACCAAAACGAGGAGGTGGTTGGTTCTGAGCTCGAACATAGTTTGGAGTAGGTTGGGCATATCGAGCCATGCCACCACCATAATCTCCCGAAGAATAATATACCTCCTCTTGATTTGGATAAGACGAGCTGGCTTTGCACTCATAGCTGGAATGGGGTCCACCATAGTGCTCACATCCTTGTTTTACTACATGTACAGCAACTGGGGATGCTATGGCTGACTACTCTGCATGATGTGAGTGCAGCTATGGCAGCAACTTGCTTCGAATCAGAAGCTCCCCATCCGAAGTACTTGCTTGGAGTCTGATTTTGGCTCATCACCAAGTCATCCAAGATCTCAACAGCCTCCTTAGGTGTCTTCTTGTAGACAGATTCACTACAAGCGGAATCGATCAAAGAGTGATACATCGGATGTACACCTTCATAGAAGACTTTGAATCGATGATGGAGCGTAAGATTGTGATTCGGACACTTAATTAATTTTCTTTGTACCGCTCCCACGCATCACGTAAGGACTGTTCATGCTTCTGCCTGAATCCTAAGATCTCACTCGTAAGCTGAGTGGTGCGGGAGGGTAGACAAAACTTTGATAGGAACTGTGTCTCCATGTATTCCCAGGTACGAATGGAGTTGGACGGAAGAGTATCATACCATCTGAGAGCATGTCCAGTGAGTGAGTACGGGAATAGCATCAATCGAATGATCTCCTTAGGAACTTCATTCACCTTATATGAGCCGCACGCTAGCCTGAATTTCTTCAGGTGTGCATAAGGATCATCAAATGTTATCCCACAATACTGTGCATTATTTTGAAATACGTGATGACACAGGACTTTAGTTCAAAATTCACTGCATCAAACCAAGGAATGACAATGGCACCTTCCGAGTCGTCGGTGACCGGTCGGTTTAGCTTAAGCATGGTGCGTCGGTCGCCCATGATTGGCTTATAAGAATTATCGGAGGGGATGAGGAAGAAGATGAATCAGATGATGGAGAAGAAGGTGAGAGTAAAGGTAACTCAACGACTCAGCCAGCGGAGGGTCAGGATGGTCAGTAGACTCAGGTGAGCTAGAAATAATCTCAATGATAGGATGAGAAGGATGGAGAAGTCGGTTGTGAAAGGTTATTTCAGGTTCGTTATATGGACTTACAACATGCGGATTGGAATTCCTGGTCATAAACCATACACAAACACTGAGAAGGTGGATTGAATAAGATAGAGAAAGGAAAAACAAGAAAAGAAACTTCCCAGGGATGAAATCCCGAAGGAAGGATCGGCTAATCTACCAGCTAAAATCCTTTCACAACATCTCTAGCCGTTCCGCGGCAATGGCACCATTTTGATCTACACGGATTTGCCTATTAAAATCAAAAGAATGAAGAAATCCTAAGTGATACTGATACTAAGACGTTTACTAATATCTAGCCACTTATGAGGTAAAATGATGGATTACCGACTAACTAAACTAAACTAAACTATGAAATGCATGAATGCACCTAAGACAAAAATTAACTAAAACACTTCAACTAAATTGAGAGATGAAGTAAGACTATAATGCACTTAACTATCAAAAGCAATTAAACAAGATAAAGATCAAATAATAAAGGCAACACCCACTTGGAATTGTTCTTTAGGATTTATGAAAAGGAACTAAGTGAATAAACACTTAGGTTGTTTTAGTTGAAAACAGAAAACAAGTTAGAACTAAATCCAACCGTTTTAACATTTAAAGCACAAATGTATGTCAATCAAGTGCGTACAAGACAATTAAAGAACACATCCCACTAATTTTAGGAATCAATTATGGAGTTCTCTAATATTCCCCAACCCCATAAAACTAGCGAAAACATGCATTTGACGAAAGAGTCAACCAACTAAAACTAGCTTTTAAAACCAAAACTTTCTACACATCAAGCGCTCGGAATCGGTTTCAAACAATCATTTTAGTCGAACAAATACATATCATATTCATGGAACTTAATGATCAAATTAACCCTATAATCACAATAATACTAAGGATCAAATTTATGCAATAACTTCACAATTAAATAACTAGTTACCATTTCATAGTCACAATAGTGCTAGAAATAGCTACAAACTAACAAATCACACAAATTTGATAAAGTTTTAAAAATCAGCATCTAAATTCAATTCTCATGATCAAAATAATGCTAGAATATCAAATTTAACACCGATTTTTTTTAATTCCAACGCATCAATTAAATCATACACAATTGAGACATATTTTCCAACTAAAACATCAAAATCTCTTCATTTATCCTTCAAGAAACAAATCCAAGTGAGTGTTAACAAAACTACTCACTAATCATGCTAAGAACAATAAAATAAACGAAATCTAAACTAAACAAAACCATATCAAAAAGTTTAAGGAAAGATTGTACCAAAACCGTAGCTAAAATGATGAAATAGGTGAAGAAATCGTAACTGAATGCTTGAATCACCAAGGAAAACCGAATGCTTTAGCTAATCTAACCCTAACTATGCTTGAAAAACGAAAACCCTACTTACACTTACTAATCGCACCTTAACGTGTGTGAAAAAGATGGCTACACTAAGAAAAATACGAAGTTTTCCCTAATTTGCCCGCTGCAATCTTTTTATGTGTCTGACATGTCGTGGTCACGATCCCAGGTCATGGTCATGACGTGTCAGATTTCAGCAAAATGCAATGTGGCTTCAGAGGAGATCGACTAAGCCCGTAGATTCGTCGCTTTCACTTCATTTTCCATCCTTTTGGCAACATGGTGGCTCAAAACCTACGAAATATAAAATATGAAGCAAATCAGTACCATTTCAACATATATCTTAGCTAAAAACACTAGAATGTAAGACCAAATTATATGAAAAATATATACAAAAGATGTCATATCACTTGATCTCAGGTCCCACTTGTGAAATGCCTTTGATCATTTCTTCTGAAATCAATCCTAGATATCTTACCTTCTCCATCAGTTTTTTCACATATGCCCTGACAGTTTTAGCAGTCTCAGATTTTGAGCTGCTCAGGGAAACTGCTAGTTCTACCCACTCTCTGTATCCCATATTGGCAAAATCAGTGGACTCATAAGCTTCCAGTTCAGGGCCTTCAGCACCAAGCCTTGTGATTTGAAGACTCCACTGTTTATTTTTCCTTGAAATGGGAACGGCTTTGATAATTGTCTCCTTGGCAAGTCTTCTGTTAGCTACATCAAAGAACTTTTTCCTTGGCATGTTGTCAAAGTAGAACTGAGTGTTTGCTGATGAAGGGACAGAGGATACAAGCTTTGCCTTGGTCACTAAGACCTTTGACCCTTGCTCTTTTTCACCCTCTTTGCCACTGACTGACTCATTAGCAGCTTCCACCAGCTTCCTTTGAACTTCTAAGGAAGGCATTTTAATTTTACTTGCCTCATTGTCAACAAAGGCTCCAGCAGCTTTGACAGATGCTACCTCCTTCTTCTATCTTTCAAAGATCTCAACCTGCTCTTGTTTCCACTGATAATGAGTATCTAGTGGAAGACCCATGTCTTTGGCTTGAGCTTTGTCATATTTTAGTTGAAGGACCTTCTGAGCATCAGTATCCACAACAGCTTTCCCTTTGCCTTTTGCTGCTTTGGACAGGGCTATTTCAGCTTCCTCTTCTTCTTCCTCGGATGCTTCCAAGATTCGTTGTCTTCTTTTGCCTGGCCTGGCCTCAGGAATAGATTCCTCCCCCTTAGATGGTGCAGGGCTTGGAGATCTAGCCAGAGTAGTAGGCTCAGCAGCTTTCTCAGAAACTGTGGAAGTACCTGCAACACCAGTTTGTTTGGCCAACTGATGTTGATTTCTCCTTTGATGGAGATGAAGATTTCTCCCTCTTAGACTTTGTCTTCAAGGCAGATTTCTCCCCCTTTGAAGGAGATGACACAGAGCCTTCAACATCAGCTCTGCCTGAAGGAACGGATCCAACAGGCTTGGCTGCAGCAGTGTTGGGAACAGGTTTTGAACTAACCAGGTTGTGCACTAAGAAAGCCAGGTTATCCTTCACCTCTGCTAACTGGGAAATACAGGTTTCAAGGGAAGAAGAATGGGAGTTGGAAAAGGTTGAAATCTAAGAGATGAGCCCTGTCTGAATTAGTGAACATTAGACTCTGAAGTTGTGCAAGATTTAGTTCTAGGGATTCTTGCATATCATCAAAGCTTGCTGCCATAGAATTTCATAGGGATACCACTAAGGTATTTAGAAATGCTAAGGTGGAGGGCAGTGTTGTAGAGCAGGTTTCAGCAATACCTGACAGTTGATGGGAAACAGCTGTCAGGTTGGACACAGAAAGACTGTTGGTGAGATAGAAGAGAGGAAAGTGAGGATGAGAGTTATTGCAACTGTGCAATGAGTGCAAGCAGTAGAGAGGAATAATCAGGCTGGGGAGTAGGGGTTGGAAAGGATGTCTTGAACGAATCAAGAAATCATTTAAGCTGTGCAGACACGGAGTGTGCTATTGTAGAGGAAAGATGATAAGATTGTATTATTACGTGTTTTCAGTAGTTTTAAAGGCTCATATATGCACATATTCTTCGTAACTATCATACTTTTACATCATATTTGTGTTTCAGGGTCCGGAAGTCATTTCAAAGCACCACGAGAAAATTCAGTGCGAACCGAGCAGGTCGGGGAGTAGGGCTACGCCCCAGTCTACGCCACCCTACGCCCAAAACAATAAAATTTCGAGTTCCAGATAAGTTCCAGCGCAGGGCTACTCCCATGCGGTGTAAAAACCCTGCAGACGAAATTTTACGTCCATAACCCTAAAAATCTCGTCCTCTATAAATAGAGGTGACCTGCATTCATTTTGGGGGGGTCTCGTAAGTATTGAAAAAAGTGGCGAAGCCCGGCCGGAGTGGAATCACGACTCAAGTACGAAGACGGTGTTTGAAGCTTATGACGATGCCTACGATCATTCCTGATGACGAGCATACGATGAATGGCTAAACTCCATAGCCATTTGCGGAGGATCTACGACTAAGTTTTACTTTATCGAATTTCTATATATGTTTTGATGTATCGTGGATTACTTGGATATTTTATGTGTATTCAATTGATAAGCATTCGGTTTTGATTATGATTATGTGTTTTGATTGTTAAAAGCAAGATAGTGCATCGTAGAGTTATAATTTGTGTCGAGTCCATTAGTTTAGGGATTAAGACAAGTAATGAACGTTGCATGCGCTATGCCGAGAGTTATTGATTAAAACGATTATGATTAATTTAACCGAACAATTAATTATGTGTATGTGATTGTTGCATGAAATTCGAGTGGGTAATAACATATGCCGTAGTGATTCCGTAAATGGCTATCTTTATTTGATTAGTTAACCGATCCGTTAGTTGTTTTCCGTTATTTTAGTTATAATTAAACGTAATCAATATTCCAAACAATTCAATCATTTTACAATTTAACCGCTTTTAATAAACTAGAAAAACTAACTTACTAATCCTAATTACATACGCACTCCCTGCAGATTCGACCCTTACTTCTCTGAGCTAAATAGTTAGATTTAAGGTTATTTCTTCGTGCTACAACGATGGCTCGTCAGATTTTGAAGTCGTTGCCGGGGAGTGGTAATGTTAGTTAGGGTTAGTAGTTAGTTTTGGCCTTAGTTTTATGCTTTAAGTACTTTAATTTGATTTTAGTCTATAATTATTATTATTAAAAATCACATAAAAATTCAAAATCCAAAAAAGGTAATCTTAGTCCTCTATTTTACCATAAAAAATATAATTAGTTTAATTATTTAACTTATTTTAAAGTTTTTAATAGTTTATGCTCACACGTCGATCGGCCAAAGGATTACCGCTACGATTCGAACCCGAAATCGAAAAAGTAGCAAAATATAATCGAAAGACTGTCAGGATTCAAAAACAACAACGATTAATCACGAAGAATTCAAACGAATAAGAGGAAGAAATTCCCACTTTAGAAATTCCTAATTTAGAAGGTCATCCGATTTTGCCAAGAAATCGTGATTAAGAAGAATCTGAGCGCGTAGTTGTTACGATGGGAGAACAAGCGAGAAGGACGGTGGAGTCACATTACCGCCCTGGTGATGTGCTCGACCCGTCTACGATCCGTGACCTTGAAAATGAGAACGAACATGAAGTTCATCCTCAATTATTTCAAATTCTTTCGATCTTCCGAGGGATGCCAAGTGAGGAACCCTATGAGCATTTAGCTGAAGTCACGGCTATTTGCAAAGCTAACCATGATCGAGGTATAACCACC
Organism: Centrapalus pauciflorus; assembly: GCA_020465985.1. NCBI lineage: Eukaryota > Viridiplantae > Streptophyta > Magnoliopsida > Asterales > Asteraceae > Centrapalus > Centrapalus pauciflorus. The sequence goes on from JAANYP010005197.1 coordinate 118,803, forward strand.
GTCGGATTAAAACTTCGATTATTTCCTTTCTCGTTGAAAGAGAAAGTGAAAAATTGGTTCGTATCTTTACCGACCAATAGCATTACGACATCGGATCAATTGAAGCGCGAATATCTCACTGAGTATTACCCCATAAGTAAAACCACTAAGAAACGTAAAGAATTCACCGGTTTTAAACAAAAACCTAGTGAACAATTTTATGAATCATTTGATCGGATGAACGTATTGTTATGAGCTTGTTCGCACCATGAAGTTCCAAAATGGATGCTCGTCAAAACTTTCTTCGATGGTGTGAGTCAAGAAAGCCGAAACATGATCACCGCCGCTACTTGTGGCACGTTCTTAGCTAAAGAAGATGATGAGGCTTGAGAATTACTGATTCGACTCAGTAAAGGTCTCAAAGTTCAAGCCGGTTCTGAAAATAATATCGGAGTTCAGGTGATGGGTATAGACAATGCCTTGAAACTTGAAGTAAAAAGTGAAATCTAATAACTTGGAAAGAACATAAATCAACTGATAAAAGGTTTTAGCCAAAAGTTCGTTGCATCAGTAATTACGTAATATGCGGAGATCCATCTCATCATTCTGAAGCATCTCCTCAAGTGCAACCCACTAAAGAATATGCGAACGAAGTATATGATTTCAGAGCGCATCGGGAGAGGGACTACCCATTCGCGGAAACCTATAATTCGGGATGGAGAATCATCCTAATTTTTGATGGAAAAATGATCAGCCTACCGATCATCAATCTAAACCAAAGTATGAACCACCACGAAGAGAATATGAATATGGTTCAACTTTTGCTGCTAAAGATGAGTGATATTATAACCCAAACCAACGTGACCAACCTCACTTTCATATAGAGACGAATACGATTTCTTCACAATTTTCAAAGTTCACAGAATTCATGAAGCAACAATCGGCTTTTAACGAGATGCTGAGTCGTCAAATGGGTCAGAAAGCCGAATCGCTCACAAGCGAGAGGAGGGAAAGCTTCCGAGTAACATTTTTCTAAACCCTTCGCACGCACACGACAAAGAGAAGAAGCATGAGGTCAATGAAGTATTGAAGGTGACTACCCTGAGAAGTGGTAGAAAGGTGGATAATAAGATCGAGATGCCAAATGAACAAGAAGTAGAAGAAGACACCGACGCTGAAGTCGTGTACAAAGAGATAGCGGATCCTAAAAAGAATGAAGGTTTTAAGAAAGTTACTTTCAAGGAACCAATTAAGGCAGACATCCCAACTCCCAAAGTTGGGGAGGTGGTTAAGGATCAGGACACCACAGCTCCTCTTCCTTACCCTGCTGCTCTTGAAAATCCAAAATCATCTTCGTACGGTAAGAGAGGTCCACAACCCGAGGATTTGTGGGTTTTATTTAATCAAGTCAAGATCAATATCCCATTGGTCAAGGCTATTCAGCAAATACCCTCATATGCCAAATTTCTAAAAGATCTTTGCACGAAGAAAACAAAGTTCAAGGTCTCGCTTCCCAAGCAGATCAACTTAACTGAGCAAGTGAGTGTAGTGATCTCTAATTCCTTGCCACCAAAACTGAAAGATCCTGGATCACCTTTGATTCCAGTGACAATTGGCAATGTACAAATCAAAAAGGCATTACTCGACCTTGGAGCCAGTGTAAACATCTTACCTGGGAAATTTTTTGATAAACATGATCTAGGCCAGTTACAGACCACAGATACAATTCTACAACTGGCAGATTGATCAACAAAATACCCAAGAGGTATCTTATTGGATGTTATAGTTAAAGTAGAAGAGTTTAATTATCCGGTTGACTTTTTAGTCTTAGATACAGAGAGTTCTTTTGGAGAAAACCAGTCGGCCATAATCTTAGGTAGACCGTTGTTAGCCACAATTAACACTGGTACAAGTTTTGGCTTTGGTCACACCAGAAATGTGTGATGATAACCATACGGCCACACTTGTTTTTTCATTGTGCGTGTGACTAAAGGTTCCGTGACCAAAGGGTCCATACGGTCACATTAGATGGTTAGTGGCCGTATACATTTAGAAAGAGTGACCGAAACCATAAAATGTGTGACCACATGCTCTATAAAATCAAGCGAAAGTGTATTTTGTGTGACTATTGTCCATGCAATGGCAACTTTTTTCATTATTTGTGTGTGGCTGATTGCAACCTTTTGGTCACACAACGAGTGCCTTGTTGTAGGCTTTGGTCACATAAAAGTATGCCAAATGTGGCCGTAAGTGATAAAAAGTGTGATCATATGCTCTTTTAAGTGAGGTAAACTTGTATTTTATGTGACTATTGTCCATGAAATGGCCACTTTATTTTTATGTGTGTGTGGCTGATTGCAACCATTCGGTCACACAACGAGTGTCTTGTTGTGGGCTTTGGTCACAAAAAATTATGCCAAATGTGGCCGTAGGTGTTAAAAAGTGTGACCATATGCTCTTTTAAGTGAGGTAGACTTGTATTTTGTGTGACTATTGTCAATGCAATGACCACTTTATTTTTATTTGTGTGTGGCTGATTGCAACCATTTGGTCACACAATAAGTGTCTTTTTGTGGGATTTGGTCACATAAAATTATGCCAAATGTGGTGGTAGGTGTTAAAAAGTGTGACCGTATGCTATTTTAAGTGAGGTAAACTTGTATTTTGTGTGACTATTGTCAATGCAATGGCCACTTTATTTTTATGTGTGTGTGACTAATTGCAACCATTTGGTCACACAACAAGTGTCTTGTTGTGGGTTTTGGTCACATAAATTTATGCCAAATGTGGTCGTAGGTGTTAAAATGTGTGACCATATGCTCTTTTAAGTGAGGTAAACTTGTATTTTGTGTGACTATTATCCATGCAATGGCCACTTTATTTTTATTTGTGTGTGGCTGATTGCAACCATTTGGTCACACAACGAGTGTCTTGTTGTGGGCTTTTGTCACATAAAATTATGCCAAATGTGGCCGTAGGCGTTAAAAAGTGTGACCATATGCTCTTTTAAGTGAGGTAAACTAGTATTTTGTGTGACTATTGTTTATGCAATGGCCACTTTATTTTTATGTGTGTGTGGCTGATAACAACCATTTGGCCACACAACGAGTGTCTTGTTTGGTCGTTGGTCACATAAAATTATGTCAAATGTGGCCGTGGGTATTAAAAAGTGTGACCATATGCTCTTTTAAGTTAGGTAAACTTGTATTTTGTGTGACTATTGTCCATGCATTGGCCACTTTGTTTTTATATGTGTGTGGCTGATTGCAACCATTTGGTAACACAACGGGTGTCTTGTTGTGGGCTTTGGTCACATAAAATTATACCAAATGTGGCCGAAGGTGTTAAAAAGTGTGATCATATTCTCTTTTAAGTGAGGTAAACTTGTATTTTGTGTGACTATTGTCCATGCAATGCCCGCTTTATTTTTATGTGTGTGTGGCTGATTGCAACCATTTGGTCACACAACGAGTGTCTTATTGTGGGCTTTGGTCACATAAAATTATGCCAAATGTGGCCCAAGGTGTTAAAAAGTGTGACCATATGCTCTTTTAAGTGAGGTAAACTTGTATTTTGTGTGACTATTGTCCATGCAATGGCCACTTTAGTTTTATGTGTGTGTGGCTGATTGCAATCATTTAGTCGCACAACGAGTGTCTTGTTGTGGGCTTTGGTCACTAAAAATTATGCCAAATGTGGCCGTAGGTGATAAAAAGTGTGACCATATGCTCTTTTAAGTGATGTAAACTTGTATTTTGTGTGACTATTGTACATGCAATGACCACTTTATTTTTATGTGTGTGTGGCTGATTACAACCATTTGGTCACACAACGAGTGTCTTGTTGTAGGCTTCGGTCACATAAACTTTTGCTAAATGTGGTCGTAGGTGTTAAAAAGTGTGACCATAATTGTTCACCCAATGACCACTTAAATGTTATGCACTATTTAGTCTCACAAATATTTAATCAAACAGTGGCCACAACGTGTGACCATATGATATATTTATTTATACAATACCACAAAAAAGAAATTGGAATATGTACATGTACAATAATTGCATCAACTAAATAAAGAGGACTGTAATGTAATGTCTTTTTCAATCTGGTCTTCACTTGTCTTTGCAAATCATGACTAGTCACACAAATCGATTTTTTGGTTGTTTGGCTTTCGTTTTACTTCTGGTGCAGCACCAGCTGCTGCCTTTTGTCCAGAATCTGGTGGTGTTACCTGTAATAAGAAACAATGCGTCTATCTATGGAACACTAAATTAAAATTAAGAACTATATATATATATATATATATATATATATATATATATATATATATATATATATGTGTATATATATATATATATATATATATATATATATATATATATATATATACATAGACACACACACATATGTAGCCAGCTAGGCAGATTAAATACCTCGTGACCCTCATCAATAACCACTTTGTCCTTGGACCATGCTTAAATACCACCTACTGCGTCTTTAACTTTTATGAAACCATTGTTTCCTTCGTCCGGAATACAAGCTGCATCCATTATCGATAGGTCAACGGACACTTTGTAGCAATCATCCGGGAGTGGTGTGTTATAAAGCATCAGTTTTTCATTTGACAGGTAGACAGTACCCTTAGCAATGATGTTTGCCCTCTTTATGTTCCACAGTCTACAGCTGAACATCTAAAGAAAATGATAACGATTATTATGTATTTATTTTAAATTTGATTAAATTGAAGATCAATGTGTGTATGAATATTTTGGATGAATACATTGTTGGGAAAATATCATGTAGTATAAATGTCAAGCTGCTAGTTGAGGTTTTCATGCTGTTAGCATACTTCTGGGGTGGTTACACTTTTGTAGCTGTTAGTTCAAGAAACACAAGCTGCTAGTTCAAGAAACTCAAGCTGCTAGAGTCAAATGATGAAGTTGCTTATTGATAATATCATATAGAATAGAAAGATCAGAAGATTTGAGGATATCTCTCGAAGATAATTTGTAATTTTACAAGGAATCAAATAGAATAGAAAAAAATATAGTAGACAGAAGTTCTCAATGTACACACGTAATATTTTGCTATTCTGATTTAAGTTTTCCTAAGCCTCTAAGGTTGTAAAAGCCTAAGAACAGTCTGTGTTCTTCGTCTAATCAAAAGGATTAGAGGTTCTTGTGAAAGCTGTAATTATTCTGAGTTTCAATATAAAGTTCTGAGTTTGAAAGTTATATACATGCGGTTGTTTTGGCACTGTTGGAGAGTGCTGCCTCTTTTGCTTCGGTTTAGTATTCTTCGTGACTTGTGAAACAGGTGGCGTGCTGTTTGGCTCGCCAACAGATTTACCAATCGATTCCTATATATAAAACTCGGTAAATTAATAAATCATGTATATATGTAAAACTATTAAATCACTGTGAACTCAAAATAATATTAAACTGATCAATTTAATTCAAATATTTGAGTACTTGCATTTGTTTGTACATCTGGCTTTTCCTTCGCAAAATGGCCCTCATCATGATGAGAATTGGCAGCATTTAACGTCCAATGGTGGACACACCACTGGAGACACCTGCAATAAAAATTAAGAAATGCATTTGTTAGTAAAACAAATGTTTAAAATGTTAATTAGCAAAATTAATACAATAATGGTTTCCTCAGATTTTGGTGCATGAGTTGACAGTGATTCTGGCTTCTCCCCTTGTGCATAAAATCGATCCATAAGTTGGTGAACCATTGCCTGTGTATCTTCAACTTTCGTTGTTAACAACTTTATCTTAAGTTCTTTGTCTTCACATTCGCGTCTCTATTCAGCTCCACTTTCGCATCTCTCAGCTTCACGTTCGCGTCTCTCAACAGCAAGTGCTGATTCAAGTAGTTTGACTCTCTCATCATCTGATGCTTTTCTCTGAGGAATATTAAAATATTTTCTGATTTTCACTCCGCTGCCCACTCCTCTTGCATATCCCGACTTTTCGTGACCAAATACCTCTGTCAAGGCATCAGTCCCCTCATCAACCATTAAGGTTCCGACTTTGATATTGTCCTCGGTGGCTCTCTGCATTAAAGATTCCAATAGGCAGTAAGTAATTTGTTTCATGAAAATAAACATGAATATGTAATGAAATTATGTATTAGCATATATCTGTCAAGCATATATATATATATATATATATGTCAAAATGCTTACTACTTCATCGGCCTTTGCTTTAGTCCTTTCATCACGAAATACCCCTTCTTTGTTTTGCCTTCCTTTCAACCACTATATACCACGTGGGGGTTCTTCATCTGCTTCAATTACTTTTTCTTCGATCTTATAATCATCAAATACACATGTAAAGTTAAACCAATTAGTATATATATACAGTACCTAGAAAATAGAAAACAGAAAACATAAACAAATTAATTATTGTTCTATAAATGTAGTTACCAATTTTTTTTTCCACATATTCGTATCCACCTCGTCCCATAGTACGCGGATAAACAGACATGGAGTGCGCCTCTTTAGATGCATCTGACTTTTTCTTAATTTCAGAACAAAATGATATTTAATTAACGTTTGCAAACACAATATATAATATGAAAGATATATGTATGGAATTAATTATTATATAACCAAAACCTGGTAAGCTTCTGTGCTCGTATACCGTACGAAATCAACCCATTACTTGTGTTTGACAATTGCACTATACTTGGGTGGGACTTGATTTAGTTTTGAAGGCGTATCTTTGTTGGGCAGTATGTATTTTTCCCTCAATTTCCTTCTGAAGTTCCCTAGATGTGCACCAAGACGATTCATTACTAACTTTCTGAATGTCTCATCAACATCAAAATATTGCTGCAAATAACAAATTAAATACACAAATCTGGTTAACAACAATCTTGTTTAATTCTTGAACATTAAGAAATTAAACATAATTGGTTAAAACTAACTGTGATTTCATCCCATAGCATAGCTCTTGCTTCTGAATGGACCTTCTTCCATGTCAGAATCTTCAAGCCTATGTGCTCACGAACCATGTCTCCTAAAAAACTTGCAAACAGTGTTCTGTTATCTCCTGTTAGCCTATCCACTGTATCAAACGTTACCTTGAGCTTTAATGCACCGGGTATGCTGTACCGGTTGCGAAACTTAGATAACCTTGTTATACCCCTAGGCGGAACTACTATTTTGATTGGACTTGCATTGATTGCAACATCATCCATCTTTTGTTGTTCATCATAATTATCGTACGCCTCTGATTCATATCCATCATGATCATCTGCGTCGCCATTATTTTGAATAACAAGGTGATTGTTCATGGTTTCCGTATCCATGATCCTTTAAGTTCTTTTGGAGAGAGTTGAAAAAGATTAAAAATTATGAAGATTCGGCAGAAAATTGTATAAGCAGATTAATGATTGTGTTCGTAGGCATTAATTGTAATTATCGAAGTTTAAGGAAGGTAAAACGGCAAGTCTAATTTAAAATTTTCGCATAAATTTTGGCTCCATTTTTTAAATATTTCGGTCCAAAATTAATATTAAAAATATCAGAATTGTTTTATGAAAAAATTCAAAAATAGATGACTTAGCTTAGTGGTAAAGGTGGTGGATGGTGTTAGTGTGTTGTGTTGGTCACGTGTTCGAGTCTAACATATATCTAACTTCATTGCCTTTTTTATTTTGTAAGTGATAATGATATAAATTATATATTATATTTTGAACGGCTAAAATATCATTAACAACCAAAGTTATATAAGCTAAATAACTTATCCCTGCAATTTGGGTATAGATTAAGGACCATTTTTTGCAATTTACTCTATTTGGAATTCAAACCAACAAAAATGATAAACCAACATTTGTACATAAACCTAAACATATGTTGTAGTATAAATCAAAACGTAGTTTATAAAATAATTACTTGATTAATTTGAACCTAATTTTTATTATTCATGGAATGGAATGGAAATGAAATGATTATATATAACCTAAGTTTACTAAATAATTACTTGATTAATTTTATCCTAAGTTTTCTTATTTCAGTAGAGTTAAATTGAGAAATTCTGTTTTTGCAAATCTCGAACTGTTAGTTCAATTTCTCAAGCTGTTAGTGCATTTTCTCTAGCTGTTAAGTAATATATATTTTGTAAGTGATAATGATATAAATTATATCTTATATTTTGAACGGCTAGAATATCATTAACAACCAAAGTTATATAAGCCAAATAACTTACTCTAACTGGAATTCAAACCAACAAAAATGATAAACCAACATTTGTACACAAACGTAAACATATATTGTATTATAAATCAAACTCTACTTGTAGTAATTACAGAATTGTATCAAAGCCATACATTCACATCCCAGGTTTGTATAAAATTGTGGTAACAAGCATCCCAAATACAAACATTACAACTAAAAATGTATTCGTTAATAAAAAGAAACCCTCTAATTAATGCATCATCTTGCCAGTTGTGTTGGTGACAAGAATGGCTCAACCGGTCGAAATGCCTCGGTAGAAGCCTCTGGCGATCATGCATCAACAACCGACGGACTTTGGCAGCCGTTTCTGTCACCAACTGCGGACGCGTTGATGATTATCTGAAGGCATCATTCAAGAGGCTCCTAACGTCTTGTACGCTCTGTCCTCCTTCTGCCATCAGCAGCATTCCGAGGAGAAACTTATCCGAAACATAAATATGTAACTGTTGATCAAGACAATACTGAAACATAAATATGTATTTCATGTTTAGGCAAATAAAAAAAACAATTGAAAGCATGGCAAATAAAGGGTACCAACCCATCATTGAAGAGCAAGTTAATGTTTCCCTTCTCCCTCAGAAGGTAAAGTAATTGAGATTTTGGCCCCCTAAACCCTATTCTGAGGATGGAATCAACTTCCATCATCTGGTAAACGACATCAGACTCAGCTTCGCGTTTAAAGGTTTTGCAACTGTAATGAAAGCAGACATAAAAGCTTAATAAAACGTACTCTTAAATAGGCAAATACATTATTATCAACTGTAGTTTCTTAATAAGACGTACTCTTAAATAGGCAAATATGTCATGTTCATTCAGAAAATCTAAAATCTAATGCCAAATTAATGGGCTAGGATTCATTAACCTTAATGTATCTCTTAAGTAGGCAAAACATCATAATCTTAGTTGAATCGATAGTATATGATAGGGTTAAGAAACTTACTATCTATTGCTTTTAAAAAGTTCAAAGTCACTTGATTTCCCCAAAAACTCCAATATTCTAGCTATTACTTCGTCTGGAAGCTCCGTAGTCATTAATTGGATTTGCGTAGTTGCTTGACGAGAGTTTGAAATGATGATTTGCAGGTATAGGTTATGCTCTGTTCTGACGTTGGGGAAGATGAATGGAAGGAATAGGAAAAGGGTGATGGTTGTATGCATGTGGTCATTACATGCCGCCATTTTCATATTTCTACTGAAATGACGTAAATGACCCTAAAAATAAAATACATGCTATTGTATTAGTAAGGGTATTTTTGTCAATTTCACAAGCTGTTAGTGCATTTTCTGAAGTTGTTAAGTTTATATAATTATTTGATTAATTTCAACCTAAGTTTTATTTTTATTATTCATGTAATTTCAAGTAATACAAAATGAATTGATTATTTGTACATAACCTAAGTTTATGAAATTAGTTGATTAATTTCAACCTAAGTTTTATTTTATTATTCATGTAATTTCATGGATTAATGGAAATGAATTGATTATTTGTATATAACCTAGGTTTACGAAATTACTTGATTAATTTCAACCTAAGTTTTATTTTATTATTCATGTAATTTCATGGATTAATGGAAATGAATTGATTATCTGTATATAATGTAGGTTTATAAAACTACTTTGCTTAATTTTAACCTAAGTTTTATTATTCAATTGAGTTAAATTTAAAAATTATGTTTTTGCAAGTTGTTAGTGTTTGTATAAACCTAGGTTTATGAAATTACCTGATTAGTTTTAACCTAAGTTTTATTATTCATGGAATAGAATGCAATTTGAATTGACTGTCTGTTAATTTATAACCTACGTTCATGAAATTACTTGATTAATTTTAACATAAGTTTTATTATTCATTGAATGGAATGCAATGGAATTGAACTGATTATCTGTATATAACCTAGGTTTATGAAATTACCTGATTAATTTTAACCTAAGTTTTATTATTTATGGAATGGAATGCAATTGAATTGACTCTCTGTTTATAACCTACGTCCATAAAATTACATGATTAATTTTAACATAAATTTTATTATTAATGGAATGGAATACAGTTGAATTGAATTGACTATCTGTACATAACCTAGGTTTATGAAATTACTTGATTAATTTTAACCTAAGTGTTATTATTCATGGAATGGAATGCATTTGAATTGAATTGATTATATGTATATAACCTAGTTTTATAAAATTACCGGATTAATTTTAACCTAGGTTTTATTATTTAATTGAGTTAAATTGAAAAATTATGTTTTTGCAAGTTTCGAGATTTTAGTTCAATTTCTCAAGCTATTAGTGCATTTTCTCAAGCTGTTAAGTGTTTTATAAACCTAGGTTTATGAAATTAATTGATTAATTTCAACCTAAGTTTTATTTTATTATTCATGTAATTTCATGGATTAATGGAAATGAATTGATTATTTGTATAAAACGTAGGTTTATAAAATTACTTGATTAATTTTAACCTAAGTTTTATTACTCAATTGAGTTAAATTGAAGAATTAAGTTTTTGCAACTTAATTAATTTTAACATAAGTTTTATTATTCATGTAATGGAATGCAATTGAATTGAACTGACTATCTGTTTATAGCCTACGTTCATGAAATTACTTGATTACTTTTAACATAAGTGTAACATCCGGCATTGAACCAGGTAGCAACAACGACCTAATTAGTATTTAATGGCCAATTATAAACTAATCATTGGTCATTAGAAATTAACCAAAGTGATTAACAAGGTTCATGAAGAAATTCAACTCAATTAGAATCAAATTCATCGGTGCGATGAATAGGGAAATTAATTAATCCGATCGATTTACGATATGAGGGATTAATTCAACTAAGAACATAATTAAATTATGATTAGTAACACTAATCAAACACTAATACAATTACTTAACATTAATTATGCAAGACTAAAACAATTTATTAAAACAATGCATCCATAAGTATTTATGAAATTACAAGAAAAGGGAAATACAAGAATACATTTCTAAATACATTTATACACAAAAAAAAAATATAAATACATGTATAATACATGTATGGCTGGCCTATAGGCCATGTGTGTATTAGAAGTTGACTTTTATTTTTTTAATATTACTTTAAACACAATCATTTTGTTTAAAAGTGCACTCTACCTTTTCATTCATGCCTTTCATCATTTGAAAGACCAAACACTTTGCCTATATATAAGACCTCATTTCTCACTTCTTTTCCACACTTCAAACAACAAAAACCTCTCCTTTTCTTCTCTCAAAACCGGATTTATACACTCACACATCACAAACTTGTGCATTCAAGTGTTCTTCAAGTGTTCTTCAAGAAAATCAAGTCTTTTGGTGCATATCTTGCAAGGATTTCAACTTCTACTCAAAATCATATTCTAAATACTTCAAAGTAAGTAAATACTAACTTATTTCATCATACATTTATGTTTATATAAGTCTTGCATAATATATATAATCACCAACAACAACAAGTTTCATAAAAACTCAAGTTATAAGTTTCTAGTTTTTTTTTTAAAGTTGTTTCTTTAAATGTCCATATGAATATATGAACACATTATAAACATGTTAATATTATAAAAACATGTGTTATATATGTGTTATATAACTTTTACAACTTTTATACAAGTAGTCTTTGAATAAACAACAAGAATCATAAGTTGTTTCAAGTTTATAAAACTGCGGATTTTCGGCAGAAAATTTATATCGACTTTGAAAAATCATAACTAATTCATAACTCAACGAAATGAGTTGATTCTTGTCTCAAAAGTTAGATCTATGTCTTAACTATATATCTGTAATTTTTCATAATTGATTTTGGAGTTTAAGACCTCCAGAAATTATTTGGGAAACCGAAAGTTTGACAGCTCAAAAATGGCCAACATAGGGTTTTTAAAGAGCATTTTCACCAACCTAAACATCTCGAAAAATGGCCGTTCTTGATTCTAAAAATCCTTCGTATATAGTAGTTTAATGTCCTAGAAAACCAAAGTCTAAAACATTTTGGAGCTTGGTCAAAAACAGCCTCAAAGTAGGCCGAAAAACCTCCGAAAAAGCTGGAAATTATATATATATAAACTTGACGTTTTAAGCAAATTTTATTTATAAACTTGTAATGTTGGGTGATTTAAGACATAAAAATCTATAAATATATATATATCATCATATATTAGAGATATTAAGTCGTTATTATCATTTAGGACCCGTTTAATCTCGCTCTGTGCATCATCCGTCACTTTACGCTAAAAAGCACTTTACGCTAGTTTTTACCATCACACGCTCGGTGAGTTCTCATAGCCCCTATTTTCACACTGTTATGTTTTGGGGATGAAATACATGCTTAGTTTTTATATGGACACGGAAATATCTTCATTTCTATTATGTATTACACATGTGGTTCCATTAGTCCTGATATCATGAACCGTTAATTGCATTTATTTGTAAGCGCGAATATATTGTGGATAGATCTATTGGGAGTCATGTCCCCCACTCGGGTTAGTCGGGTTGGCTAACAGCGGGTGCATATATATATTCAACACACGGTATTACGTATGGGAATACTGCACAGGGCAAACTCATTTTAAATTAAGCTTCGGTTGCATGATGGTTTATATGTAATACATAACAAGGAATTTATGATTTTATAAATTCAATCTCTATTATTGTTGTCCATACAAGTCAGATTTATGTGTAAACCTATGAGCTCACCAACAATTTTTGTTGACGTATTTTAGCGTGTATTTTCAGGAAATTAAGGCAAGTATGCCTTCGGACGTATTTTCTCTCAAGCTTCCGCATCCATGGAGTCGGATGCATATTCAAATTAACGGAGATTTAGCTGCATTATTTTGGATATTTTAATTATGTAATTAAATCTCTGTATTTTGCGAACTCCGTTACTCATATCAGACTATGTAAAACATTGCTATGCTTTAAAGCTTTAACGATGTATTTTAAAAACGTCCATATAGTGGTCGTTCGTTATGATTATGGTTATGCTTCCGCGACGTCACGCTTCGTTGCCAACCGGGGTAACGGGGTGTGACAGATTGGTATCAGAGCCATAGTTATAGTGAACTAGGTTGCATTAGTACCTAGACTATAATTGTTACAAAAACTAAACTTTCTTCAAGAACTGTGAACACATATATGGACCCTGATGACAATAACATGTCGAAATTCACCCCTAGGGAAAGGGTGTGACTAGCACAACGGGAGTCTATCCCGGTACCTGCCCATCAGCCAAGCCCGCCGCAGTAGTAACGGGCAAGCATAGGACAGTGGGGATGGATGCCTCACACTCTCCAAGAGTGGAGAAACGAGGAGGGGATCCAAATCCAGTTTGAAGTCAGAACACCATGTTCCTCTCAAGTGCCGACACTTACCTAGAAACCTATGTAACAAACGATGCCCCTGTTGGTGGCAAGGGCCGCCAGACACGATCTCCAATTTCGACAAAATCCACCAAGAGGTCGGTGAGATCTTTGCAAGGATTAAGCAGGAGGCAATGCAAACCACCAATAAACCTTAGGCCAACCAGAATACCCAAGCGATTTAACAAGACGGAATCGACGAATTGTGACAGCACCTAGCGGAGCACAAAGCCCACACTGCAGAACTGACCCAACGACTTAACGCTCTGGAGTACGAGGAAACCCCGGAGGCATCTCTTTATAGTATTTCTCTAGGCTTTACTATCTGATATATCTTAGGGTAAATAAGGCTTAAGAATTTATCAGAAAATTCTGACCATATCATATACAAAGATTAAGTATCAAGAACTTTTATGAGGAATTAAGTTTTAACTACAACTCTGCGTAGGAAAAGATAAAGCTGTGACTATCTGCCTAAGAAATTTCAAATTTGTAGACTTATCCTCTTACCCCATTAGATACCACTTATGCATTTCTACTATTTGATACTGGTGCTGATAGGAGCTTTATATCCACTAAGTTCACTAAGCAGATAAATTCCATTAAGTGCTGCTTATGCTATTGAGGTTGATGACAGTGAGACGCTTAAGACAAATAATATAAGTCGAGGATGCTCCTTAGAGTTAATAGGCCGACTCTTTGAAACAGACATGATACCCATCAAACTTGGAAGTGTTGACGTGGTCATAGGCATGGATTGGCTATCGAAAATCGTGTGGAAATAGTATGAAACAAGAACACAGTTCATATACCTTTAGCCAATAAGAAGGTCCTTACTGTCCAACGCAAAGCAAGAAATACCAAAGTAAGCATCATCTCTAGCATTAGGACCCTGAAGTGTTGATAGAGAGGGAGCCAAAGGGAAAGCAGCTCGAAAATATTCTTATTATTTATGGTTACCCCAAAGTTTTTCCAGAACACTTACCTGAACTCCCGCCATTGAGGCAAGTCAAATTCAAAAATAGGCCTAGTATCAGGTGCGGTACCAGTGGCTCGAGCACCATGCCGATTAGCCCCATCAATAGTGTAAGAATCGTCCAACCAACTGTAGGAGCTCTTAGATAAAGGTCCTATCAAACCGAGTTCCCCGCTTTGGAGGAGCTCCAGTTTTGTTCATAAAGGAGAAGGATGGAACTTTCGGGATGTGCATCAATTACCGAGAAATTAAATAAGCTAAAAGAACCAATAACCACTTCCAAGGATCAATGACTTGTTTGACAAAACTCCAAGAATTAAGCTTCTATTCGAAGATCGACCTTAGGTCTGGTTATCATCAGGTTAGAGTTCACAAGAAAGATATTCCAAAGACAGCTTTCAGATTCCGTTTCGGTCATCATAAATTCCTATTAATGCCGTTTGGATTAACCAGTGTCCCCAACGGTACTCATGGACCTCATCGGGTGTGCAAACCTTATTTAGACAAATTCGTGATTGTATTCATGAATGACTTTTAATCTACTCACGAAACAAGAAGGAGCACGAGCAACATTTAAGACTGATTCTGGAATTATCGGAGAAAGAACAACTATATGCTAAGCTTTCTAAATTTGACTTTTGGTTAGGAGAGGTGAAATCCCTCGGTCACGTGAACAATAGTAAAGGAATCCAAGTCGACCCCGCAAGGATCGAGGCTATCAGGAATTGGTCAACTCTTAGAACCCCCATAGAGATACGACAGTCCTTTAGACTTGCCACTTATTATAAGCAATTTTCTCAAAGATCACCCGAACTCTAACAAAACTGACCCGAAAAGACATTAAGTATGATTGGAGCAAGGATTAGGAGATATCATTTCAGTTATTAAAGCACAAACTGTGCAGCACGCCTATTTTGTCCATACCTAAGAGGAACGAGAAATTTATAGATTACTATGACACTTCACACAATGGGCTGATGTAGAAAGATAAGGTCATAGCTTATACTTCATGAAAACTTAAGGTTCATGAGGTGAATTACACAACGCATGATCTAGATCTTGGAACAGTAGTCTTTACCCTTAAGACTTGAAGACATTAGTTGTACGGTACGAAGTGTATTACACTCACGGACCCTAAGAGCCTCCAACACATCTTGAACCAGAAAGAGTCAAATATTAGGTAACATCGTTGATAGAGCTAATAAGTGGTTGCAACAGTGAGATTCGTTATCACCTGAGGAAAACTAATGTGGTTGCAGACGCTCATAGCCGAAAGAAATGAGTTAAGCCGTTAAGAGTACCAGCCATAGTTATAACCACTCAACCAAACCCTCCTTTCTTAGTTCATGAAGTTATTAAGGAGGAAAATATGAAAAATAAAGCCCTGCACAGAATGGATAAATAGTTTGGAATAAGGGTTAATGGAAATCAATACTTCACGAATAGAGTCTGGTTACCCTGTTTTTGATAGAGTAAGAAAACTGGTTAAAGATGACGGACACAAATCAAGATATGTCGTTCACCCCGGATCCGATAAAATGTATCATAGGGAACTATACGGGTGGCCTATCATGAAGGATGACATTGCCACATATGTCAAAAAAATTTCTAACATGCTCCAAAGTTAAGACCAACATCAGAAACCATTTGAGTAATATTCGACCACCTAACAAAATCCGCGCGTTCCTACCAATCAAGAAGAACATCAGGATGAATAAGCTAGTCCAAACGTACCTCAAGGAAGTCGTCTCCGGACACGGAGTGCCTATTATAATCATTTTTTATATGGATAGCAGATCTACAACTAAGCTTTTGGCAATTATTATAGCAAACTGTGGATACAAACCTGGACATGAGTACCACATATCACTCTCAGACCAATGGTCAGAATAATAGAACGATCCAAACCCTAGAACATACATTAAGAGCCTGTGTAATGGATACTCATTTGCCTTAGTGGAATTATCGTACTACAATAGCTATCACTCAAGTATCAAAGCTGCTCCGTTTGAAGCCCTCTACGGGCAAAAGTGTCGATCAACGATTTATTGGGAAGAAGTGGGAAATGGCCAAATCACTGGCGTTAAGATCATTCTCGAAACAACCGAAAGGATAGTACAGATACGAAACTGACTAAAAGTTGCCTGCGATTGTAAGAAAGTTATGCAGATGAAAATAGAAAATCCCTTGAGTTCTAATTAGGAGAACGAGTATTGATGAGAGTCTCACCATGGAAGGGCATGATACGATTTGGGAAACAAGGAAAATTAAACACTCGATACATTGGCAATGCAAAGTCTTAAAGGGAATTGGAATCGTAGCTTATCGTTTGAAGTTACCACCAGAGCTTAGCAGCATGCACAATACCTTCCATGTATCGAATAAGAAGAAGTGTTTGTTAGAGGAGACACTTGTTACCCCTTGGAAGAGATCCAGCTAAATGATAAACTTCGCTTCATCAAAGAGCCGGTTGAAATCATGGACCGTAAGGTCAAAGGATTGAAGCACAGTTGTATACCCATGCTCAAGGCCAGATGGAAATTCTAGACATGGACCACAATTCACTTAGGCATGCAAAGGCTATTTTAAGCAAAGATACTCTCATCTACTCATAAGTTACAATACCCCAGAGGAAACAGGATAAAATTTTGGGACGAAATTCCCTTAACAGGGGGAGACTGTAACATCCGGCATTGAACCAGGTAGCAACAACGACCTTATTAGTATTTAATGGCCAATTATAACCTAATCATTGGTCATTAGAAATTAACCAAAGTGATTAACAAGGTTCATGAAGAAATTCAACTCAATTAGAATCAAATTCATCGGTGCGATGAATCGGGAAATTAATTAATCCGATCGATTTACGATATGAGGGATTAATTCAACTAAGTACATAATTAAATTATGATTAGTAACACTAATCAAATACTAATACAATTACTTAACATTAATTATGCAAGACTAAAACAATTTATTAAAACAATGCATCCATAAGTATTTATGAAATTACAAGAAAAGGGAAATACAAGAATACATTTCTAAATACATTTATACACAAAAAAAAATATAAATACATGTATAATACATGTATGGCTGGCCTATAGGCCATGTGTGTATTAGAAGTTGACTTTTGTTTTTTTAATATTACTTTAAACACAATCATTTTGTTTAAAAGTGCACTCTACCTTTTCATCCATGCCTTTCATCATTTGAAAGACCAAACACTTTGCCTATATATAAGACCTCATTTCTCACATCTTTTCCACACTTCAAACAACAAAAACCTCTCCTTTTCTTCTCTCAAAACCGGATTTATACACTCACACATCACAAACTTGTGCATTCAAGTGTTCTTCAAGAAAATCAAGTCTTTTGGTGCATATCTTGCAAGGATTTCAACTTCTACTCAAAATCATATTCTAAATACTTCAAAGTAAGTAAATACTAACTTATTTCATCACACATTTATGTTTATATAAGTCTTGCATAATATATATAATCACCAACAACAACAAGAGTCATAAAAACTCAAGTTTATAAGTTTCTAGTTTTCTTTTTAAAGTTGTTTCTTTAAATGTGCATATGAATATATGAACACATTATAAACATGTTAATATTATAAAAACATGTGTTATATATGTGTTATATAACTTTTACAACTTTTATACAAGTAGTCTTTGAATAAACAACAAGAATCATAAGTTGTTTCAAGTTTATAAAACTGCGGATTTTCGGCAGAAAATTTATATCGACTTTGAAAAATCATAACTAATTCATAACTCAACGAAATGAGTTGATTCTTGTCTCAAAAGTTAGATCTATGTCTTAACTATATATCTGTAATTTTTCATAATTGATTTTGGAGTTTAAGACCTCCAGAAATTATTTGGGAAACCGAAAGTTTGACAGCTCAAAAATGGCCAACATAGGGTTTTTAACGAGCTTTTTCACCAACCTAAACATCTCGAAAAATGGCCGTTCTTGATTCTAAAAATCCTTCGTATATAGTAGTTTAATGTCCTAGAAAACCAAAGTCTAAAATATTTTGGAGCTTGGTCAAAAACAGCCTCAAAGTAGGCCGAAAAACCTCCGAAAAAGCTGGAAATTATATATATATAAACTTGACGTTTTAAGCAAATTTTATTTATAAACTTGTAATGTTGGGTGATTTAAGACATAAAAATCTATAAATATATATATATATATATCATCATATATTAGAGATATTAAGTCCTTATTATCATTTAGGACCCGTTTAATCTCGCTCGGTGCATCATCCGTCACTTTACGCTAAAAAGCACTTTACGCTAGTTTTTACCATCACACGCTCGGTGAGTTCTCATAGCCCCTATTTTCACACTGTTATGTTTTGGGGATGAAATACATGCTTCGTTTTTATATGGACACGGAAATATCTTCATTTCTATTATGTATTACACATGTGGTTCCATTAGTCCTGATATCATGAACCGTTAATTGCATTTATTTGTAAGCGCGAATATATTGTGGATAGATCTATTGGGAGTCATGTCCCCCACTCGGGTTAGTCGGGTTGGCTAACAGCGGGTGCATATATATTCAAACCACGGTATTACGTATGGGAATACTGCACAGGGCAAACTCATTTTAAATTAAGCTTCGGTTGCATGATGGTTTATATGTAATACATAACAAGGAATTTATGATTTTATAAATTCAATCTCTATTATTGTTGTCCATACAAGTCAGATTTATGTGTAAACCTATGAGCTCACCAACAATTTTTGTTGACGTATTTTAGCGTGTATTTTCAGGAAATTAAGGCAAGTATGCCTTCGGACGTATTTTCTTTCAAGCTTCCGCATCCATGGAGTCGCATGCATATTCAAATTAACGGAGATTTAGCTGCATTATTTTGGATATTTTAATTATGTAATTAAATCTCTGTATTTTGCGAACTCCGTTACTCATATCAGACTATGTAAAACATTGCTATGCTTTAAAGCTTTAACGATGTATTTTAAAAACGTCCATATAGTGGTCGTTCGTTATGATTATGGTTATGCTTCCGCGACGTCACGCTTCGTTGCCAACCGGGGTAACGGGGTGTGACAATAAGTTTTATTATTCATGGAATGGAATGCAATTGAATTGAATTGATTATTTGTATAGAACCTAGGTTTATGAAATTACCTGATTAATTTTAACATAAGTTTTATTATTCATGGAATGGAATGCAATTGTATTGAATTGACTGTCTGTTTATAAACTAAGTTCATGAAATTACTTGATAAATTTCAACCTAATTTTTATTTTATTATTCATGTAATTTCATGGATTAATGGAAATGAATTGATTATCTGTATATAACGTAGGTTTATAAAATTACTTGCTTAATTTTAACCTAAGTTTTATTATTCATGGAATGGAATGCAATTGAATTGAATTGATTATCTATATATAACCTAGGTTTATAAAATTACCTGATTAATTTTAACCTAAGTTTTATTATTTAATAGAGTTAAATTCTAAAATTATGTTTTTGCAAGTTTCGAGCTGTTAGTTCAATTTCTCAAGCTGTTAGTGCATTTTCTCAAGCTGTTAAGTGTTTTATAAACCTAGGTTTATGAAATTACCGGATTAATTTTAACCTAAGTTATATTATTCATGGAATGGAATGCATATGAATTGAATTGACTATCTGTTTATAACCTACGTTCATAAAATTACTTGATTAATTTTAACATATGTTTTATTATTCTTGGAATGGAATGCAATTGAATTGAATTGATTATCTGCATATAACCTAGGTTTATGAAATTACCTGATTAATTTTAACCTAAGTTTTATTATTCATGGAATGGAATACAATTGAATTGAATTGAATATCTATCTATAACCTACGTTCATGAAATTGCTTAACATAAGTTTTATTATTCATTGTATGCAATGAAATTGAATTGAATTGACTATCTGTATATAACCTAGGTTTATTAAATTATTTGATTAATTTTAACCATGTTTTGTTTTATTATTCATGTAATTTCATGGAATAATGGAAATGAATTGATTATCTGTTTAGAACGTAGGTTTATAAAATTACTTTATTAATTTTAACCTAAGTTTTATTACTCAATTGAGTTAAATTGAAAAATTAGGTTTTTGCAAGTTGATTTATTTTAACATAAGTTTTATTATTCATGGAATGGAATGCAATGACTATCTGTTTATAACCTACGTTCATGAAATTACTTGATTAATTTCAACCTAAGTTTTATTTTATTATTCATGTAATTTCATGGATTATTGGAAATGAAGTGATTATCTGTATATAACGTAGGCTTATAAAATTACTTGTTTAATTTTAACCTAAGTTTTATTATTCATGGAATGGAATGCAATTTAATTGAAATTATTATCTTTATATAACTTACGTTTATAAAGTTACCTGATTAATTTTTACCTAAGTTTTATTACTTAATTGAGTTAAATTGAAAAATTATGTTTTTGCAAGTTTCAAGCTGTTAGTTCAATTTCTCAAGCTGTTAATGTATTTTCTCAAGATGTTAAGTGTTTTATAAACCTAGGTTTATGAAATTTCCTGATTAATTTTAACCTAAGTTTTATTATTAATGGAATGGAATGCAATTGAGTTGAAGTGACTATCTGTTTATAACCTACGTTCATGAAATTACTTGATTAATTTTAACATAAGTTTTATTATTCATTGAATGGAAGGCAATTGAATTGAATTCATTATCTGTATATAACCTAGGTTTATGTAATTACCTTATTAATTTTAACATAAGTTTCATTATTCATGGAATGGAATGCAATTGAATTGAATTGACTATCTGTTTATAACCTACGCTCATGAAATTACTAGATTAATTTTAACAAAAGTTTTTTTATTCGTGGAATGGAACGCAATTAAATTGAATTGATTATCTGTATAAACTGTTCCAGTATGCACATGCCAAAAGCATGGTGTCCAAAAGTTTCCCACACAATAGCAGGTAAGGGGAAATCAAAGGAACAAGTACCAGTTATGGTCACACAAAACTGGTTCCCCTATCAAAACAATCAAAAGATGTTTCCACTGTGGCAGGAAAAACCATTTGGCCAAGCATTGTTTATATCAACCCTCTATTTCTGATCTATCCCTCACTGGTTTACATGAAGGTCTTTTTGAAATAGGGTATAGGGGCCCAACAGATTCATTTACCTTCTATAAAGCACATTTTGGTCTTAAATGGAAGTATCTTGTACATATTCTTCAATAGTGCTTAAGCCCTAAAAGGACTGGTTGGTTTGAATTTTCTTCTAATATTGACACTACTCTAGTGTGCTTATCCACAGGCCAACAGTTCAATTTTTCAAACATGATTTTTCAAGGAATGTTAAGGCACCATGCCTTAAAGAATGAGAAATTTTTTATGTATACTAGGTTTTTGGCTGAAATCATTGCAAAATCTTGCAATTCTTATAAAATACATAAAATGATATATGTTTCCCATAAGCACTCTTTACCTTCTGTGAAAAGACTTATAAAACCAAGTGCCTATTTTCACAATGTAGATGTCTCTTTGCGTCAAGCAATGCAGGCTATCTATCCAAGAAACAGAGGAGAGGATCCTGAGCAGGCTCAGCCCAATATCACTGCTTCACCCCCAAGATCCCAACCCACTCCTCATGTTACAAATATACCCACTGATCTTTTTTCTATACGTACCTCCCCAACCCCATCACTAAATATATACAAAAGACAAAGCGTTGTAGGAGCTCCTTCCTCCTCAGTCCAATCCCAGAGCCAAATAGCTCTGTGTGGGAAGATACTCTTGCACAGCATATCGATAGGGAACCCACTGAGGACACTCCCATCCTCAATATGGAGGTGAACATCCCTTCTGAGGATGTTCATATGGATTTTGTGGCTGGTACTACTTATGTCTTTGCACAAGGGGCACAGGACAGTATCAACATCACTAAGATCACGCCCATGGCAACAGAGGGTGTGCAAGCACCTTCTGGAAGTCCCAAGTACCAAGAACAAAGGGGTACAGAAGTTTCTACTTCTGGAATTAGTGCCAGTGATAGATGTCAAATCCCACTATCATTTGAAGATCTTGAGGCTAGTCTGAAACTAATGGCTTTGACGGATCAACAACTGAAACCTGTTGTAGCTATTATGGAACATTACAAGTCCATAATTGCTGCACAGAATTCCCAGATCACTGCTCTACAACAACTCACAACATTCCAACAGCAAAAACTTACCCAGTTTCAGGTTGGGTTGAAGTTATATGGCAACAAGATTGTACAGCTTGAAAAGTTGGTTCAAACCCTATTAGCAAAGGTTTTTGGTCCTCCTGATCAAACCAATGCATCCAAAAAGGGGGAGAATCAGGAGATCCCACTACCAGTCCAAACAGCATCAACTTCACTAGTGGCAGCTTCAGCTTCTAGGCTAACAGTCCCAACAGTTTCTCAAACTATTAGTCTAGATGCTCAAGTTGTTCCTATTAAAAAGCCAGGTGGTGTGTTCATAAGAGAAGGCACTCAAGCATCGGTCCCAGCAGTCCAAACCACAGTAACATCTTCAGCAGTAACCACAGACAAAGGAAAGGGCATCTTGATTGACTCTCCAAAGATCAAATTATTTCAAAAGAAGCCCAAGTTGCTCATGATGCTGAATTGGCCAGACAATTAGCAGATGAACAAGATCAAATCCTTGACCAGCAAGCCCAGGAACCTATAGGAGATGATGAAACTCTTGGAGATTACCTGCATGGGTTTGTGGTAAATGAAAGCCAGACGAAGAGGAAAAGGCCAACAGGGACTTCAAAGGCTGAACACAGAAAATTTTTGATAAACTTCTCTGCAACAGCTGGCGTTTCTAAGGTCATTGCACAGTCATGGCCAACAGAAAAACTTCAGGCCCTATATGACAGAGAAAAAGAAAAGGAAAAGGCCTCCAAACAAGTCCAAGATCCCCAAGATCCCCCTCAAACTGTTGCTGCTGATCCTCAAACTGAAATCATTCATCAAGCAAAGTTTGATCGATCAACAATTCCAAAAGGAAATGGAAATGGAGAAGAATCTTGATCAGCATGACTTCTCCAAACCTCCAATCACTTACTGGTATGCCAAATCAATGGATGACGTTGATCTGGTATATCATTTTGTAATTAAAAGTGAAGCTGGTCCAGAAGAAGATTATAAAATCCTGTTTCAATTGGTTCAGAAGATGACTAGAGATGAGCTAACCCAAATGCACAATATTGGGATGGCTAGCCACTCCAGGTCACCAATAGTGTGGGTTCAGAATAACCTAAAGGATCTTAAAAGCATATTTGATCCAGAATCCACCAGAATAGATATACAAGCTGCCAAGGAAATGAAGATTGTACAGATTGATCTATATGCAAAGTCCATGACATATAGACTCAAGCTTGCAGACAGATCTAGCAGATTCTACAGTTTTGAATTTCTTGATTTGCCAAAAGAATGGCTACTCCAAATGAGCTCAATTAAGATTGAATGTGATAAAGAGGAGTTGAAAAGAGAGTTCATAAAATCTATAAGGCAGAAGCTTTCACAGTTGTAAGTTTTGGATGCCTTAGTTTGTATATAACAGTTTTACTTTGTTCTTATTTCCTTATTTGTATAAACACTTAAAGTCTTGGGTAAATAATTTAAGTTAGGGGGAGATTGTTAGGAAATAATCTAAGTATGTCAAGCTGTTAGTTAGGATTTCTCAAGCTGATAGTAGTATGTCTGCGTAATTACAAAGTTCGAGCTTCCAGTTCAACAAACTCGAGCTGCTAGTTCAAAAGTTCAAGCTGCCAGAGTTAAAGTTCAAGCTGCTCAACAAATAGATAACAGAAAGTGCTAAAATTCAGGAAGTGATATATATTTCAAGATTTGAGGATCTTCCAAGCATATCCACTTTCAGAGAAATCAAAGTCCGTCAAGGAAACAAATCAGAAGGCTATAAGTATCATATAACTAGTTCTTTTTAATGTAATCATGGTGCTTAAGTTTTTCATATTGTAATTGCATTCTAATATAAGTTTCTAAAGCCTCTAAGGTTGAAAACCCTAAGAACAGTCTGTGTTCTTCGTCTAATCATTACAGATTAGAGGTGATTGTAATCAGAGATTTGGCAATATAACGGTTTTAATATTGATTGTGTTTATTTGATTATATGTTCTTTATAATTCTGAAAGTTTTTCTTAAAACAATTAAGTGTTATTCCACAAACTTCTTAATTGGACTTTGATTCAAAACAAGGTTATTGGTTTAAACTCTGATCTATTAAAAACCAGTTAATCTTAGGTGATTTTGATCTTGACACAAACCATAACCAAAACCTTGTATAAACAAATAAAATATACATTGTTGTAGATGAATCCCTGATAATATCAGCAAATATGCATCAATAATCACTCACAAATAGAATATTCACTCAATGATTGTGAAATGATTAAAGAGAAGACAAAGAGAATTTCAATATTAAAAGCAGCGGCTGAGAGAAAACCGTGTATATTAATTCTGAATGTCAACCCCTTTACACAAAACCCTAGGAGCTATATATCCTAGGAGGAATTAATTAACTTTCAAAGAATTGCACGTTGGCCCCTTGAACATTAAATACAAAGAAACTAAATATAAAATAAATTACAAGACAAACTATTCTAAAAAAAATTATTACAAAATAACTCTCCAAGATCGAAATTTAATATCTAACAATCTCCCCCTTTTCGATCATTGGCGGAACTCTGGAATGATCAGTGGTTTTTCGGATGCCAAGGATGACGTCAAATCATCTAACCACTTGCCTCATATGTATCCGTTCGTTCATCTATTCAATGCCGCTGAGGATGTCTTGTATCTCCTTTGGTGAGCGTCTAAGTTCTGGATTTGTCTGAGCATCGAATTCTTGTATACTTCTTGTAAGTTCAGCTCTGACCATTCTGATTATTCCATCGGAGTAGCAAAGGAGATCCTCGAAGCGCATGAATCTTTTCTGTCCTCTTTGGTTCAAAAATATAACTCCTGGGCCTCCTCTAAATATAACTCTATATGTAGGATGATGATCAAGCAGGAAGTTGTCTTGCTCAGGGGCTCGTAAACCGACTTTGACCAGCGCGCTCTCTATAACCATTTGGAAATCTCTTAAGCACATGATGATCGAGCGGCGGTACATGCTTCGTGTGAGTGCTGCTAAGGCGGTCATGCGAGACAGACGTTGTTTGATTTGGTGTTTCAGTTTCTCGTGCAAAAACTCGACGTCGTCCACATTTACATAGTCTAGGTCATTGTAATAAAACTCATTAACTATACCATCTTCTCTTTCTACTTGAAAGGCTGGATAGAAAACTTTGGCTCTTTTGCACATTGTGATGGTGAGAAGCCTTTTTATCTTTGACTTAGACACTTTAGACCTCTTCTCCCTGAGCATCAACTGATTATACTCGACCTGTTCAGCTTTAGATACATTTGTAAGTTCCATCAGTAGGCCCCTACTGAACGACCCTGGTTTCTTCCTGAAGACCATCTTGAACCTTTCTTCCAGATTAGGGTTCTGGAACTGCTCTATAGGAAACTTCTGCAAAAATTCCTTTAGGCCTTGAACCGGGGGGGGGGGGGGGGGGGGGGCCTTCTATCTCAGATCTCTTTGCTTCAAGTAGTTTGAAAATTTTCCCCCTGCGTTCTTGCATCAGCTCTTCATTTAGTTCTGGTGGCAGAGAGTGTACACCACCTTTCGTGTACCAACTCACCCAATGAAGATCACCGTCGTCATAGATACCAGGCTGCTCAGGTGGCTCATCAAATTTGTGTACAAGCTTAGCTCCTGGGGACTCTGGTTCCTGGGTTTGTGGGTGGGGTACAGATTGGACTTGGGGAGGACTTTGGATTCTGGGAGGGCTTTGGACTAGAAGGGATTCTTTTAGAGTGGAGGGAGCTTGAATTGAGGATAGGATTTGTTTTTGTGGAACGAGGGGCGGGGAGTGTAGGAATTCAAATGATGAGGATGATTTTTGTGGTGACTCGGGCTCAGTTTTTAGGGTGATTAAGGGATAGTCGTCATCAATATCGGAGTCAGAGTCAGACACCAATATGATTTCGACTTTTTCGTGAGCGGGTATAAATTTGACCATAGCTGACATCGGATCCAACGGAGCAGGACCTTCAACCAGTGGCTCGTCTTCTAACATATCCTGAGCCCCATACCTTTGATCCCCGGACCCTTGTATTTCAGCTCCCTCAGATTTAGCTCTTCCTAATATCATGATGAGGTCCTTAGACTGAGTCTTTCTGCGTTTCTCCCCCTCATGGCGATCAGGGTCGTTCTGATCGTCATGTTTTCTTTTTTGTGACTCAGCCTGGAGACAGCATTGCAGCTCGACGACGGAAGGCTCAAGACGGTCCATTCTGGAGTTGGCTGCTCCTGGACTTGAAGAATCAGGCGAGTTAGCGCGTCTATTTTGTCTGAGAGCTCCGAAATCTGTGACTGGACTGAACGGGATCCTGGTGGAGGCAGATCCCCAGAAGCGACACCCTTACCCTTTATAAATGAGAGATGGGCGGTATGTCGTTCTTCAGCAACCTCCTTTTTGGCGTGCAGGTCAGCCGCGTAACAACTCCGGCAGCACGTAAAGCTGTCGTTCACATCTCGAGATTAATCTCAAGATGGCCTGAAGTAGACGGCATGGATGAAGCACCTCCAGGTCTTCCTTCCATCACTTCTGGCTCCACAATGGGATGCGCAAATCCGAAAGTTTGGGGAGCTGCCACGAAGGCAGCTCGATCGGGGGACACCACGAAGGCATCGTGCGTTGTGTGTGGGGGTGGGGAGTGAGCTGAGGGCAAAGAAAGTTTGGTCACTTGGGGCGAAGTGTGACCTAATTCAACACCATGACTCTCCGAATGAGAGGGTGGTGGAGTATGTGGTAGATCCCCGTGGAATGATGTTGGCAAATATTCTAAGTAGTTCAAACTGTTAGTTAGATTTCTCAGACTGTTAGTAGATTTTCTGTGTAAGTACAAAGTTCATGCTGTTAGTTGAAGAAGTTCGAGCTGCTAGTATAAAAGTTCAAGCTGCCAGAGTAAATTCACTTAAGCTGCTCTGTTCATGCTGCTAAGTGATTCAAGCTGCTCAACAGTTTCATAAACAGAAAGTGCTGATATTCAGGAAAAGATATTTACACGAAGATTCCAGCATATCTACTATTAGAGAAGTCAGAGTCCTTCAAGGAAACAAATCAGAAAGCATTATAAATACATAGAATAGGTTTTTCTATTGTATTAAGTTTCTGCACGTTCAAGTTTGTAATTGCTTTTTGTTTAAGTTTTCATAAGCCTCTAAGGTTGTAAAACCCTAAGAACAATTTGTGTTCTTCGTCTAATCAAACAGATTAGAGGTGATTGTAATCATTCAGTTCAGCAATACAAGCAATTTTGTTTATTCATTTATATTTATCTGTTATGGATTCTGAAAGCTTTTATTAAAATAATTAAGTGTTATTCCGCAAACTTCTTAATTAGACTTTGATTCAGTACAAGATTATTGATTTATACTCTGATCAATTTAAATCAGTTAATCTTAGGTAGTTACATTCAGATCCTGACAAGTGGTATCAGAGCCACAGGTCGTTCAATGTTTCAAAGTCAGAAGCTTTCTTTTACAAAATTTTAATTTTCTGCAATGAAATTTGATAATAGCAGTAGTGAATCTGGGCAAGGACTCAAAGTGCCTATGCTCAAGCCCACTGAGTTTGAGATGTGGAAACTCAGGATTCAACAGCATATTCAATTCATTGATTATGCCATATGGGAAGCTGTTGAATTTCCTCCTGCAGTTGATCCTGAACTTGATGCTGAGGGAAAACCCATCAAAACTCCTCCAAAAACTGAACTTGAAAGAAAGGCTAGAATGAATGAAGTGAAAGCTCTTACACTTCTACAAATAGCCATTCCTAATGCTTATCAACATCAGTTTAAAAAGTTTTATACTGCTCATTCTCTTTGGATTGCTTTAGAGAAAAGATTTACTGGGAATGCCAGTACCAAGAGAAATCAAAAGGATCTTTTGAAACAGCAGTATGAGAACTTTTCTGGTGGCAAGAATGAAAACCTTACTCAAATCTTTGACAGGTTCAACAAACTAATAAGTGAATTGGAGAGTGCAAAAGTCAGCCTGGATCAAGATGAAGTCAACAGAAAATTCCTTAGATCTCTTGGTGAAGAGTGGACAGTCTATGCTGCTCAATGGAGAACAAAAGACACTCTTGATGAACTAGAGCTGGATGATCTGTACAACAGTCTGAGAGTGTTCGAAACTGAGATCGACACTAAAAAGAAATCTTTTTCTTATAATCACAACACTGCTCTACTGTCATCTGAAAAATCTAATTGCAGTGATTCATTTTCAGGTGGTGATGGTAGCTCTACTGAAGCTCCCTATGAAGCTTTTGTTGCCAATGATGGACTGTTTGCTCTAAATCCTGATGATCTAGAACAGATTCATCCAGATGACCTAGAAGAGATGGATCTGAAATGGCAACATGCAATGCTAACCATGAGTGCCAAAAGGTTTCTGAAAAGAACTGGCAGATCCAACTTTCAAGCCAGAGCAGAAGGCAAACCAGCTTTTGATAAGTCAAAAGTTGAGTGCTTTAAATGTCACAAGCTTGGCCACTTTGCCAGAGAATACAGATCTCAAGGTCAACAGTCATCAAGGCCTCAACAGACGAATCAGGCTTCATCATCACAAGCACTTGTCTCTCAAGAAGACAATGTGTTTGACTGGAGTGATCAGACAGAGGAAGAGTTTCAAAATCAAGCTCTAATGGCAGAAACATCAAATGTCTCCTCCACTGAACTACCATCTGAGGTAAATTCTAAACTTTGCTCTCAAACATGCAAAAATATGGTTAAAAAGTACAGAGATCATAATGAGAGCATGTGTAAAACTCTAGCTAAGATGGAAGAAAGGAGATATGAATACATGCAGACCTTAGAAGATCTTGAAAAACTGATTAATGACTATAAGGATAATGAGATTCAAATGGGACATGATAGAACATATCATGAGTGGGAGAAAAAGGAGCTGAATAAGAAAATAGAATCCCTAAATAAAAAATTAGAAGAGACTGAACAAAAGGTGTTAGAGGTTAATAAGAAACTAGAATCTGTCAATATAGATCTAGGAAACTTCAAATTGGCAAATCAAAAGCTAGAACACCTAATGGAAGTCCAATTTAAAGATAGGGTAAAATCTCAGCTCAATCCCAAAGAAGGTATAGGCTACAGAGCTACTCCACCCCCATACAACAACAAATACATTCATCCAATGAGTGAGGTTGCTGATAGGCTTGTTAATGAACCATTAGATGAGTGTATGACCACTGTAGATCCTATCCTTGACAACAGTCCTGAATCTAAAGAAGATCTGATTCAAAATAGAGACTGTGAGTGCACAGCAGTTGAGAAAGAACGCAAAACCATGAGTACATCTATAGAAATCCAAATCCCCAATAAGAAAGGAAAGGAGAAGATGAGTGTATGTGATGCTGCTCCACAGGTTTCTGTACCTTGTAACTGTAACACTGCATCTTCTTCAAAGAATAATAAAAAGGGTAAAAATGTTCCAGTCTGCACATGCCAAAAGCATGGTGTCCAAAAGTTTCCCAAACAACAGCAGGTAAGGGGAAATCAAAGGAACAAGAACCAGATAGTGTCCAATAAAACTGGTTCTCCAATTCAAACAGTCAAAAAATGCTTCCATTGTGGCAGGAAAAATCACTTGGCCAGGGATTGCTTTTATAAACCATCTGTTGCAAAACAGACTGTGTTTCATAAAAAGACAAACTCTCAAAATTCAAAAAATTCAATGGCCAAACCTCCTACTGCATCAGTTCCTAAGAAAACAGTTGATTACAGGTTCTCAAAAATAACTAAGAAACAGTCCACACACCAAAAACAAGTTTTAGCTAAACCAAAATTAAATTTTAAACAAATATGTTGTGTTAAAGGTAAAAACTCAGGTGAACCTGTTGATACAAATGTTGAAACTGCCAAGTCTAAAGTTGAGACTGCTAGTGCAAATTCTCAAGCTGTTAGCACTACAGACTCAGTTCAGACTGTTAGGCTCAAAATTGGGACTGGTAATGGATCATCTGAGACTGTTATTGAAAAGAATGGACAAACTACCTGGATACCTCATGTGATAACTAAGTACTCTCCACAAAATCCATCAGTGGATCTCACTAAGTATAAGAAATCAAAGACAGTGTTTAGTTATGCAAATGCACAAGGACAACCCAAAACCAACTTGGTTTGGGTTACTCCACTACTAACTAAGCTTTTATTTGTGCAGAGCAACCACAGGTCACCACATAAAACAAGATGGCATTTGGACAGTGGATGCTCTAGGCACATGACAGGCAATTCTGAGTGCTTGTCAAATTTCAAAGGCTTTGAAGAAGGATTTGTTGCATTTGGAGGCAACTCCAAAGGAGGTAAGGTTACAGGTAAAGGTACTGTTAATGCAGGCAACATGATTTTCAATGATGTTTTGTATGTTGAACAGCTTAAGTATAACTTATTGAGTGTGTCTCAAATCTGTGACAAACAAAATATTGTTTTGTTTACAGATTCTGAGTGCATTGTCCTTTCATAAGGCCAAAGAAGTAAATTCAATCTCATCTGCACTTCATCTGATTCATATGGATCTATTTGGTCCAACATCTGTTTTGAGTTTGAATAAAAGGGCTTAATGTTTAGTCATTGTTGATGATTTCACCAGATTTACTTGGGTTTACTTTCTTAGGTCTAAAGATGAAACTGCTGAGCTAGTTAAATCATGTCAGGATCTAAAACAGAATTATCAAGACTAACTGATTTGAATTTATCAGAGTATAAATCAATAATCTTGCTTTGAATCAAAGTTTAATCAAGAAGTTTGCGGAATAACACTTAATTATTTTAACAAAAACTTTCAGAATCAATAATGAATAATCACACAAGAAGTAATCAAGACTGTTTGTATTGCTGAATTCAATGATTACAATCACCTCTAATCTGTTTGATTAGACGAAGAACACAGACTGTTCTTAGGGTTTTACAACCTTAGAGGCTTATGAAAACTCTATCAATAAAGCAATTACAGACTCAAAATATGCAAAAACTCTTATACAATAGAAAGACCTATTCTATGTATTTATATTGCTTCTTGATATGTTTCCTTGACGAATAATGACTTCTCTGATAGTAGATATGCTGGAATCTTCATGTAGATATCTTTTCCTGAAAATCAGCACTTTCTGTTTATGAAACTGTTGAGCAGCTTGAATCTCTTGACAGCATGAACAGAGCAGCTTGAGTTGTTTTGCTCTGGCAGCTTGAACTTTTATACTGGCAGCTTGAGTTTCTTCAACTAGCAGCATGAACTTTGGATTTACATATAAAATCTACTAACAGTCTGAGAAGTCTAACTAACATTTTGAACATACTTAAACTATTTCCCAACAATCTCCCCCTAACTTAAATTCTTTACACAAGACTTTAAGTTCTATACAAAAAAATGGAAATGAATAAGTAAACTGTTATTTACAAACCAAGGCTTTCAAAAACTTACAACTGTGCAAGTTTATGATCTACAGCCTTCAAAAATTCTCTCTTTAGCTCATCTCTATCACAAGATATTCTTACAGACTTCATCTGGAGTAGTATATTCTTTGGAAGATCATAGAATTCAAGATTAAAGAACATACCAGATCCATCTGTGAATTTGATTCTGTAAGTCCTGGATTTGACAAAAATATTAACTTCCTTGATTTTCAATCCCTTCTTGTTGGCATCCTCTACATCTTTTCCAATAAATTCAGGATCAACAATGGACTTCAGATCTCTGATGACTTGTTTCACTTGTGGTAGAGAAGATCTAACTTGTGATACAGACCCAATGTTGTGCATCGTTATCAGCTCATCTCTGGTCAACTTTTGAACTATTTGCCAAAAAGTATCATACTCTTCTTCAGGGCCAGACTCTCTTCTTATCACAAACTTAATTCTCAAGTCACGGTCATCCAGTGACTTAGCAAACCAGTAGTTGATTTGAGGCTTTGTGAAATCATGTTGATCAATCAACTTCTCTATCTCCATGGCCTTTTGCATTTGTTTCTCAAACAACACTCTTTTCACTTGATACAACTTTGCTTGTGAAGATGGATCAGTTGAAGGAACAGAAACAACAGCTTGATCAGTAGGAGCAGGGGCACTGGCAGCAGCTTCAGTTGGTACTGGATCTTTTGATGTTTGGACTTCTTGGGAAATTTTGGCTTTCTTTCTTTTGTCCATCTCCTTGTCATGAATCTCTTGCAGCCTTTCAGTTGTCATGGACTGAGTCATTTTCTTTGGAATACCAACTGCAAATGCAAAATTTATCAAAAATCTTCTGTGCTCAGCTTTGGAGTGCCCTGTTGGCATCTTTCTCTTCTTTGCTCCTTGTTTAACCTCAAACCCCTTTAGGTAATCACCTAAGGTCTCATCATCATCCATTGGGGTTTGGGCTTGCTGATCTAATTCTTTGTCCTGTTCTTCTGCTATTCTTTTGGCAACTTCAGCATCAAAGGCAATTTGGGCTTCTTTGGAGGAAAATTTATGCTTTGGAGACTCAATGAGAATGCCCTTGCCCTTGTCTTTTGCAGCAGATGATGTAGCTTGGACTGTACTTGATGGAGCTTGAATGCCTTCCCTGATCACAACTCTAGTAGCTTTTGATGAAGCAGCTTGAGTGTCTAGGCTAACAGCTTGAGAAGCTGTTGGGACTGCTAGCCTAGAAGGTGGGTCTGTTGATACTGCTTGAACTGATGGTGTTGGAGCTGCTTGGACTGATTCAGGAACCTCCTGATTCTCCCCCTTTTTGGAAGCATTGGTTTGGTCAGAAGGACCTACAACCGTTGCCACGTGGGTTTGAATCAACTGCTCTAATTTCATGAGCTTACTCCCACAGAGGGTAAACCCTTTGTGAAGATAAGCCAGTTTTTGATTTTGAGCTGCTTCTGCCTGTTTGAGTGCATATATTTCTGTGCAGCAATGATGGACATTTGGTAGTCCAACATAGTTACAACAGGTTTAAGCTTTGGATCCGTTAATAGCATTAGTTGCAGGCTAGTCTCAAGATCAGAAAACACCTGAGGTGCTTGTGATCTATCACTGGCATTAATACCAGAAGTAGAAACTTCTGGGCCCCTCTGTTCTTGATTCTGGGGACTTCCAGCTTGTGTTTGTACACTGGCTTTTGCCATGGGTGTGGTCTTAGAGATGTTGGCATTGTCCTGTGTCTCTTTTGCAGAAACAGTAGTAGTGCCAGCCACAGAACCCATATGAACCATCTCTGAAGAGATGTTCACCTTCTGAGTAAGGATGGGAGTTTCCTCAATTTGTTCCCTTTGGATATTCTGTGCAGATGTGTCCTTCTGCACAGGGATATATGGCTCTTGTCTATGGGAGGAGGAGGAAGGAGCTCCTGGTCCCCTTTTCCTTTTATATAAGAATTTTAGTGGGCGTTTTGGCTGTACAAAAGGATCAGATGGAATATTTGTATCATGAGGAGTGGGTTGGGTTCCTGGGGGTGAAGCAGGAATGTTGGGCTGTGTCTGCTCAGGACCCTCTCCTCTGTTTCCTGGAATGATGTTCATCATTGTAGAGGGCAATGGAACATCTATACTTACAAAATTGGCACTTGGCTTTAACAGCCTTTTGATTGAAGACAGTGAGTGCCTATGGGAAACATGTATCCGTTTATGTAAATGTGGAGTTGTGCAGGTGTGTGCAATAATTTCTGCCAAAAACCTAGGATACATCAGAAATTTCCCATTCTTTAGGGAATGATGCCTTAACATCCCCTGAAAAATCATGTTAGAAAAATTGAACTGTTGGCCAGTAGAAAAGCACACTAAGGCAGTGGCAATATTTGAAGAAAACTCAGACCAACCAGTTCTTTTGGGGCTTAAACATTGCTGAATAATATGCACAAGGTATTTCCATTTAGGAGAAAAGTGTGCCTTAAGAAAAGTAAAAGAATCAGCAGGACCCCTATAACCAATATTTTGAAGACCAAAATGTAAAGCTTGAAGGGATAGGTCGGTTATACCTGAGGCATCTTGAAGATGCAGGTGATGTCTGATGGATTCCTCAGTGATATTGATGACAGTTCCATCAATATTGGATATGAGGGTAGGCACTCCATTGATGGTTTGAACAGATGCATGATTCCAGAACTGTTCAATATGGGAGATGTATATAGTAGGGTTAATGGATAGGGCATAATGGATATGGGAGTGCCTGAGGAAATCCATCATTGCATGAAACGATTGAAGTTCAGAGTGTTTTAGGGAGTATGGAAGGCAGTTGTGTTCTTTTACAAACTCCATTGATGAAGAAACGACGGTTTAGGGTTTGAAAGAAGAATGTGTGATTCGTTCAGAGAGAAAGCAAGAGGCCGTGGAATATGTAACTGGTAGTTACAACTGAACGAAAATGGGACCTTTAAAGGTTTCGAAAAGGTTGGGTCCCGCGCACACATTTGAGAAATTACCCAAATACCCTGCACACATTGACAGATCAAGTGAAAACAACTAACAGCATGAGAAAATGAACCAGCAGCATGAGAAAATACTCATGCTGTTAGTTTAAAAATTATGCATCTTTTCAATGAAACAGTGTCTCCCCCTTAAATAAGCATACTGAGTAGAGAATAATGAAAACCAATTAATCCATGTTTACCATACCAATATTTGATACTAGGAAAGTGAACCTTCCTACATCAAAAGGTTTTGTAAATAGATCAGCTAACTGATCATCTGTATGTATTTTGGTAACTTGGATTAACATCTTTTCATTACAATCTATGATAAAGTGAAATCTGATTTCTATATGCTTGGTTTTTGGGAATTTCACTGGGTTTTGCACAATGCTGATTGCACTTGAGTTGTCAATATAAATAGGAGTGGATAAGAAATTCATACCATAGTCTCTTAGTTGATTTTGAATCCACATTACCTGGGAGCAGCAGCTTGCAGCTGCTACATATTCTGCTTCAGTGGATGATGTGGACACAGTTGTTTGCTTTTTGCATTGCCAAGAGACCAATCTTGCTCCTAAGTATTGACATCCACCAGTTGTGGATTTCCTGTCAATGTTGCATCCACCATAGTCACTGTCAGAATAAGCAGTTAGTACAAGGGGAGAGTCTTTAGGATACCATAGGCCTAATTGTGGTTGGCCTTTAAGGTATCTAAAGATTCTCTTAACAGCAACCAAGTAAGAGTCCTTTGGAGAGCATTGAAACCTAGCACACACACAGACAGCAAACATGATATCAGGTCTGGAAGATGTTAGATACATAAGAGATCCTATAAGAGATCTGTATAAATGAATATCCACATCTATGCCATCTTTGTCTGTATGAAGCTGCTTATGAGGATCCATTGGAGTGCTTGCAGCTTTGGTGTCTTGATATCCAAATTTGTCCAGTATGTCCTTCACATACTTTGATTGGCTTATGAAGAGACCTGTAGTCTTCTGCTTAACTTGTAATCCGAGAAAGAAAGTGAGTTCTCCCATTGAGCTCATTTGGAACTTTTTGTGCATTAAAGCCTCAAACTCTTTGCACAAACAATCATTGGTTGAACTAAAGATGATGTCATCAACATAGATTTGGACAAGCAGAATCTCATCTTTGATAGACTTAGTGAAGAGTGTTTTGTCCAGAGTGCCTCTCTTGAATCCATTCTGTAGAACGTATGATGACAGAGTGTCATACCATGCTCTGGGGGCTTGATGGAGACCATAGAGAGCCTTGTCTAGCTTGTTGACTTTGTCTGGATACTTGTAGTCCTCAAAACCAGGAGGTTGACACACATATACCTCCTCTTCAATTGTCCCATACAGAAAAGCAGACTTGACATCCATTTGATACACTTTAAATCCTTTGAAGCTTGCATAGGCTAGAAATAGTCTGATGGCTTCAATTCTTGCTACTGGAGCAAATACATCATCATAATCTATGCCTTCTTCTTGAGTGTACCCTTGTGCTACTAGTCTTGCTTTGTTCTTGATGACTATCCCTCTCTCATCTTTCTTGTTTCTGAACACCCATCTTGTACCAATTGCTCTCTTACCTTTAGGAAGATCTACCAGAGTCCATACATTCTGAATTTTGAACTGTAGAAGTTCTTCTTGCATAGCTTCAATCCAGGATGAATCTTTTAGTGCTTCTGATGCCTTTTTAGGTTCTAGTTGAGACATGAAACAGGCATTCTCAAAGGCAGCTAGGCTGAATTCAGGAACTGTTTGTTCAGCAGCAGCAGTCTCATTTTGAACCATTTTCCTTGTTTGTACAAGAGTGCTTGGATCACCCAGTATTTGATTGAGAGGATGATACTTGTGAACCCTTAGTGTAGGCTCTCTCTCAGTCTGAAAAGAGGATCCAAGATTTGTATCATCTCCATCAGGACTAGTAAAAGGATCAGCTTCAGGAACAGCTTGACTTGAATCTGGGACTGTGTCCCTTTGTGTTGGAGCTGTTCTCTCAGGACTTGGGAGTGGCACATCAGTATCTGAATTTGTATCATGTTGAGCATTCAGGACCCCTAGAGGATCACAAGACAGAAGTGGTAGAGTGGTGTAATCATCCCAACTTGTTGAATCTACAGCAGTCTGAAACTTTGTGCCAACAGCTTGAGAAGTTGTATTGGCCGCATGAGAAATTGTGTTAGCAACTTCAACCCTGTATGCATCAGCTTTTGCAGTATACTCAACAAAGCTCAGAGAATTTGTTAGTGAATCTAAATCAAACAACCAATCAGGACCAGTGCCTTTAATATTAGCAGTATTTTCATTAAATTCAACGTTGGCACTTTCTTCAATGGTTTTAGACACACTGTTATATACTCTATAGGCTTTGCTTTGAATTGAGTATCCCACAAAGAATCCTTCTTCAGCCTTACTTTCAAACATCCCTTAATGAGTCTTAGTGTGAAGGATAGTACATGGGCATCCAAAAGGCTTGAAGAAAGCTATTAGGGGACTTCTGTTGTGGAATAACTCATAGGGAGTTTTCCCTTGTGATTGGACAACCTGAACCCTATTTAGAACATAACAGGCTGTATTAACAGCTTCTGCCCAGAAAGTCATTGTTCTAGCAGCGTCAATTAATGTTCTGTTCTTTCTTTCAGCTACACCATTTTGCTGTGGTGTTCTGGGTGCACTATATTGTCTTGCAATGCCTTTGGACTCACAGAAACTGTTTAGAATGTGATTTTTAAATTCAGTTCCATTGTCTAATCTTATCACCTTAACTTTGGAATTCGATTGGTTTTCTATCTTAAGGATAAAAGACTTAACTAGTTCAGCAGTTTCATCTCTGGACCTAAGAAAGTAAACCCAAGTAAATATGGTGAAATCATCAACAATAACTAAACAGTAAGCCCTTTTATTCAAACTCAAAACAGATGTTGGACCAAATAGATCCATATGAAGCAGCTGAAGAACAGATGAGATTGAATTTACTTCTTTGGCCTTATGAGAAGTTTTGTGTTGCTTACCTTTAAGGCATGCTACACAATGATCATCACAAATGAACTCCTTTTGTGGTAAGCCTCTTACCAGATTCTTTTTAACTAAAACATTCATGGACTTGAAATTCATGTGACACATCCTTCTATGCCAAAGAGCAGACTCATTGGATGATGCTTTGGATATCAAACAGCTTAAAGTATTTGATTTAGACAAAAGATCTGTGTCCAGACAGTAGACATTGTGTTCTTAGTAAAACAAGATTTTCAGGAACTTTGAAATCTTTTGAAAGCACAATGCACTCAGAATCTGTGAACAGAACAATGTTTTGTTTGTCACGGATTTGAGAGACACTTAATAAATTGTACTTAAGTTGTTCAACATACAAAACATCATGGAATGTCATGTTGCCTGCATTAACAGTACCTTTACCTGTAACCTTACCTCCTTTTGAGTTGCCTCCAAATGCAACAAAACCTCCATCAAAACCTTTGAAATTTGACAAGCACTCAGAATTGCCTGTCATGTGCCTAGAGCATCCACTGTCCAAATGCCATCTTGTTCTATGAGGAGACCTGTGGTTGCTCTGCACAAATAACAGTTTAGTCAGTAGTGGAGTAAACCCAAACCAAATTGGTTTTGGGTTGGCCTTGTACATTGACATAACTAAATACTGTTTTTGACTTCTTATATTTAGTGAGATCTACTGATGGAGTCTTTGGAGAGTATTTGGTGACTATATGAGGTATCCAACTATTTTGATTATCTTTTCTTCTAACAGTCTCAGATGATTCACTAGCAGTTCCAGATTGATGCTCAGCAGCTTGAGCTGTGTTTGTAGTGCTAACAGCTTCAGTTTTTGCACTAACAACTTCAGATTTTGACTTAGCAGTCTGATTTTTTGCATTAGCAGTTGAGCTGAAGATTTGTCCTTGACACACCATATTCGTTTAAAACTTGATTTAGGCTTTGCCAAAACTTGTTTTTGATGTGTGGACTGTTTTTTATTCACTTTTGAAAACCTGTGATCAACTGATTTCTTTGGAACTGATGTGGAAGGTTTCACCTTTGAGTGCTTTGCCTGAATAGGATTTGTTTTTGTGTGATTCACAGTCTGTTTTGCAACAGGTGGTTTATAAAAACAATCCTTGGCTAAGTGATTCTTTCTTCCACAGTGAAAACACCTTTTGACAGTTTGAATTGGAGAACCAGACTTTTCTGTCAATTTCTGGTTCTTGTTTCTCTGATTTCCTCTTACCTGCTGTTGTTTAGGAAACTTTTGAACACCATGCTTTTGGCATGTGCAGACAGAAACAGTTTTACCTCTTTTATTTCCTTTTGATGAGGATGCAGTGTTACAGTTAGAATGTACAGAAACTTGTGGAGTAGCATTGCATACACTCATCTTCTCTTTTCCTTTCTTACTGGGAGCTTGGACCTCTATGGGTGCACTCATTGTGTTACAGTCTCTATTTTGACTCTTATTTTCCTTTGATTCAGGACTGTTATCAAGGATAGGATCTATAATAGTCATAGACTCATCTAGTGGTTCATTGACAAGTCTATCAGCAACCTCACTCATTGGATGAATGTACTTGTTGTTGTATGGGGGTGGAGTAGCTCTGTATCCTATTCCTTCTTTGGGATTAACCTGAGATTTTACTCTATCTTTAAATTGGACTTCCATTAGGTGTTCCAGCTTTTGATTTGTTAACTTAAAGTTTCCTAGATCTATGTTAACAGATTCTAGTTTCTTATTAGCCTCTAACACCTTTTGTTCAGTCTCTTCTACCTTTTTATTCAGAGATTCTATTTTCTTATTTAGTTCCTTTTTCTCCCACTCATGATAGGTTCTATCATAGCCCATTTGAATCTCATTATCCTTATAATCATTGATCTGTTTTTCCAGATCTTCTATGGCTTGCATGTATTCATATCTCCTTTCTTCCATCTTAGCTAAAGTTTTGCACATGCTCTCATTATGATCTCTGTACTTTTTAACCATATTTTTGCATGATTGAGAGCAGAGTTTAGAATTTACCTCAGATGGTAATTCAGTGGAGGAGACATTTGATGTTTCTGCCATTAGAGCTTGATTTTGAAATTCTTCCTCTGTCTGATCACTCCAGTCAAACACATTGTCCTCTTGAGAGATAAGTGCTGTTGATGATGATGTTTGAATGGGCTGTGAAGTCCTTGATGGATGTTGACCTTGAGATCTGCATTCTCTGGCAAAGTGACCAAGCTTATGGCATTTATAGCATTCCACTTTTGATTTATCAAAAGCTGGTTTGCCTTCTGTTTTGGCTTGAAAGTTGGTCCTTCCAGTTCTTTTAAGAAATCTTTTGGCTCTCATGGTCAGCATTGCATGTTGCCACTTTAAATCCATCTCTTCAAGATCATCTGGATAAATTTGTTCCAAGTCTTCAACATTTAGAGCAAATAATCCATCATTGGCAACAAAAGCCTCATAGTGAGTTTCAGCAGAGTTGCCATCACCACCTGAAAAAGAATCACAGTTATTAGATTTTTCAGAAGACAGAAGAGCAGTATTGTGATTATAAGAAAAGGATTTCTTTTTAGCATCAATCTCAGTCTCAAACACTCTTAAACTGTTATACAGATCATCCAATTCTATCTCATCAAGAGTGTCTTTTGTTCTCCATTGTGCAGCATAGACTGTCCATTCTTCTCCAAGAGATCTGAGAAACTTTCTGTTGACTTCATCTTGATCCAGATTGACTTTTGCACTTTCCAGTTCACTTATCAGTTTGTTGAACCTGTCAAAAATTTGAGTAAGGTTTTCATTCTTGCCACCAGAAAAGTTTTCATACTGCTGTTTCAAGAGATCCTTTTGGTTTCTCTTGGTACTGGCATTACCAGCAAATCTTTTCTCTAAGGCATTCCAAAGAGAATGAGCAGTATAAAACTTTTTGAACTGATGTTGATAAGCATTAGGAATGGCTATTTGTAAAAGTGTAAGTGCTTTCACTTCATTCATTCTAGCCTTCCTTTCAAGTTCAGTTTTTGGAGGAGTTTTGACTGGTTTTCCCTCATCATCAAGTTCTGGATCAACTACTGGAGGAAATTCAACAGCTTCCCATATGGCATAATCAATGAATTGAATATGCTGTTGAAATCCTGAGTTTCCACATCTCAAACTCAGTGGGCTTGAGCATGGGCACTTTGAGTCCTTGCCCAGATCCACTACTGCTATTTTCAAATTCCATTGCAAAACAATTAAAAATTTAAAAGAAAGTTTTCGACTTTGAAAAACAAAGAACGACCTGTGGCTCTGATACCACTTGTCAGGATCTAAAACAGAATTATCAAGACTAACTGATTTGAATTTATCAGAGTATAAATCAATAATCTTGCTTTGAATCAAAGTTTAATCAAGAAGTTTGCGGAATAACACTTAATTATTTTAACAAAAACTTTCAGAATCAATAATGAATAATCACACAAGAAGTAATCAAGACTGTTTGTATTGCTGAATTCAATGATTACAATCACCTCTAATCTGTTTGATTAGACGAAGAACACAGACTGTTCTTAGGGTTTTACAACCTTAGAGGCTTATGAAAACTCTATCAATAAAGCAATTACAGACTCAAAATATGCAAAAACTCTTATACAATAGAAAAACCTATTCTATGTATTTATATTGCTTCTTGATATGTTTCCTTGACGAATAATGACTTCTCTGATAGTAGATATGCTGGAATCTTCATGTAGATATCTTTTCCTGAAAATCAGCACTATCTGTTTATGAAACTGTTGAGCAGCTTGAATCTCTTGACAGCATGAACAGAGCAGCTTGAGTTGTTTTGCTCTGGCAGCTTGAACTTTTATACTGGCAGCTTGAGTTTCTTCAACTAGCAGCATGAACTTTGGATTTACATATAAAATCTACTAACAGTCTGAGAAGTCTAACTAACAGTTTGAACATACTTAAACTATTTCCCAACAAATCATTTATTCTTAAGATAGAAAACCAATCCAACTCAAAAGTTAAGGTGATATGATCAGACAATGGAATCGAGTTTAAAAACCATATTCTAAACAGTTTTTGTGAGTCCAAAGGTATTTCTAGCCAATATAGTGCACCAAGAACACCACAGCAAAATGGTGTAGCTGAAAGAAAGAACAGAACATTACTTGAGGCTGTTAGAACCATGGTAGCTGATTCAAAACTGCCAATGACCTTTTAGGCAGAAGCAGTTAATACAGCCTGTTATGTTCTAAATAGGGTTCAGGTTGTTCAATCATAAGGAAAAACTCCTTATGAGTTATTCCATAATAGAATACCCTTAATAGCCTTTTTCAAGCCTTTTGGCTGTCCATGTACCATTCTTCACACTAAGACTCACTTAGGTAAGTTTGAAAGTAAGGCTGAAGAAGGTTTCTTAGTAGGATACTCAAATCAAAGTAAAGCCTATAGAGTTTATAACAGTGTGTCTAAAACCATTGAAGAAAGTGCCAATGTTGAATTTAATCAAAATACTGCAAATATCAAAGGTACTGGTCATGATTGGTTGTTTGATTTAGATTCACTAACAAATTCTCTGAGCTTTGTTGAGTATACTGCAGAATCTGATGAACACAGGATTGAAGTTGTCAATGCAAATTCTCATGCTGGTAGCACAAATAATCAAGCTGTTGGCACAAAGTTTCAAAGTGCTGCAGATTCAAATAAATGGAATGAGTATACACTTATACCACTTCCGTCTTGTGACCCTCCAGGGGTTCTGCATGATCAACATGTTTCAAATCCAGACAATGAAGTGCAACTCCCAAGTCCTGAGAGAACAGTTTCAACACAAAGGGAAACAGTCCCAAATTCAAGTCAAGCTGTTCCAAAAGCTGAACCATCAACTGTTCCTGATGGAGATTGTCAGCATCTGAACTTAAATAACCAAGACTAACTGATTTGAATTTATCAGAGTATAAATCAATAATCTTGCTTTGAATCAAAGTTTAATTAAGAAGTTTGCGGAATAACACTCAATTATTTTAACAAAAGCTTTCAGAATCAAATAACAAATAAACACAAGTAATAATCAAAACTGCTTGTATTACTGACTTCAATGATTACAATCACCTCTAATCTGTTTGATTAGACGAAGAACACAAATTGTTCTTAGGGTTTTACAACCTTAGAGGTTTATGGAAACTTAAACAAAAAGCAATTACAATTTTGAATATCCAAAAACTCCTATTGAATAGAAAAACCTATTCTATGTATTTATAATACTTTTCTGATTTGTTTCCTTGAAGGACTCTGACTTCTTTGATAGTAGATATGCTGGAATCTTCATGTAGATATCGTTTCCTGAATATCAACACTTTCTGTTTATGAAACCATTGAGCAGCTTGAATCTTTTAGCAGTTTGAGCAGGGCAACTTGAGTGAAATGCTCTGGCAGCATGAACTTTTGTACTGGCAGCTCGAGTTTCTTCAACTAACAGCATGAACTTTGTATTTACACAGAAATTATACTAACAGTCTGAGAAGTCTAACTAACAGTTTGAACTACTTAGAATATTTCCCAACAATCTCCCCCTAACTTCAATTCTTTATACAAGACTTTAAGTTCTATACAAATAAGGAAAATAATCAAAGCAAAACTGTTATTTACAAACCAAGGCTTTCAAAAACTTACAACTGTGTAAGTTTCTGACTTACAGCCTTCAAAAATT
The DNA here is from genome assembly GCA_020465985.1 of Centrapalus pauciflorus. NCBI lineage: Eukaryota > Viridiplantae > Streptophyta > Magnoliopsida > Asterales > Asteraceae > Centrapalus > Centrapalus pauciflorus. The sequence goes on from JAANYP010005197.1 coordinate 162,647, forward strand.
CTTTCTTTAGATACTCTTTATCACAATTTATCCGTGCAGACAGCATCTGAAGAAGTATATCCTTTGGAAGATCAAGAAACTCAAAATTGAAGAACATACCAGAACCATCTGTAAATCTGATTCTGTAGGTCTTTGATTTAACAAACAGATCAACCTGTTTGACCTTCATCTCCTTTGCATTTTCTATATCTTTTCTTATAGATTCAGGATCAAACATACTCTGTAAATCTTTAATGGCTTGCTTGACTTGTGGGAGGGAAGATCTGACTTGAGTAGCAGTCCCAACTTGATACATCCTTGTAAGCTCATCTCTTGTCATCCTTTCAGCCATATGCATTATGCTCTTGTACTCTTCCTCAGGACCAGTTTGTCTACTTACTACAAAATGATATCTTAAGTCAATGTTATCCATTGACTTAGCATACCAGTAAGTAATAAGAGGTTTTGAGAAATCATGTTGGTCAAGAGACTTCTCTATCTCCATTACTTGTTGCAGCTGATGCTCAAAAAGCACCCTTTTTACCTGATCAAGCTTTGCTTGTGAGATTGGCTCTGTTTGAGGAATAGGAACAACAGCTTGAACAGAAGGAGCAGGATCACTTGCAGCAGCTTGAATTGAAACTTTTGAACTTTGGACTTCTTGGGAGACTTTGGCTACCTTGCGTTTTTCCATTTCCTTATCATGGATATCTTGTAGCCTTTCTGTGCTCATGGATTGAGCCATCTTCTTTGGGATACCAGCTGCAAAGGCAAAATTAATTAGAAATCTTCTATCCTCAGCCTTTGAATGCCCTGTTGGCATCTTCCTCTTCCTTTCCCCTTGCTTGACCACAAACCCTCTTATGTAGTCTCCTAAGGTTTCATCATCTTGCATTGGAGCATGGGTTTGCTGGTCTAAATCTTTATCTTGTTCTTCTGCTAGCTTTCTGGCAATCTCAGCATCAAAGGCAATCTGGGCTTCTTTGGTAGAAAATTTGTGCTTTGGAGACCTTATAAGAATACCCTTGCCCTTATCTTTTGTACCAGAAGGTGTAACTTGGACTGAACTGATGGGAGCTTGAAAACCTTCTCTTATAACAACTTCATTAGCTTTTGAAGAAGCAGCTTGAGTTTCTAGGCTAACAGCTTGAGAAGCTGTTGGGACTATTAGCCTAGATTCTTGAACTGTTGGAGCTGCTTGGACTGCTTTAGGAATTTCCTGATTCTCCCCCATTTTGGAAGCATTGGTTTGGTCAGGAGGACCTACAACCTTTGCCACTTGGGTTTGAATCAAACGCTCTAATTGAATGATCTTATTCCACAGAGGGTAAACCCTTTATGGAGATAATCCATTCTCTGATTTTGAGCCGCTTCTGCCTGCCTGAGTGCAATGATTTGTGCTCCCAGTGCAGCAATGATAGACTGATTATATTCCAACATTGCTACAACAGGTTGCAGCTTAGGATCCGTTAATAACATAAGTTGCAGACTAGCCTCAAGATCAGCAAACGTATGTGGTGCTTGTGATCTATCACTGGCATGAATACCAGAAGTAGAAACCTCTGGGCCCCTCTGTTCTTGGTTCTGGGGACTTCCAGCTGATGCTTGCACACCTGCTGTTGCCATGGGTGTGGTCTTAATGATGTTGGCACTGTCCTGTGCCTCTTGTGCAGAGACAGCAGTAGTGTCAGCCACAGAACCCATATGGACTATCTCTGGGGAGATGTCCACCTCCTGAGTGAGGATGGGAGTGTCCTCAATGGGTACCCTTTGGATATTCTGTGCAGAAGTGTCCTCCTGCACAGGGTTATTTGGCTGTTGTCTGAGGGCTGAGGAGGAAGGAGCTCCTGAACCTCTTTTCCTTTTATATAATTGGAGTGGAGATGTAGGCTTAACAAAAGGAACAGATGGTATTTGAGTATCTTGAGGAGTGGGTTGGGGTCCTGGGGGTGAAGCAGTAGTGTTAGGCTGAGCCTGCTCAGGACCCTCTCCTCTGTTTCTTGAAATGATGTTCATCATTGCAGAAGGCAATGGAACATCTACACTCAAAAATTTGGCACTTGGCTTTAAAAGCCTTTTAAGAGAAGATAGTGAGTGCCTATGGGAAACATGTATCCTCTTATGTATATTAAAATTTGTGCAAGTTTTTGCAATTATCTCTGCCAAAAATCGAGGATACATAAAAAATTTCCCATTCTTTAGGGAATGATGCCTTAACATCCCCTGGAAAATCATATTTGAAAAATTAAATTGTTGGCCTGTTGAAAAGCACACCAAGTCAGTGGCAATATTTGAAGAAAATTCTGACCAACCAGTTCTTTTACGGCTAATACACTGCTGAATAATATGCACATGATATTTCCATTTAGGTGAAAAATGTGCTTTAAAGAAAGTAAAAGAATCAACAGGACCCCTATATCCAATATTATAAAGACCAGTATGTAACTCATTAAGGGATAGGTCTGTTATACCTGAGGCATCTTGAAGATGCAGATGTTGGCGAATGAATTCCTCAGTCACTATGATGGTAGTGCCATCGATTTTGGATGTCATAGAAGAGACTCCATTGATGGTTTGGACAGAAGCACGGTTCCAGAACTGCTCAATATGAGAGATGTATATGGTGGGATTGATATTGAAAGCATGATTGATATGGGAACTTCGAAGGAATTCCATGATGTCATGGAACGGTGCAAGATCATTATGCTTTAGAGAGTAGGGTTGGCAGTTGTGTTCTTTAACGAACTCCATGAAGATCAATTGGAGATTTTAGGGTTTGAGAGATGTGCGTGGAAATTGTTTCAGAGAATCAAGAAGGGTTCAGGAAGATATTTTGCAACTGGTAGTTACAATAGAACGAAACTGGAACCTTTAAAGGTTTTGAAAATATCTAAACCCGCGCACACTCTTATGGAAATGACCATATTACCCTGCACACTTTGACAGATCAAGTGAAACAACTAACAGTTCGAGAAAATGAACTAGCAGCTTGAGAAAATACTCAAGCTGTTAGTTGAAAATTTAGGCGACTGTTAATGAAACAATGACTCCCCCTTAAACAAGCATATGTGCACAGAAAAACAAATTAATCCATATTAACCATACCAATATTTGATACTAGGAAGGTGAATCTTCCTACATCAAATGGTTTTGTAAATAGATCAGCAAACTGATCATCAGTGTGAATTTTGGTAACTTGGATTAATTTCTTCTCATTGCAATCCCTTATAAAATGAAATCTAATTTCTATATGCTTGGTTTTGGGAAATTTCACTGGATTTTGTACAATGCTAATTGCACTTGAATTGTCAATATAAATGGGAGTGGATAGAAAATTCATACCATAGTCTCTCAGTTGATTTTGAATCCACATCACTTGGGAGCAGCAACTTGCAGCTGCTACATATTCTGCTTCAGTAGATGATGTAGAGACAGTTGTTTGCTTTTTGCACTGCCAAGAGACCAATCTTGTTCCCAAGTATTGACATCCACCAGTTGTGGATTTTCTGTCAATATTGCATCCTCCATAATCACTGTCAGAATAGGCTGTTAGTTCAAGAGGAGAGTCTTTAGGATACCAGAGACCTAAATGTGGTTGGCCTTTGAGATATCTAAAGATTCTCTTAACAGCAACCAAATGAGAATCCTTTGGAGAGCATTGGAACGTAGCACACACACAGACAGCAAACATAATATCAGTTCTTGAAGATGTTAGATACATAAGAGATCCTATAAGAGATCTGTATAAATGAATATCCACATCTATGCCATCTTTGTCTATATGGAGCTGCTTGTGAGGATCCATCGGTGTACTTGCAACTTTGGTGTCTTGATACCCAAACTTTTCCAGTATGTCTTTGACATACTTTGATTGACTGATGAAGAGACCAGTGGGCTTCTGCTTAACCTGCAATCCTAGAAAGAAAGTGAGTTCTCCCATTGAACTCATTTGAAACTTTTTGTGCATCAATGCCTCAAACTCTTTGCACAGACAATCATTTGTTGAGCCAAAGATGATGTCATCAACATAGATTTGTACAAGCAGAATCTCAGCTTTGATGGATTTTGTGAAAAGTGTTTTGTCCAGAGTGCCTCTCTTGAATCCATTCTGTAGAAGGTATGATGACAGAGTGTCATACCATGCTCTGGGGGCTTGATGGAGTCCATAGAGAGCCTTGTCTAGCTTGTAGACTCTGTCTGGATACTTGTAGTCCACAAAACCAAGAGGCTGACACACATAGACCTCCTCTTCAATTATGCCATATAGAAAAGCAGACTTCACATCCATTTGATACACTTTAAACCCTTTGAAGCTTGCATAAGCCAAAAACAGTCTGATGGCTTCAATTCTTGCCAGTGGAGCAAATACATCATCATAATCTATGCCTTCCTCTTGAGTGTACCCTTGTGCCACTAGTCTTGCTTTGTTCTTGATGACTATCCCTCTCTCATCCTTTTTGTTTCTGAACACCCATCTTGTACCAATGGCTCTCTTTCCTTTCAGAAGATCAACAAGTGTCTATACATTCTGAATCTTGAATTGTAGAAGCTCTTCCTGCATTGCCTCAATCCAGGATGAATCTTTCAATGCTTCTGATGCCTTTTTAGGTTCTAGCTGAGACATGAAACAGGCATGTTCCAAAGCAGCTAGACTGAATTCAGGAACTGCTTGTTCAGCAGCAGCAGTTTCATTGTGAACCATTTTTCTTGTTTGTACAGGTGTACTTGGATCACCCAGTATTTGATTGAGAGGATGATACTTGTGAACTCTAAGTGTAGGCTCTCTTTCTGTCTAAAAAGAAGAACCAAGGTTTGTATCATCTCCATCAGGACCAGTGGATGGTCCAGCTTCTGGAACAGCTTGACTTGAATCTGGGACTGTTTCCCTTTGTGCTGGAGCTGTTCTCTCAGGACTTGGGAGTGGCACTTCAATGTCTGGATTTGTATCACGTTGAGCATTCAGAACCCCTGGAGGGTCACATGACAGAAGTGGTATAGTTGTATACTCATCCCAATTGTTTGAATCTGCAGCAGTTTGAAACTTTGTGCCAACAGCTTGAGAATTTATATTGACAGCATGAGAATTTGTGTTGACAGCTTCAATTCTGTTTGTATAAGCTTCAACAAAGCTCAGAGAATTTGTTAGTGAATCTAAATCAAACAACCAATCAGGACCAGTGCCTTTGACATTTGCAGTATGTTCATTAAATTCAATATTGGCACTTTCTTCAATGGTTTTAGACACACTGTTATATACTCTATAGGCTTTGCTTTGATTTGAGTATCCTACAAAGAAACCTTCTTCAGCCTTACTTTCAAACTTCCCTAAGTAAGTCTTAGTATGAAGAATGGTGCATGGACAGCCAAATGACTTCAAAAAGGCTATTAAGGGTATTCTATTATGGAATAACTCATATGGAGTTTTCCCTTGTGTTTGAACAATCTAAACCCTATTTAGAACATAACAGGCTGTGCTGACTGCTTCTGCCCAAAAGGTCATTGTCAGTTTTGAATCAGCTAACATGGTTCTAGCAGCCTCAATTAATGTTCTGTTCTTTCTCTCAGCGACACCATTCTGCTGTGGTGTTCTTGGTGCATTATATTGCCTAGCAATACCTTTGGACTCACAAAAGCTGTTTAGAATGTGATTTTTAAATTCAGTTCCATTGTCTGATCTTATCACCTTAACTTTTGAGTTAGACTGGTTTTCTATCTTAAGAATTAATGACTTAACTAGCTCAGCAGTTTCATCTTTAGACCTAAGAAAGTAAACCCAAGTAAATCTGGTGAAATCATCAACAATAACTAAACAGTAAGCCCTTTTATTCAAACTCAAGACAGATGTTGGACCAAATAGATCCATATGAATCAGCTGAAAAGTAGATGAGATTGAATTTACTTCTTTGGCCTTATGAGAAGTTTTGTGTTGCTTGCCTTTAAGACATGCTACACAATGATCATCACATATGAACTCCTTTTGTGGTAAACCTCTTACCAAATTCTTTTTGACTAAAACATTCATGGACTTGAAGTTCATGTGACACATCCTTCTATGCCAAAGAGCAGACTCATTGGATGATGCTTTGGATATCAAACAGCTTAAAGTATTTGATTTGGATAAAAGTTCTGTGTTCAAACAGTATACATTGTCCTTTCTTGGTGTTCTTAGTAAAACAAGATTTTCAGGAATTTTGAAATCTTTTGAAAGGACAATGCACTCAGAATCTGTAAACAAAACAATGTTTTGTTTGTCACAGATTTGAGAGACACTCAATAAATTATACTTAAGCTGTTCAACATACAAAACATCATTGAAGATCATGTTGCCTGCATTAACAGTACCTTTACCTGTAACCTTACCTCCTTTGGAGTTGCCTCCAAATGAAACAAATTCTCCATCAAAGCCTTTGAAATTTGACAAGCACTCAGAATTGCCTGTCATGTGCCTAGAGCATCCACTGTCCAAATGCCATCTTGTTTTATGTGGTGACCTGTGGTTGACCTGCATAAATAAAAGCTTAGTTAGTAGTGGAGTAAACCCAAACCAAGTTGGTTTTGGGTTGTCCTTGTGCATTAACATAGCTAAATACTGTCTTGGATTTCTTATACTTAGTAAGATCCACTGATGGAGTTTGTGGAGAGTACTTAGTTAGCACATGAGGTGTCCAGGTATTTTGTCCATCCTTTTCAGTAACAGTCTCAGATGATCCATTAACAGTCCCAATTTTGAACCTACCAGTCTGAATTGAGTCTGTAGTGCTAACAGCTTGAGAATTTGCACTAGCAGTCTCAACTTTAGACTTGGCAGTTTCAACATTTTTATCAACAGGTTCACCTGAGTTTGTACCTTTGACACACCATATTTGTTTAAAATTTTACCTTTGGTTTAGCTAAAACTTGTTTTTAGTGTGTGGACTGTTTCTTATTAACTTTTGTGAATCTGTGATCTACTGATTTCTTCGGAATTGATGCAGTAGGAGGTTTGGCCTTTGAATTTTTTGAATTTTGAGAGTTTTTCTTTGGATGTTTCACAGATTGTTTTGCAACAGATGGTTTATAAAAGCAATCTTTGGCCAAGTGATTCTTTCTCCCACAATGAAAACATTTTTTGACTGTTTGAATTGGAGAACCAGTTTTATTTGACAGTTTCTGGTTCTTGTTCCTCTGATTTCCCCTTACCTGCTGTTGTTTGGGAAACTTTTGGACACCATGCTTTTGGCATGTGCAGACTGGAACATTTTTACCCTTTTTATTATGCTTTGAAGAACATTTTTACCCTTACTGGGGGCTTGGATGTCGATAGGTGCACTCATTGTTTTGTTTTCTTTCTCAACTGTTGTGCACTCACAGTCTCTATTTTCAATCTGATCTTCTTTAGATTCAGGACTGTTATTAAGGATAGGATCTACAGTAGTCATAGACTCATCTAATAGTTCATTGACAAGCCTATCAGCAACCTCACTCATTGGATGAATGTATTTGTTGTTGTATGGAGGTGGGGTAGCCCTGTAGCTATGCCTTCTTTGGGATTAACCTGAGATTTTACCCTATCTTTAAATTGGACTTCCATTAGGTGTTCCAGCTTTTGATTAGCCAATTTGAAGTTACCTAGATCTATATTGACAGATTCTAGTTTCTTATTAGCCTCTAACACATTTTGTTCAGTCTCTTCTACCTTTTTATTTAGGGATTCTATTTTCTTATTTAGCTCCTTTTTCTCCCACTCATGATATGTTCTATCATGTCCCATTTGAATCTCATTATCCTTATAGTCATTGATCTGTTTTTCAAGATCTTCTATGGCTTGCATGTATTCATATCTCCTCTCTTCCATCTTAGCTAGAGTTTTGCACATGCTCTCATTATGGTCTCTGTACTTTTTAACCATATTTTTGCATGTTTGAGAACAGAGTTTAGAATTTACCTCCGTTGGTAGTTCAGTGGAGGAGACATTTGATGTTTCTGCCATTAGAGCTTGATTTTGAAACTCTTCCTCTGTCTGATCACTCCAGTCAAACACATTTTCTTCTTGAGAGACAAGTGCTTGTGATGATGAAGCCTAATTAGCCTGTTGAGACCTTGATGATTGTTGACTTTGAGATCTGCATTCTATGGCAAAGTGGCCAAGTTTATGACATTTGTAACACTCAACTTTTGACTTATCAAAAGCTGGTTTGCCTTCTGTTCTGGCTTGAAAGTTGGTCCTGCCAGTTCTTTTAAGAAACCTTTTGGCCCTCATGGTCAGCATTGCATGTTGCCACTTCAAATCCATCTCTTCAAGATCATCTGGATGAATCTGTTCTAGATCTTCAGCATTTAGAGCAAACAATCCATCATTGGCAACAAAAGCCTCATAGTGAGCTTCAGTTGAGTTGCCATCACCACCTGAAAAGGAATCACTGCAATTAGATTTTTCAGATGACAGAAGAGCAGTATTGTGATTATAAGAAAGAGATCTCTTTTTAGTATCAATCTCAGTCTCAAATACTCTCAAACTGTTATACAGATCATCTAGTTCTATTTCATCAAGAGTGTCTTTTGTTCTCCATTCAGCATAAACTGTCCATTCTTCTCCAAGAGATCTGAGAAACTTTCTGTTGACATCATCTTGATCCAGGCTGACTTTTGTACTTTCCAGTTCACTTATCAGTTTGTTGAACCTGTCAAAGATTTGAGTAAGGTTTTCATTCTTGCCACCAGAAAAGTTCTCATACTCCTGTTTCAAAAGATCCTTTTGATTTCTCTTGGTACTAGCATGTGAAGACCACCCCTTACGGGGCAGTGCTCACTAGTCTAGGTCCCACAAATAGCAATACGATATCAACCATACTAAGATAGGGTAATTAAATTGCGGAATAATAAAATTACATGTACATACAAGGTTAGGATTAAGTTTACATATTTCAAAATAAAGTTATAAAAGGGTAACATCTAATCTAATCATAATATCATACATTACATCAATCTACCCAGAACCACCACAATTGTTGTCTTCCAATCAGTACCAGAAAGATTTGTTGAGTAGTGGTCTAGAAAATCTTCAAAACTTGGATCTTGAATGACCTAAGTACTAGGTCCTGCAGGTGATTTTCCTTTGGCTTTTCCTGTAAAATATTAATGCAACATCTGTAAGCAACGCTTAGTGAGTTTATAGATTTTCAATATCAACATGCGTGTCAAGCGGAGTCATTAGTCTTAGCGTGATATGTCTTGGCTGCCGCTACAGCCCTCATGATTGAGATATAGAATCATAGAATCGGATGATGTTCAAGCCACACTCACGCTTAAATCATGGGGATCAGCCACATACTGGGCTAGCTACCAGTAAGTCAATATGGCGGAACATCGGAGGTCATTACCAAGTTCATAAGAACTGGTGAATTAGCCGGGTCTAGAACAATAGACCATAAGGGCTAGTCAAGCTGAATCAATCTATCAAATGTCTGATCAATGATGTAAGCATATGTCTTAGAAGTCATGATAGCAATGAATCATAAAGCAAAGTCTGAAGCAATATTAAATGCAATATGAAAAGATAAGCAAATAGCTATCATGATTCACTGGGCATCACCCATCCATGGTGTGCACAGGTCTCATTCCAGCTGATAAAGTGAATGTCAATAAATCTATCAGCAACAATATATCTCAACCGGATCTATGCATGTTCAATCTGAATATCTATAACTCACAGGTCTGGGTCTTGGTCAAACAAATATATGAATCTGCCACCTGAGTTATCTCAGGATTTTGTCAATCTGTAATCTGTCAATTCTTTTCAAATCAGAGACCCGCTTTCAAGTCTTTAAGTCTTTAAATCTTTGTTCAGATATTAACTGAACCTGTTCAAATTCATTCATGGTAATATCATGTTAATTTCATCATCTGTATCATCATCATTATCATGGAATTTCATTATTTCTTTTGGTCATTAAAATCTGTAATTCTATCTGATTCTGATAACTGATATCTTGTCAATCTTTCATTAAATTCTCATAAGTATATATATATATATATATATATATATATATATATATATATATATATATATATATATATATATATATATATATCATATATATAACTAAAAAGCATATGCATATAATCATTTATTTAATTGAAATATAATATTGGGTTTCGGGCCATCAATTTCGGATCCACCCGGATTCGGATCATCCGGATCCGGACACCTCCGAACCGAACTGGCCAACCGAATTCGGATCTATGTACCTCAATCCGAAATCTTGGATCCGAATTGGTCCTATCCGAATTGAGAACCTATGAACCGAATTTGAAGGCATCCGAAATGTAAGATCCGAAACATGCTTCATCCGAAACTGGGATCAAGGCCAGATCCGAATTAGAATCCGAATTGGGAACCGAAGTGGTGCATCATCCGAATTCGGACATATCCGAATTCGGATCCTTCATGTTCATAAATTTCCAGATTTGTTCATGGTGTTCTTGATGTTCTTCATACGGATTTTTGTCAAATTTCACTAAAACTCATTTATATCGACATGCAATGTATTATAATGTTGTAATATCATTATTTGAATGTTTTTATATAATTTCTTTGATCAAAAACATCTTAATTTGACCAAGATAATCCAAAAACTCATAATTTTCTCAAGAACACATATTTTAACAAAAATTCCGATTTCTTCTTATTTTGGACAATCTAATCACCGATTTTTGTTTCTGTTACATTTATCATCATTAATTCATCATAATCTACTAAGATCTAAAACATGCGACTTAAAATTCATGTTTTTAAATCTTTGGTTTCGGTTTTTATCAAAACCGAACCAAACCTCTAAAAATCTTGAAATATAGCTCAAGAATTACCTCAAATTTGTCAATTGATGATTTTTGATAATGATTATAACTTCTTTTAGTCTTCAATTCATCAAATAATTGCAACAATTTGATGAAACTTGATGATGGCCGTATGAATGTAGAGAGAGAGTAGAGAGAGAAAGAAATTTGGTGTTAAATGATCTTAAATGATCATTATTCTAGGCTTTTATATATAATTTTGGTCACGTTTGTTATTTAACCCACTAAACTTTTGTATTTTTCATCTCTTTATTCTAATCATTTTAATTATATCATAAATATAATTTAAAATTATATTTACTTAATTAATTTTCATTCTTAATTAATATTTGCAATATAAATAATATAAAAAATTATATTATTATCTCAAAATAACATTACATAACTGATAAAAGTTAGGTTGTTACATAGCATTACCAGCAAATCTTTTCTCTAAAGCATTCCAAAGAGAATGAGCAGTATAAAACTTTTTGAACTGATGTTGATAAGCATTAGGAATGGCTATTTGTAGAAGTGTAAGAGCTTTCACTTCATTCATTCTAGCCTTTCTTTCAAGTTCAGTTTTTGGAGGAGTTTTGACTGGTTTTCCCTCATCATCAAGTTCTGGATCAGCCACAGGAGGAAATTCAACAGCTTCCCATATGGCATAATCAATGAATTGAATATGCTGTTGAATCCTGAGTTTCCACATCTCAAACTCAGTGGGCTTGAGCATAGGCACTTTGAGTCCTTGCCCAGATCCACTGCTGCTATTATCAAATTCCATTGCAAAATATTAAAAAATTAAAAAAAAAAAAACTTTCGACTTTGAAAAACAAAGAACGACCTGTGGCTCTGATACCACTTGTCAGGATCTGAACTTAAATAACCAAGACTAACTGATTTGAATTTATCAGAGTATAAATCAATAATCTTGCTTTGAATCAAAGTTTAATTAAGAAGTTTGCGGATTAACACTCAATTATTTTAACAAAAGCTTTCAGAATCAAAACTGCTTGTATTGCTGACTTCAATGATTACAATCACCTCTAATCTGTTTGATTAGACGAAGAACACAAATTGTTCTTAGGGTTTTACAACCTTAGAGGCTTATGGAAACTTAAACAAAAAGCAATTACAATTTTGAATATGCAAAAACTCTTATTGAATAGAAAAACCTATTCTATGTATTTATAATACTTTTCTGATTTGTTTCCTTGAAGGACTCTGACTTCTTTGATAGTAGATATGCTGGAATCTTCATGTAGATATCGTTTCCTGAATATCAGCACTTTCTGTTTATGAAACCGTTGAGCAGCTTGAATCTTTTAGCAGTTTGAGCAGGGCAACTTGAGTGAAATGCTCTGGCAGCATGAACTTTTGTACTAGCAGCACGAGTTTCTTCATCTAACAGCATGAACTTTGTATTTACACAGAAATTCTACTAACAGTCTGAGAAGTCTAACTAACAGTTTGAACTACTTAGAATATTTCCCAACAGAGATGATACAAATCTTGGATCCTCTTTTCAGACGGATAGAGAACCTACACTCAGGGTTCACAAGTATCATCCTCGCAATCAAATAATGGGTGATCCACGTACACCTGTGCAAACAAGGACAATGGTTCACAAGGAGACTGATGCTGTTGAACTAGCAGTTCCTGAATTTAGTCTAGCTGCATTTGAACATGCCTGTTTCATGTCTCAGCTAGAACCTAAAAAGGCATCAGAAGCTTTGAAAGATTCATCTTGGATTGAGGCAATGCAGGAAGAGCTACTACAATTCAAGATTCAGAATGTATGGACACTTGTTGATCTTCCAAATGGAAAGAGAGCCATTGGTACAAGATGGGTGTTCAGAAACAAGAAGGATGAGAGAGGGATAGTCATCAAGAACAAAGCAAGACTAGTAGCACAAGGGTACACTCAAGAGGAAGGCATAGATTATGATGATGTATTTGCTCCAGTGGCAAGAATTGAAGCCATCAGACTGTTTTTAGCTTATGCAAGCTTCAAAGGTTTTAAAGTGTATCAAATGGATGTGAATTCTGCTTTTCTGTATGGCACAATTGAAGAGGAGGTCTATGTGTGTCAGCCTCCTGGTTTTGAGGACTACAAGTATCCAGACAGAGTCTACAAACTAGACAAGGCTCTCTATGGATTCCACCAAGCTCCTAGAGCATGGTATGACACTTTGTCATCCTACCTTCTATAGAATGGGTTCAAGAGAGGTACTCTGGACAAAACACTATTCACAAAGTCCATCAAATCTGAGATTCTGCTTGTACAGATATATGTTGATGATATCATCTTTAGGTCAACCAATGACAATCTGTGCAAAGAGTTTGAGGCTTTAATGCACAAAAACTTTCAAATGAGTTCAATGGGAGAACTCACCTTCTTTCTAGGATTGCAGGTCAAGCAGAAGCCCTCAGGTCTCTTCATAAGTCAATCAAAGTATGTTAAAGACATACTGGAAAAGTTTGGGTACCAAGATACCAAAGTTGCAAGTACTCGTATGGATCCTCACAAGCAGCTTCATACAGACAAAGATGGAATAGATGTGGACATTCATCTATACAGATCCCATATAGGATCTCTTATGTATCTAACATCTTCTAGACCTGATATTATGTTTGCTGTTTGTGTTTGTGCCAGGTTTCAATGTTCTCCAAAGGACTCCCATCTGGTTGCTGTTAAGAGAATCTTTAGATATCTCAAAGGCCAACCACATTTGGGCCTCTGGTATCCTAAAGACTCTCCTCTTGAATTAACAGCCTATTCTGACAGTGATTATGGAGGATGCAACATTGACAGAAAATCACAACTGGTGGATGTCAATATTTGGGAGCAAGATTGGTCTCTTGGCAGTGCAAAAAGCAAACAACTGTCTCCACTTCATCTACTGAAGCAGAATATGTAGCAGCTGCAAGTGGCTGCTCCCAAGTGATGTGGATTCAGAATCAACTGAGAGACTATGGTATGAATTTCCTATCCACTCCCATTTATATTGACAACTCAAGTGCAATTAGCATTGTACAAAATCCAGTGAAATTTCCCAAAACCAAGCATATAGACATTAGATTTCATTTTATAAGGGACTGTAATGAGAAGAAATTAAGTTACCAAAATTCATACTGATGATCAGTTAGCTGATCTATTTACAAAACCATTTGATGTAGGAAGATTCACCTTCCTAGTATCAAATTTTGGCATGGTTAATATGGATTAATTTGTTTTTCTTTATTTTCTCTTATTCCATGAAAATTGTACATATGCTTGATTAAGGGGGAGTCACTGTTTCATTCGCAGTTGCTTAATTTTTAACTAATAGCTTGAGTATTTTCTCAAGCTGCTAGTTCATTTTCTCGGACTGTTAGTTGTTTCACTTGATCTGTCAAAGTGTGCAGGGTAATCTGGTAATTTCCATAAGTGTGTGCGCGGGTTTAGATATTTTAAAAAAAAACTTTAAAGGTTCCAGTTTCGTTCAATTGTAACTACCAGTTGCAAAATATCTTCCACAACCCTTCTTCGATTCTCTGAGCAATTCCCACGCACATCACTGAAACCCTAATTCATCGATCATCAATGGAGTTTGTCAAAGAACACAATTGCCTACCCTACTCTCTAAAACACGCTGATCTTGCCCCATTCCACGACATGATGGACTTCCTTCGAAGTTCCCATATCCATCATGCCCTTACTATCAATCCCACCATCTACATCTCTCATATAGAACAGTTCTGGAACCATGCCTCCCTCAAAACCGTTAATGGAGTCACATCTCTGACATCCAAAATTGATGGCAACACTGTTTCTATCACTGAGGAGATTATACGCCAACACCTGCATCTTCAAGATGCCTCGGGTATTTCAGACTTATCTCTTACTGCTTTACATAACGGTCTTCATAATATAGGATATAGGGGTCCTGCTGAATCTTTTACTTTCTTTAAAACAAATTTTGCCCCTAAGTGGAAGTATCTTGTACATATTATTCAGCAATGTATAAGCCCAAAAAGAACTGGTTGGTCAAAATTTTCATCAAATATAGCCACTGCCTTAGTGTGTTTATCAACGGGCCAACAGTTCAATTTTTCAAATATGATTTTTCAGGGTATGCTAAGGCATCATGCCCTAAAACATGGGAAATTTTTGATGTATCCTAGATTTTTGGCTGAAAGTATTGCAAGAACTTGCAGTAATTTCAATATACATAAAAGGATTCATGTTTCCCATAGGCACTATTTACCATCAATAAAACGACTTCTAAAAACAAGTGCCAATGTTTTGACTGTTGATGTCCCATTGCCTTCTGCAATGTTGGGCATCATTCTAGAAAAAGAGGAGAGGGTCCTAAGCAGGCTCAGCCTAACATTACTGCTTCACCCCCAGGACCCCAACCCACTCCTCACGATACTCAAATGCCTTATGTTCCTATTGTTAAGCCCACATCCCCACTCAAATTATACAAAAGGAAAAGAGGTCCAGGAGCTCCTTCCTCCTCAGCCCTCTTACAAGAGCCAAATAACCCTGTGCAGGAGGACACTTCTGCACAGAATACCCAAAGGGCACCCATTGAGGACACTCCCAACCTCAATTTGGAGGTGGACATCTCTACAGAGGTTGTCCATATAGGTTCTGTGGCTGACACTACTGTTGCATCTGCACAAGAAGCACAGGATAGGGTCAACATCAATAAGACCACACCTATGGCAACAGAAGGTGTGTAAGTACCATCTGGAAGTCCCCAGTACCAAGAACAGAGGGGCCCAGAGGTTTCTACTTCTGGTATTCATGCCAGTGATAGATCACAAGCACCACATTCGTTTGCTGATCTTGAGGCTAGTCTGCAACTTATGCTATTGACGTATCCTAAGCTGCAACCTGTTGTAGCAATGTTGGAATATCATCAGTCCATCATTGCTGCACAGGGGGCACAAATTATTGCACTCAGACAGACAGAAGCCGCTCAAACCAAAGAATGGATTATCTCCATAAAGGGTTCACCCTCTGTGGAAATAAGATCATTAACTTAGAGCAACTGATTCGAACCCAATTGGCAAAGGTTGTAGGTCCTCCTAACCAAACCAATGCTTCCAAAAAGGGGGAGAATCAGGAGATCCCTCAATCAGTCCAAGCAGCTCCAACAGTCCAAGATTCTAGGCTCGCAATCCCAACAGCTTCTCAATTTGTTAGCCTAGAAACTCAAGCTGCTTCTACAAGAGCAACTGGAGTTGTCATCAGAGAAGGAATTCAGGCTCCCATCAGTACAGTCCAAGCTACATCCTGCTACCAAGGATAAGGGCAAGGGTATTCTCATTGAGTCTCCAAAGCACAAATTTTCTTCTAGAGAAGCCCAGATTGCCTTTGATGCTGAAATTGCCAGAAAGATAGCAGAAGAACAAGATCAGGCTTTAGACCAGCAAACCATGCCCCAATGCAAGATGATGAAACCTTAGGTGATTACCTAAGAGGGTTTGTGGTCAAGCAGAATGAGAAAAAGAGGAAAATGCCAACAGGGCATTCAAAGGCCGAGCATAGAAGATTCTTGATCAATTTTGCCTTTTCAGCTGCCATTCCAAAGAATATGGCTCAGTCCATGAGCACAGAGAGGCTGCAAGACATCCATGACAAAGAAATGGAAAAACATAAGGTAGCCAAAGTCTCCCAAGAAGTTCAAAAATCACAAGATCCAGCTCAAGCTGGTATAAGTAATGTTCAACCTGGTGTGAGAGATACTGCTCCTTCTGGTCAAGCTGCTGCTGCTATTCCCCAATCAGATACAATTTCACAAGCAAAGCTTGATCGGGTTAAAAGGGTGCTGTTTGAGCATCAGCTGCAGAAAGTGATGGAAATAGAGAAATCCTTAGACCAGCATGACTTCCCAAAACCCCTTATTAATTACTGGTATGCTAAGCCAATGGACAACATTGACTTAAGATATCAGTTTGTAGTAAGAAGGGAATCTGGTCCTGAAGAAGAGTATAAGAGCCTAATGCATATAGTCCAAGGGATGACCAGAGATGAGCTCACAAGAATGCATCTTGTTAGGTCTGTAACACAAGTTAGATCCTCTCTTCCACAAGTAAAGCAAGCCATCAGAGATCTGAAGAGCATTTTTGATCCTGGGTCAATAAGGAAAGATATAGAAGATGCCAAGGAGATGAAGATTGCACAAGTTGATCTGTTTGTCAAATTAAAGACTTACAGAATCAGATTTGCAAATGGATCCGGTATATACTTCAATTTTTAATTCTATGATCTTCCAAAGGATTTGTTACTTCAGATGAGATCAGTAAGAATATATTGTGATAGAGAATATATGAAGAAAGAATTTTTGAAGGCAGTCAATCAGAAACTTGCACAGTTGTAAGTTTTTGAAAGCCTTGGTTTGTAAATAACAGTTTACTTGTTTTATTTCCTTATTTGTATAGAACTTAAAGTCTTATGTAAAGAATTTAAGTTAGGGGGAGATTGTTGGGAAATATTCTAAGTAGTTCAAACTGTTAGTTAGATTTCTCAGACTGTTAGTAGATTTTCTGTGTAAGTACAAAGTTCATGCTGTTAGTTGAAGAAGTTCGAGCTGCTAGTATAAAAGTTCAAGCTGCCAGAGTAAATTCACTCAAGCTGCTCTGTTCAACCTGCTAAGTGATTCAAGCTGCTCAACAGTTTCATAAACAGAAAGTGCTGATATTCAGGAAAAGATATTTACACGAAGATTCCAGCATATCTACTATCAGATTAAGTTTCATAAACAGAAAGTGCTAAGATTCCAGCATATCTATTGTATTAAGTTTCTTCACGTTCAAGTTTGTAATTGCTTTTTGTTTAAGTTTTCATAAGCCTCTAAGGTTGTAAAACCCTAAGAACAATTTGTGTTCTTCGTCTAATCAAACAGATTAGAGGTGATTGTAATCATTCAGTTCAGCAATACAAGAAATTTTGTTTATTCATTTATATTTATCTGTTATGGATTCTGAAAGCTTTTATTAAAATAATTAAGTGTTATTCCGCAAACTTCTTAATTAGACTTTGATTCAGTACAAGATTATTGATTTATACTCTGATCAATTCAAATCAGTTAATCTTAGGTAGTTACATTCAGATCCTGACTAATGAAGTAGTGTCCTTCTGAGAGGACACTAAGTGGGTGGTGGGGGTAGAATCGACCATTGGACGGATGGTCTTTTGGTGGGTTGTCCGGCTAATAGGGCTTAGGTCTCCCTCTGATGTCACCTCGAGCCCTCGTAAAACAGAGACGATCCTTTCTGAATCCGCTGTCTCTGCTTCCTCACCTTCTACACCCTCTCTTACATTCACAATCTTTCTCTCACCCATACCCATTGTTTGCTGAACTTCCACCTCTTCTCCCTCAGCCTCACTCACTCTCGCCTCACCTTTGGATTGGGTAGGCTCAGTCGGTTCTGACCGGGCCTCATCCGGATAGAATTCCCATAGATAAGCCCTTACCCGTTCTGTTTGTACCGCTCTTTGAAGTAGAGAAAGCGGAATAGTCATTACTGGCACAGTGGGATTTCCTTTAGGGAGATTCAGCTTTTGAATAGCAGCTGCATGTACATGTCTGCCTCGGGACGCTCATGGATGTCATCGTCGTTGTCCATAGCATAGTGTATGATCAGCTGAAGAAAATGCTGGAGAGGTATGTATTTGCGTCCACGCTTCGTGCTTCTCTCCAGGTTGACTCTTTTTAATTCCTCGAACAGAAAGGCAGCATAGTCATATTGTCGGTCATAGGAGAATGCTGCAAACATGGCCAGGACTTGGATGGATGCGGTGAAGCACTTATTTATTATGTCGAAGAGAACCCTCCATGTGCCTGAAGGTTCTTGGTACGGAAGTCTGATGGCTTTGTTAGTGGGCCATCATATCCCAAAGACTTTATCTCATTCAAGGTTTCGAGGGGAGAAGGGATTGGGGCAAAATGAAGGCGGTTTAGGGAATAGGCTTCTACTGGGAGGCATAGAATGTGGCGGATGGTTGCGGTGGTGATCTTGACTGGGACACAGTCAATGGTGAAAGTGAAGTATGGTTCGGCATTGGCTACAAGTTGAAGATGATGCCAGAACTGTTGAAGGTATATTTGTGGAACTGAGATGGCGGTGGATAATAAGTAGTAGATGGGGTGGTTTTTGAAAATATCAAAGGCAATATTCCCGGTTTCGCGATGAAGGGTTGATACGTCGAGTTGCCAATTATGTGCAAAGAACTCGACGTACTGGGATTGGGGTAATATGGATTCTTCGGGGAGTTGGGCGTTGTTAATTGGAATTGGGGAATGTGGCATGGTTATAGCAATTGGGGGTTCTATGAGTCCTATAAAAACGCATCAAAGTTAGAATAGAAGACTTAGAGGATATGGCATTGATACTCAGTCTGGGATAAGTCTGAAATAGAAACTGTGTTCTGTTTAAAGCATTGGGTCTTTATTAGTATAATGGGAATTCTACTGAATAAAGTCCAAAGTCAATCGTTAACAGACCAATGTTAGAACAGACATTTTCACTCAAACACTGACCCTAACTCTAACCAATGGTGCACAGGACTGGAAAACATTTTTGGATTTTTGATTTATAATGAAAATGCAAAAAATGGAAAATTTTAAAAAATATGCTAAGTGTTGAATTTCGGGTGAGCCGAATTCGGATGGACTATGAATTCAGATGGGAACCGAATTCGGGCTCCATCCGACTTCAGATGCACTGAAGATGAAAAATGAACCTTAGAAAAATAAATGAAATTTTTGAACATGCTGAGGAGGACCGAATTCGGATGCACAGTGGTCCGAATTTGGTCAGAACAGTTAAAATGTTTTGAAATTTTTCTAAGTATACTCATCCAAATTCGGTTGGTGCTCCGAATTCCGATGGACCGAATTTCAACAGCAGCAGTTCAAGTTAATGCAAACATGCTATGTGAACAGTTTAAAAATTACAAAAATGCATGAAAATGCAGATCCTAGTCTAAAAACATGTAATGAACATTTTATATGACTACAACAATCTAAAAAGAACATATTTAGGGTCCTAAATGTAGCAAAAACCGAAACATTATAACTATAAATATTTGAAAATCAAACACACAAACTAGAAAGTTAAAAGCTGAAATAAAGTTGAAAAGTGTTACCTGGTAGTGCCGTAGTCGAAATATGCAAGAAAAACGAAGGAAATCCATATGATGATGCATGAAAATGAAAATAAAAAGGTCCAAATTCGGATGGACTCTGAATTCGGGCTCCATCAGACTTCGGTTGCACAAAAGATGAAAAATGGACCTTAGAAGAGTAAATGAAAATTTTGAACATGCTGAGGAGGTCCAAATTCGGATTCACAGTGGCCCGAATTCGGATGCACAGTGGTCCGAATTCGGTCAAAACAGTTAAAATGTTTTAAATATTTCTAAGTATACTCATCCGAATTCGGTTGGTGGTCTGAATTCGGATGGACCGAATTTCAACAGCAGCAGTTCAAGTTCATGCAAACATGCTACGTGAACAGTTTAAAAATTACAAAAATGCATGAAAATGCAGATCCTAGTTTAAAAACATGTAATAAATTTTTTATATACCTACAACAATCTAAAAATAACATATTTAGGGTCCTAAACCTAGCAAAAACTGAAACATTATAACTACAAATATTTGAAAATCAAACACACAAACTAGAAAGTTAAAAGCTGAAATAAAGTTGAAAAAGTATTACCTGGTAGTGCCGTAGTCAAAAAATGCAAGAAAAACGAAGGAAAACTGTAGCTCGAGTAGCTTGAAAAGTCGAAAATGGTGGAAATGGGGGCGGTGTCGTGCGACGGTGAGAGGAAGAAGAAATGGAAGAACCTTGAAGATGAAGAAATGTGTGTTTTTGACCGTTTGACCCGCCCTTTTAAAGGGAAGTGGGTCGGGTCGGCTTGATGGATTCGCGCCCAAAAGCAAAATATGGGCCACCGGTTTTCATAAAATATGGGCCTTAAGAAAAATAAACAAAATAAATTTTTAAGAATTAAAATTTGGCCCAAGTAAACAAAATCTTTTTGTATTTTCTTTGTAAATAAAATAAGTAAATACAAAATAAATATATTTTTTGTGATTTTCTTTAAAAACTAAGTTAAGACAAAAGTAAAAATTAAATAAAATAAAATAAGATGGAAAATAAAAATGTTTATGACTTTTTGATGTATTTAAAACAAATAAAATTTTTTTTGTGATTTTCTGACCGATTATATTAAACTTTAAAAGCTAAAAATTAACCAACCTAAAATTTAAAATTATAGAGACGTTAAAAAGAACAAAAATTATAAAAACTAACTACCTAATTATACTCCCCCTCAAATAAACACCTAATCTCTTCTTTTTCTTTTTCAAATAAATTTCTTAAACCTATTTAACCTTAAAGATACAGACAAACCTGGATAAATTTTGCGTCCCACTCAGTGATTAACAATTCATATAGCAATTTGTCAGGATCATTAATTATTAAAGATGTATACAGATAAGGAAATATTGAAATTTAATTTTGAGACACACCCCTTAAATTTAAATAACAGATATTTTCTAAAATAAAGGAATTCCAAACATGATAGTTTGAAATATAATTATTTTAGACAATGTCTGATATTTAACTAGAAGGTGGATTCAACATGTCGATATGGGATACTAAAAACTGAAAACGAGGTTCGTCTAAAACTTTAGTAAAAATATCTGCAAGTTGATATTCCGTGCCTACAAAATACAACTCAATTGTTCCCTTTTCTACATGATCTTTAATAAAATGATACCTGATATCTATATGTTTTGTTCGAGAGTGCTGCACGGGATTGCAAGATATGGCAATTGCACTTCGAGAATCGCAGTAAATTGGGATGTTGGTGAGCGAGAATCCATAATCACATAATTGTGTTCTCATCCACAGAACTTGAGAGCAACAGCTTGCAGCTGCTACATACTCAGCTTCAGCTGTGGATGTTGAAACACAATTCTACTTTTTGGACAACCAACTCACCGGTCTGTATCCCAAGAACTGTATTCCACCTGATGTGCTTATCCTGTCAACTCTACAACCTGCAAAATCAGCATCTGAAAAGGCAGCAAGATCAAAATCGTTTCCCTTTGGATACTAGAGACCAAGATCGGGTGTACCCTTAAGATAACGAAAAATGCGTTTTACCGCAGTTAGGTGTGATTCTTTTGGGTCGGCCTGAAAACGAGCACAAAGACATGTTGAAAACATTATATCAGGTCTACTAGCAGTCAGATACAGTAAGGATCCTATCATCCCTCTGTAAGTTGTATTATCGACACTTTTCCCATAAGGATCGGTGTCTAATATAACACCTTGCCTTTTATTTGTATTTTTATTTTAAGTAATTTTGAGCAATTTGCGTAAAATGATGTAATTTCGAGGTTTGGTATAAATAGGAGCCGAGAGTTCATTTTCTCATTTCTTGCAAGCCATTTTCCCTCCCAGAGCTCCTCTCTCTAGAAACCGAACATCTCTCTAACTTTTCTGCCAAACCGACCGGCCAAATCTCGAGTTCTATACGTCATTGGAAAGATCTCGAAGCGTACTATCCAAATCTATCATTGCAGGCGTGATTTGATACAGATTTGAGGTAAAAATTGTCATTTTCGTTTTCTTCACTTTCGGTTTTTGAAGCTACGAATTCGAGTTTATCATTCTAGGCGATTTAAAGCTGATTTTGTATGAGTTTTAGCTAAAATATGGTAGATTATGTATAATATAATCAAACCGAGGCTTGTTGCTTAGTTTATTTGTGATTTTAGGCTTGAAAATGCATGTGTAAAGCTGTAGCTTATGAACAAACTCGAGAATACTTAGAACAGACTCGAAAATAGATAGAACAGGCTCGAATAGGGCTAGATTCGAATCATAGATTCGAATCTAACCACCAGATTCGAGATGGCCTTTGAGTTTAACCCCATATTCGAGATTGCCTTCGAATCTAACTTCAGATTCGAATGAGGTTCGAATCTAATCCCTAATTTCGAGTCTGCCTTCGAATCTGTCTAATGTGCTCGAATCTGTTCATTAAATTTGAGTTTAGTTGATAAAATTAATGAGCAACGCATAAATTAGCAAAATAAATAGCAAAATAATTAGCTAGAAGTTATGGCTTATAGATATTGGAATATTGAGCTAGCAATATTAATTTAGCACATGTTCTGTAATATTAAACTTCAGATATTATACATAAGCCGTTTAGCCCAGTTGCGAGTCAAAGCCAGTGCCAGAATATATATATTGAGCCTAGATAAGCAAGTGCAAGCGTTATAAAGCAATTTAAAGCGTAAATAAGCCCGAGCAAGCATTTCAGAATAATTCAAGCATTTTCAGTACAGTGAGTAACAGTTATTCTTGTTTACATGTTTTATATGAAATTGAGACATAAATTTGCTTCTATATGATTTCTTTGGAATTCAATAGACTTTTGTGAGTGAAGGCGAACACTGTGGTACAGGTGATGCCCAGCTTAGCCGGATCTTACATTTGATCTATTAATATGCATATTTATCTGCTATCTGTTTATTATTCTGCATACTATACAGCAAACTTTGTGTTAGCGTTTCTTTGTGCATCTCATAAGCATTATATTTAGCGAGCAAGCCATTCTGATGTTCACCACTATCCCTTGAGCATTATGCGGGTAGCTAGCCCCGCATCACAGATTGATCATCTGTCAGCGGTAAACCCATAGTGGTGGCATCTCCGTTCTGCGTGAAATGTCTCAATTGTGCAGCGTTCTTTCTGGGTATTAAGCAAATGAGCAAGCAAGCAAGCAAGCAAGCATAACAGCCTTTTTAGGCACTTTCGCCTCATATTTTACATGCATTCATGAATATCTGTTTACTCACTAAGCATTAGCTTACAGTTGCTATTCACAATTTTTACAGGAAAAAGGTAAAGAATAAGCTGGACCTTCTGCTTAGGTCTATTATCTGATCTGCCCAGAGGACTTAGCTCACTTTCAGCTTGTGGTATAGCTTTATGATGCCTTGGGTTCTGGGTAGCTGCTTTTATTTTAATTGTGATGTTTTTAGCAACTTAGTACTGTAACCTTGTAGCACGTGTAGTGCAACACTTATTGTAATATTTTATTTAGCTTTATGTATTTATTATAATTCCTGGGATAAGCAAGCGTGTTTTAAAGCAAGGATGTGACAGGATGGTATCAGAGCATTAGTTTGAGGGATTCAAGTGTTAGCAATAACACTTGGACTCAAACTTTTAAGCAAAGATATTAGCTTCGAATGTCTAGGCTTTAACTTGACCTGAGATAGGCTTTGACTTTGCTTTAGGAATTGGGAAACGGGGTAGAATAGGAAATTTTGCCTATTCTTATGCAAGTATCATTTATATTATTTCAGAACATGTCTGGATCTGGTGAAGGAGCTGGAGGCGGACTCACTCCTGAACAGATCATGCAAATAATGCAAACGATGCTCAATGAAAACAATGAGCGTCAGGCTAAATTTTTGCAAGACCAGTTTCGTGCCCGTGATGAAGCCGAAACTAAGCGAAGGGAAGAACGCCAGAAAAAGCAACAAGATGATACTGGACGCCACAACGATGACACTGACGAGGAGGAAGCTCCTGTAGTCCCTCCTAAGGGCTGCAACTTTCGTTATTTCAAAGCTTGTGGAGCTCAACCCTTCAAGGGTGCTGCAAATTCGATCGAAGCACTTGAGTGGATCACTGGCATCGAGCGGATTTTTCTCATTAGTGGCTGTGCTGAAGAATCAAAGGTCAGCTTCGCTACAACACTGTTCGAGGGTGGCGCTGTTATGTGGTGGAGGTCTCAGGAAAACATGCACGGAGCCAACTGGATTAAGTCCCTATCTTGGGATGAATTTAAGGTTATTTTCTTTCGTCAGTACTGCCCAGCTGATGAAAAGAAGCGTTTGGAAGAGAAACTGATGTCTCTTACTCAAGGAACCAAATCGGTGACTGAGTATGAGATAGAATTTACCCGACTAAGCTTGCTGTCTGACTATCAAGTCGCTACTGAACAGCGAAAGATCGACCGTTTTCTGATGGGTCTGCATCCTGAATATCAGAAGTTCTTGAAGCACCGGGGATATACCAACTATGCTGACTGTGTTGAAGCTGCTCGAATTCTCGAGCAGGATTTTATTCGAGCTGGAGGAGTTCCTACTTCCTCTGTTAACCCGACATGTCCATCACCGCCAAAGAAATCGCGCACCGGAAGCTATTCTGGATCTTCATCCAGATATTCTCAGCCACAGCAGTCTCAATACCGACAGTTCAGCTCGCCTCCGGCACAGCAAACTCGATCTTATGCGGTACATTCTGAGCCGAGGCAGTGTCGCCGCTGCCAGAAGTCACACATTGGGCGTTGTAACCCCAATGATGTGAGGTGCTACGTGTGCAATGAAATAGGACATAGCAGTGAGGAATGTCCTAACAAAGTTAAAGTTTGCAACAACTGTTTACGCCCTGGACATAATGAGCATGCATGTACGCATCCGTTCAGCATGATTTACCCGAGTGCAGAGCATCATCCGCGATTGCAGCAACAGCAATACCGACCCCAGCAACAACATCAACATCAACAGCAAAGACAAAATCAACCGGCCCGGCATAGCACATCGCGAGGAGGTTCTAGTCGCCGTAACGAGCCAGCTCGGAGTCAGAATCGCGCATTCCAAATCACGGCTGAGCAAGCAAAGGAAATACCAGATGTGGTATCTGGTATGTTTCTCGTTAACTCCGTACCTGCTAGAGTTATTTTTGATTCAGGAGCCAACCGTTCCTTCATATCAAATTCATTTGCATCTAAACTTGGAATTGCACCGTCTACTCTACCTGTTATATTTGATATCGAAACGGCCAGTAACGTGTGCGTGTCCACCGATAAAATTTACCGCGACTGCATAATTCTGTTAGATAATTGCACATTCCAACTTGACCTCATTCCTATGGACTTTCACGAATTCGACGTCATCATCGGTATGGATTGGCTTGATCATCATGACGCCAACATTGTCTGCAAGAAGAAGTTGATAAAGCTCACTACACCGGATGGCCGCAGTATCTGCATCTATGGTGACAGAAAGAAAGGTGACTTATGTTTAATTTCTGTAGTCAAAGCTAGGAAACATATAGCTAAGGGTTGCGTGTCATATTTAGCATATGCAATAGATGCTAAGTCTGAAAAGAAAACTTTAGCCGAGGTACCGATAGCCTCTGAATTTCCAGATGTCTTTCCCGAGGACATCTCTGGACTCCCACCAGACCGTCAGGTGGAGTTCAGAATTGATTTAGTGCCCGGCGCGGCACCAATTGCTCGAGCCCCGTATAGACTTGCACCTGCTGAGATGCAAGAAATGATGAAGCAATTGCAAGAATTGCTTGACAAGGGACTCATACGACCAAGTTCATCTCCCTGGGGAGCTCCTGTCCTTTTTGTTAAGAAGAAAGATGGGAGTCTCCGGATGTGCATTGATTATAGGGAGTTGAACAAGGTAACAATAAAGAACAAATATCCGTTGCCCAGAATAGACGATCTTTTCGACCAGCTTCAGGGAGCCAGTTACTTCTCGAAAATCGATCTTAGATCTGGGTATCATCAACTCAAAGTTCGTGAAGAAGACGTCCCCAAAACAGCTTTCCGTACTAGATATGGGCATTACGAGTTTCTTGTTATGCCCTTTGGTCTTACAAACGCTCCTGCGGCGTTCATGGATCTGATGAACCGCGTATGTAGACCAATGTTCGATAAGTCTGTTATCGTCTTTATAGACGATATTCTCATCTACTCGAAAACCGAAGCTGAACATGCTGTGCACCTTAGAGAGCTGCTAGAGTTGCTGCGCAAAGAGCGACTTTACGCCAAGTTCTCTAAATGCGAATTTTGGTTGCGACAGATACAATTCCTTGGTCATGTGATAGAAGCCATTCAGAACTGGGAAGCTCCCAAATCAGCCACTGAAATCCGAAGTTTCTTGGGATTGGCGGGTTACTACCGTCGATTCATTAAGGACTTCTCTAAATTAGTCGTGCCTCTTACTTCACTTACTCGCAAGAATAATCCCTTTATATGGGAAGAAGCTCAAGAAATCGCGTTCCAAACCTTAAAGCAAAAGCTCACTGAAGCACCTATTCTGGCCTTACCCGAAGGCAATGAAGATTTTGTGGTCTTCAGTGATGCCTCCTATCAAGGACTCGGGTGTGTTTTAATGCAAAGAGGCCGAGTTATTGCATATGCTTCTCGTCAACTCAAGGATCATGAAAAGAGTCAGCCGACTCATGACCTTGAGCTTGCTGCTGTTACTTTCGCGTTGAAAACATGGCGACATTATCTATACGGCACCAAATGTCAGTTATATACAGATCACAAGAGTCTTAAATACATTTTCAACCAGAAGGAGCTCAACATGCGCCAGCGACGCTCCATGGAACTCATCAAAGACTATGACTGTGAGATTCTGTATCACCCTGGCAAAGCGAATGTGGTGGCCGACGCATTGAGTCGTAAATCCTACTCCGCCAAATGTCTCTATACTCTGACTCATACTTCATTTTCATCTACTCTGATTGATGAAATTCTCGTTGCTCAAGCCGAAGCTCTAAAAGAAGAAAACCTCAACTCTGAGGACATGAAAGGGCAACTTCAGTTCTTAATCCATAGCTCTCGTGGCTTAAAGCTCTTCAAAAATCGTGTCTGGGTTCCGAAATTTGGTAATGTTCGACAGAAAATTCTTTCGGAAGCCCACTGTTCTAACTTCTCGGTACATCCTGGCAGCACCAAGATGTACAACGATCTAAAAGCCGAGTATTGGTGGCCTGGTATGAAAAGAGACGTAGGCCAATATGTCGATAATTGTGTTACATGCCGGTTAGTCAAAGCGGAGCATCAGCAGCCTTACGGCAGTCTTCAGCCCTTACCGATCCCCGAGTGGAAGTTCGATCACATAACGATGGACTTTGTGACGAAGTTGCCGACTACACGAAGACAGCACGACGCAATATGGGTTATCGTGGATCGCCTAACCAAAGTCGCACATTTCATTCCGATTCGCGAAAACTATTCACTTGAGAAACTAGCCAAGTTGTACATAGACGAGATCGTTACACGACACGGAGTGCCACTGTCAATTGTTTCGGATCGCGACAGTCGGTTCACTTCGAGGTTCTGGAGTGCACTACAAGATGGATTAGACACTAAAATCAGAATGAGCACAGCGTATCATCCGCGGCCTGATGGCCAAAGTGAACGTACGATCCTTACACTCGAAGACATGTTGCGGGCTTGTGTTTTAGTGTTTAGCGGTAATTGGGACGATCACTTGCCGTTAGCAGAGTTTTCGTACAACAACAGTTATCACTCATCAATTAAAGCCGCACCTTTCGAAGCCTTATACGGACGCAAGTGCCGAACTCCTGCGTGTTGGCATGAAGCGGTGAAGCACCAATCGCCGGTCCCGAGCTACTTCAACAGACTAACGACAAGATCAGAATTATCCGCCAACGCTTAGAAACCGCTCAATCTCGACAGAAATCGTATCATGACCGACGTCATAAGCCATTAGAATTTCAGAAGGACGACTATGTTGTATTAAAAGTCTCACCGATGAAAGGTGTGTTCAGATTCGGCAAGCGTGGCAAGTTAGCACCACGATTCGTTGGTCCTTTCAAGATCACCGGGCGTGTTGGAACTCAATCTTATCTGTTGGACTTGCCGAGCGAACTGTCCAACATACACCCTGTATTTCACGTGTCGCAACTTAGGAAGTGTAATGAAAACGAAAGCGAAAAGTGGGCTGATCATCTGACTTATAAGATTAACGAGAAGCTGCAATGTGACGAGCCTGAGGTCATTCTAGAGACAAAGATGAAGAAGCTGAGAAATAGAGAAGTAGCAATGGTGTTGGTGCAGTGGAGGACTTCTCACGGAATTTCTCAGACCTGGGAATCTGAGGAAGAAATGAGAGTTCGATATCCGCATCTGTTTGAGCCTTAGGTACTTCGAGGACGAAGTGCAAGCGTGGTGGGCTCAGACTATAACACCTTGCCTTTTATTTGTATTTTTATTTTAAGTAATTTTGAGCAATTTGCGTAAAATGATGTAATTTCGAGGTTTGGTATAAATAGGAGCCGAGAGTTCATTTTCTCATTTCTTGCAAGCCATTTTCCCTCCCAGAGCTCCTCTCTCTAGAAACCGAACATCTCTCTAACTTTTCTGCCAAACCGACCGGCCAAATCTCGAGTTCTATACGTCATTGGAAAGATCTCGAAGCGTACTATCCAAATCTATCATTGCAGGCGTGATTTGATACGGATTTGAGGTAAAAATTGTCATTTTCGTTTTCTGCACTTTCGGTTTTTGAAGCTACGAATTCGAGTTTATCATTCTAGGCGATTTAAAGCTGATTTTGTATGAGTTTTAGCTAAAATATGGTAGATTATGTATAATATAATCAAACCGAGGCTTGTTGCTTAGTTTATTTGTGATTTTAGGCTTGAAAATGCATGTGTAAAGCTGTAGCTTATGAACAAACTCGAGAATACGTAGAACAGACTCGAAAATAGATAGAACAGGCTCGAATAGGGCTAGATTCGAATCATAGATTCGAATCTAACCACCAGATTCGAGATGGCCTTCGAGTTTAACCCCATATTCGAGATTGCCTTCGAATCTAACTTCAGATTCGAATAAGGTTCGAATCTAATCCCTAATTTCGAGTCTGCCTTCGAATCTGTCTAATGTGCTCGAATCTGTTCATTAAATTTGAGTTTAGTTGATAAAATTAATGAGCAACGCATAAATTAGCAAAATAAATAGCAAAATAATTAGCTAGAAGTTATGGCTTATAGATATTGGAATATTGAGCTAGCAATATTAATTTAGCACATGTTCTGTAATATTAAACTTCAGATATTATACATAAGCCGTTTAGCCCAGTTGCGAGTCAAAGCCAGTGCCAGAATATATATATTGAGCCTAGATAAGCAAGTGCAAGCGTTATAAAGCAATTTAAAGCGTACATAAGCCCGAGCAAGCATTTCAGAATATTTCAAGCATTTTCACTACAGTGAGTAACAGTTATTCTTGTTTACATGTTTTATATGAAATTGAGACATAAATTGCTTCTATGTGACTTCTTTGGAATTCAATAGACTTTTGTGAGTGAAGGCGAACACTGTGGTACAGGTGATGCCCAGCTTAGCCGGATCTTACATTTGATCTATTAATATGCATATTTATCTGCTATCTGTTTATTGTTCTGCATACTATACAGCAAACTTTGTGTTAGCGTTTCTTTGTGCATCTCATAAGCATTATATTTAGCGAGCAAGCAATTCTGATGTTCACCACTATCCCTTGAGCATTATGCGGGTAGCTAGCCCCGCATCACAGATTGATCATCTGTCAGCGGTAAACCCATAGTGGTGGCATCTCCGTTCTGCGTGAAATGTCTCAATTGTGCAGCGTTCTTTCTGGGTATTAAGCAAATGAGCAAGCAAGCAAGCAAGCAAGCATAACAGCCTTTTTAGGCACTTTCGCCTCATATTTTACATGCATTCATGAATATCTGTTTACTCACTAAGCATTAGCTTACAGTTGCTATTCACAATTTTTACAGGAAAAGGTAAAGAACAAGCTGGACCTTCTGCTTAGGTCTATTATCTGATCTGCCCAGAGGACTTAGCTCACTTTCAGCTTGTGGTATAGCTTTATGATGCCTTGGGTTCTGGGTAGCTGCTTTTATTTTAATTGTGATGTTTTTAGCAACTTAGTACTGTAACCTTGTAGCACGTGTAGTGCAACACTTATTGTAATATTTTATTTAGCTTTATGTATTTATTATAATTCCTGGGATAAGCAAGCGTGTTTTAAAGCAAGGATGTGACATCTAACTTACAGTTGGAAGCCTTGGGAGTTGCGATACTCGTACAAGAGTTTAACTTATACTTCTTGAGAATTTCAAGAGTATATTTCGACTGGTTCAAAAAAATCCCATTTTCAAGTTGCTTGACTTGTAATCCGAGGAAAAAATTCATTTCCCCCATCATACTCATCTCGAACCTGGACTCCATTAGGGCTGAAAAATCCTTACAGAAATTATTGTCAGTAGATCCAAATACAATGTCGTCGACATATATTTGCACTAGCATTATGGGCAGGCCTTCCCTTTTTGTGAACAATGTTGTGTCCACCACACCTTTGCTGAAACCAGCAGAGATAAGGAAGTTAGAAAGACTGTCATACCATGCGCGAGGTGCTTGTTTCAAACCATAGAGTGCTTTGTCTAAAACATAAACATGGTCAGGTTTATGTGCATCAACAAATCCTTGTGGTTGTTCAACGTACACCTCTTCATTAACTTCACCGTTAAGAAAGGTTGTCTTGACGTCCATCTGGTACACTTTGAAGTCTTTGTGTGCCGTGTACGCCAAGAAGATTTCGATTGCTTCAATCCGTGCAACTGGAGCGAAGGTCTCGTCATAATCTACCCCTTCTTGTTGTCAGTAGCCTTTGGCGACAAGTCTCGCTTTGTTTCTTATCACAATGTCGTTTTCATCTCGTTTGTTCTTGTAGATCCACTTCGTTCCGATAATTGTTCGGTCTTTGGGCTTGGGAACTAACCGCCATACTCGGAGCTGTTCAAACTGGTTGAGCTCTTCTTGCATTGCAACTATCCAGTCTGGGTCTTTTAAGGCTTCATCCACACAAGCTGGCTCTATCATACTAAGGAATGATGCAAAGAGACATTCATTAGCAGACGCCCTACGGGTTTGGACACCGGTTGAGATATCACCAATGATTTGATCGGTTGGGTGACTTTGGGTACATTTTGTCTCGTGTGGAAGGGGTGCACGAGATGGAATCTCAGTGGTGAGAGTGGGAATGGAGGATGATTCATGGTCAATGGTTTCTAGTGAAGGTACCACTGGTTCCGGTTCGGGTTCAGAATGTTCAGGTGAAGGAAAGATGTTTGGCATGATATGCGAGGGTATTTCTAGAGTAGATTCAACTGCGGATGTATC
This sequence comes from Centrapalus pauciflorus, assembly GCA_020465985.1. NCBI lineage: Eukaryota > Viridiplantae > Streptophyta > Magnoliopsida > Asterales > Asteraceae > Centrapalus > Centrapalus pauciflorus. The sequence continues at coordinate 194,486 of JAANYP010005197.1, forward strand.
AGTGGATGTTGTTGATGGATGTGGGTATGATGTGGATGAAGATGGATCAAATAGAATTTGTGGTGCAGTTGAATTGTTGGATGTATTACCTATAATAAGAGAAACATTAGAATTAGGACCTAATAATTCTACATAAAAAGGATCAAATAAATTAACTAAATTAGAAGGAGAAAAAGAAGTAGATTGAGAAGAAGAGTCTCCGGGCATTGGTGTAATACGTGGTCTTGAATGATCAACTTCGGGTGCCAGTTCAGCCAACTCATCAAATGTGACACGCACACTTTCATTGACTGTCCTGGTTCGGGTGTTGAATGCACGATATGCCTTCGAGTTGGATTAGTATCCAATGAAGATCGCTTCATCCGCTTCCTCGTTGAATTTTCCGAGGTTGTCTTTGTCATTAAGCACATAGCACCTGCAACCAAATACACGTAAGTACTTGATGAAAGGTACTTTATTTAAGAATAGTTGATATGGAGTTTTATTGAAACACTTATGGATTATGGAGCGATTTTGTGTGTAGCAAGCTGTTGACACGGCTTCAGCCCACAAGAACGGAGGTAGCTTTGAGTAAGTCAACATTGTACGAGCGGATTCCACAAGGGTACGGTTACGCCTTTCTATGACTGCATTTTGTTGAGGTGTTCTAGCAGCAGAATATTGATGTTGAATACCTTCGGATTGAAGGAAGCTCTCAACTACCGAATTCTTGAATTTCGTGCCGTTGTCAGATAGGATTGATTGAACGGACAGTTGTTGTTGGGTTTCGACACTCTTTATAAAATCGATGATTTCTTGAGCTGCAAGGGAGGGGAGGGGGTTTATGGCTGATCTATACAAGACCAGTAAGACGTTACGGTTACACAAGAAGGTGCAGGGTGGTCGGTGATACCTGGTTGGTCGATAACACTCATGGAAAGAGATGGAATATAGAAGAAGAATTCAGCAAACAACACTTAATTTTATTTCTCAAAAGAGTGGTGATCAGAGAGATCTCCTTACAATAGCTTAGTTCACTCAACAAGGTACGAATACAAATGAAAGACTCAACTTCCTTTTATAGACCAAGGAAGCTTATCTAGGAAGATTACATAAGATAAAGGAAATCTAAAACAACCAATCACAACCACACATTACAAACGGATAAGATAAGATGGAATCTTATCTTTTACACATAAAAAAGACAAATCTGCCACGTAGGCAGAGCAATTATTCAACCATTATGACGTAAGCGCTTACGTCATTTCCACCGAGAATCTGGATGTGATGGATCGTCTTCATATGGATCATAGTGGGGACTATCTGGATTTTCTTCGTCTTGAAGATTCCATGGAGCGTAATGCACAGTGAAATTTAAATCTCCATAGTCCGAATCTGAATCTGACCTTTGCTCATCATTTTTATTTATCCAGTGCTCAAATGCCTCGATCCATTTTGATGATACAGGATGGTCTAAAGACCAACAGTTTCCTTCAACCATTATGTCTAGTGGTATAGATCCTGGGCATACTCCATTTATCTGCGCCATATACTCTCTCATGAACATGTAAAGTTGACTATCAGCATAGACAGGATTTATATCATGACCGTCATGGATGACAACTTTCGGAGAATGGGATACTAGCGCTTGACCTTGCTGTGCTGTAGTTGGTGACATAAATTTAGCCGGTCTTTTGAAGACAATGGTAGCATATGTTTTTGAGCATTCAGACAATAACTCTACCCACTCTTCCGGTGTTTGGAACCATAGCAACATAGAGAATAAATTCTTTGCACTCTCGGGAGCCTGTCCTTTCTGGCAATGAAAGATGTAGGCCATCAGCTTGAGCATGTGAAAAGATAATCCTATGGCATATGTTTCGAATAGGTACCAAAAGAAACAGAGGGCTTCTTTGGGTAGGCTGTATAGGTCATGAATGTAGAAAATGCTAAGGAATGGGTAGTCTGGGTGAAACATTAATCCTTTGATAACCGCTCCATGATTTCTCAGTAAAACAGTTAAAAAGGTTTCGTAATTTAGGGTAGCCCTTTCCTTGAATGTGAGCTCAGCAATGATTTCAGTAATTTGCTCTGGGAGATCAGATATTTGGAGTTGATCTAGTTGTGCGGTGATGGACGATGATCCTTCTTCTTGTGGCATGTCATGTTGTTGCTCTTTCTGTTCCGCCATTGGATGGATACTGAAAACTGGTATGATACTTTGGGATATCTTGCCAATTTCGTTCAGTCCTTTGCTGTATTTATACTCCTTCGGGGGTCTGGATAGGAAGTCTGCGAGGACGTTGTCTTTTCCTTTGATGTGCTTAGCAGTAAACTTCCACTGTGAGAACCAATTAGACCACCTCAAAAGCTGTGCCTGTGGAAGCATCTTTCTTTTGAACTGGAGCATCCGCGGAAATGATGACATATCCATCTCTACTTGGAACTCGTGCCCTATCAAGTGGAACTGGAACTTTTCTATTCCTCTTTTGACAGCGAGAATCTCTTTGAACGTAGAGTGGTAATGCTTCTCAGAATCTTTGAACGTGCCACTTTTATAACCACATACTTCTCTGGCATTATTCTCGTTGAGGACGATTAAGACAGCTGCCCAATGTTCGTCGCTTGCGTCTGTCTGAAGGATTCTTTTTTCTGACGAAGTGGGAATCTTCAGAGGGGGCATCTTGTCAGCTAGCTGCTTTATAGCCTTGACAGCTAGGGTCTGTTCCGAAGACCACTGTGAGGGATTCTTTTTCAACATGGGGAATAGGTGTTTTGTATGATCAGATAATTTTGGTAAAAAATCTGCCATATAATTCACTAATCCAAGAAACTGTTGAATCTGCTTTTGGCTCGTTAGTGTGTCTGGGAACTTATGAAGTTCTTGCGAAACATGTGGCTGGGGTTGATACTTGCCATCTGATATTTTCATTCCAAGGAAATCAATTGTAGTAACACCAATTTCCATTTTCTTTTCTGATAGCATAATACCATACTTGGTTATCAAAGCATGAAACTTTGATAGCAGCTCCACATGTGAGTCGTTGTCTTTTGAAAACAACAGAATATCATCAATGTAAACCAGAACGTTAGATAAAATTGGTTCAAAAATCTTTACCATAGCTTTCTGAAAAGCAGACGGTGCGTTTTTTAAACCAAACGGCATAACTTTCCACTGGTAATGATGATCAGGGATGCAGAAGGCTGTCTTTGGCCTATCTTCAGGACGAATACCTAATTGCCAAAATCCGGACTTTAGATCAAACTTGGACAGGACTTTAGCGTTTGCCAATGACTGAAACAATGCCTTCTTTTGTGGGAGAGGAAACTTGTCATCTGCCAAAAAATGGTTTAGCGGTTGATAGTTGATGACTAGTCTTAGCTTTCCTCTGACTTGTTCACTACGTTTGTTTACGTAGAATGCTTCACACGCCCATGGGGAATTCGTAGGCTCAATAATTCCTTGGTCAACGAGTTGACCGCATTCTTCAATTGCAAGCTGGTAATGATCTGGATTCATTCCTGGGTGACTTGCTTTTGTGGGGTTAACATCCTCATTCTGTTTGAACGGTAGCGTAACAAAGAATGACTCGTTAAGCCATAGGGGTGATGAATGCTTTTTCAGGAACTCTGTGTGTGTCGAAGCGCATGAGGTTTGGACAATCTGCTGCTTCAAGGATTCGAGAGTAGGAGTAACCATCATATGAAGTTTAGGGATTGTACTCCATGGATTCATGAAACTTTTGTAGCTTAATCCTTGAGGTGTCCACTTCAGATTTGGTAGCTTTGAAAGCAAATCAAATCCGATGAGCATATCTTTGCCATGAGAGCTTGATCCTAGCAGCTTGTGTTTGATTACGCATTTGGGGAAAAGACGTATGTATATAGGGATACTGATCTTGTCAATCACAAACTTTTCTCCATTAGCAGCTAAGAAGGTTTGCTCGTGTGGTCTCCAATAACTCGTTGGTAAGATCTTTGGATCTAGAATGGAGACTGCTGAACCAGTGTCGAACAGTGCTACGACTGGTATTGGCTTTGCGTATGCTGACGTCAGAAGATGAACTTTGGCAATGGGGACTGGTTGACTTTGTTGTAATGGCAAGACATGAGGTGCATGACTAACCATAAACAAACCTGTATCAGAGTAATCTGATGACTCTGAATCCGTTGAGTCTTCATCTGATGAACTATAAGAATAACGTAATGTGCATAACGTTCTGTCATTTGGTTCATCATCAAGAGAGTAGACTGACTCAATATCAGAGATGTCAACTGGCTCTATCTTGTTGAGAGTCTGCAACAGTGCCATTGATCTTCTTTTATCTGGACAGTTTTTAGCGAAATGTCCTCTCTTGTTACATACGTAACACTTATCTGAATTTCTGCCTCGTTTGAATTTCCTTCTCAGGAACTTCCATTTCTTCTTTGGCTTGAAATTCTTCTTCCTGTGAGAATCAAAAGATTTAGAAAATCTTTTGGAGTGTGACTTCCTCTTCGTATGAGAACAATCACAAGATGACTTGTCTTTGCACTTGATCTGCAGATGTTTGTCATCACATGCTTTGCCTAGTCGTTTTCCAGTTTTATCAAACTCTACCAGGAATTTTTTCTGGTTGCAAAGCTTGGCTAGAGCATTGAGAATGAGTTGATACAACTCACCAAGAGAGGTTTGTGCAACTGTTGCGTTCCTTGATTCAAGAAATCTGTATGCCTCATTTCCAAGTGATTCAGGGAATGAATTCAAGAATACCTGTTTGAGGTTAACATCATCTATTCCTTGAAGACAATAGAATCTTTCAGACATTCTATTGTAGTGCTTTTCAAGATCTTTTTTGAGAAAGGAACAGCATTTCATTTTGAGGAATTCTTCTCTTGCGTGTATCGTATGCTCAACTGGATTGCCAATGAATTCTGAGTAGATGACACTCATGAATTCTTCAGGAGATTGAGACTGATGCATCTGTAATTGGCGATACTCTCCAAGACTGAGATACCAGTCACGGAGTCTTCCCTGGAGTCTGGTTGCAAATCGTCTTAAGACCATGTCTATGGTGTAAAACTGAAGTTCTGCAGACATCCAAGTTAGCATTTCCACACTTCTTTCTCTCCATCTTGATGGAGGGATATCATCAAATGTGAACTGCTGTTTAGTATCTGATTTTGGTGGATTCTGTCTCCTGGGTGGCATTTCTTGCGTTTCTGATTCTCCTGAGTCGCTGTCACTAACCACATTCTGGACATCGATTCATCTTCGTCGTTTCCTGCCATGAACAAATGTTCAAATGCTTCAGAAGGATCGAAATCCTCATCTGGTTGGGGAGATACTGGCATGACAAAGGATGGTGTTGGTGGAGAATCTTCACAGAGGTTCTTGAGGAATGTCGTAACTGGGTTACCAATTACAAGAACTTGTGGGTCTTTTGAAGAGGGTGTAGCCTTGTCTTCAGATGACTTCCCGTAAGAAGTACTTGGCTTGTCTGGCAATGCTACAGCTTTTGCTTTTCCTTTTGCCTTGTTTTTAATCTGGGTTTGTTCTTTTTCCCATAATGCCAACGATGGTGATCTTTGAGATGAAAGTTGTGGGATTGGCTGTGGGTCAAACGATGTACTGACAAAAGGTGTAGATGGTAGTCTCCAAGGGTCATCAGCAAGAGTTACTAATCTCTTTTGTTTATGTTGTTTCTCAAGGTCAAGTAACTGAATCTTGAGAGACTTCATTTCTGCTTCTTTCTTTAAGAGAGAGGTTGCTGGTGATGAACTTCGTACAATCTGGAGAAGTTCATTATGAAGGTTTTGGATCTTGATTCTTACTTCACTTATCAAGGCATCCAATGTTTTCATCTTGGAGGACAATACTTCCTGGTTTTTTGCCATCTTGGTTTGTTGAGACAGGATCTGGGTAAGAACCTTGTTTTGTGCAACAGCATTTTCACTTTGCCAATTCAAGGTCTTTTCTGCAGCACTGACTGCATTCGTGACACCAGCTGAATTTATGGTTGTTGGGTTTTTAACCTTCCAATCATGTTTCGTTCTTTGTTCTGGATGATCAAAAGAACTTAACGGAGGAAATTCAGCGTTGTACTGTTCTGCCTGTCTGGAAGATGAAGGATCTGGCAAAACCATGTTGCATCCATCTATTGGTGGAGGTGGATGAACCTTCTTTTCTTTGTGGATGATGGATAAAGCCTTCTGGTAATATAGGGGGAGATTTGGTGGCGGAGGTTTGTTACATGGGTTGGTGGTGGATGGAGGTTTGGCTGGCGAGTCTCCGTAAATGACGTAATAGTCATATTTACCTGATGGTTCACCAAGTAATCCAACAGAAGGGTCTCCTTCTTCGTATCTTTTCCTTAGTTTCCGTTGAGAGGGTTTCTCTTTCTTAGGCGTATCTTCATCCATGGAAACTCTGTAATGTTCCTCCAGGCAATCTTTACAGTTGCATACATCATACCATATGTGATCTGATGTAGGTAACACTGGAGAGACCATATTGACAGTAGGAAAGACCGATGGTGGCTCTGCTGCTTGTGCAGGTGAAAACTTGACTTCTACTTGTCCGTTTTCATGTCTGATAAAATCAGGAGCCATGGTGGTTTGTACCGGTGCTTGATGGATCTGTTCGTAATTTGTTATCCATTTCTCTGGCAAAAGTTTTACCAGTTCTTCTCTGGACAACTGCCTCGGGACATAGGTACATGTTGGCGTCGCCTTTGAATCTATCTCAAGGAGTAAAGCATCTCCTGAGTTGTCTCTTCCTGGAACCATAATGTCTAGTGAGTGGTTCTGTACCCTGTATGCCATCTGGTAGTGAAACGTTGCCTGAAACGTATTCACCTGTTGGGTGCCTCCGATCTGGATCTGAGCTTTTAAGGCTGTGAGCAGTGAGGGGTCATTCAACGGCATATTGAAATTTGGGTAGAAAGTGACAAAGATTGTGCCAGCGTTCAAGGTAGTTTGAATTGTACCAATACAAGCATGTTGGTACTCTACAAATCTTGTATCCACTAAAGCTATTCTTGAAAAAGCTGGAAGGCCTTTTCTTCCATGAAAGGTTAGGGCAAGACGGATTGCTCCGAAGTGGATATGGGTGTAACCTTGAGCTATACAGTGACGTGGGAGATCTGATGGGAGAGATAGTGTAACTAAGTGTTCTGCTGAAGAGGCTGGGAGTTGGTAAGAATCAAACTTTGAAGTTTGAACATATTCTTTAACGACTTGATTGGTGGAAGATCCAACCAATTTTTTGACTCGTCTACTGAAAGAATTTGTTCGTCTGGAAAATACACGGTAAGGGTCTACGTCGGGCATCTGGGTTTGGGGTATTTTTGATTCGTCTGAAACATAAGATATTTCATATAACTGATCTATCTTAGATGCAGATGAGGAGCGGAAACTGGATGATGACGGGGAGGAGGAAAACAGTTCTGAACTCATAGCTTTGGCTTAATAGAAAAATCTGGCTAAGAAAATAGCAGATCTGAATTTCTTATATAGAAATCTGAATTTCTTTTAGAATCTACCTCAGTTCGAAAGGACTCTACTGCGGTCACCTTGCCGACTTACAATGTCCACACAGAACTCTTTTGGTACGAACTAACAAGAAATTCAGAAACTCATAAGCAATACAAGATCTAAACTATGATCTATACTGGATAGTTCTATAATTCAAGACTAAAAGTTCAACAGTTCTCTGATGTGAAGGATCCGTTAAAACGGCAGTCACAGAGCATAACAACGTGAACAATAGTAAGAATAAGAACACGGGTATAGGTTAGGAACAAGGGGATTGGCTCTTGTTTCATCCTTGGATCGCAAGAACTTAACCCAGGTTTATCGTGGGTAATCGTCAACGATAACCAACATATATCGCATTCCATTTATGCTTTGGGTCCGCATCGGTCCGCATAAGTCCATATGAAGTAACTCCAACACTCTCTTCGTTGATGGTTCGGGTTTTGGTTTGTGAGATGATCTTTTCATCTTGCCCTTCTCACATGCTCCACACAGATGGTCTTTTTCATATCTCAGTTCTGGGAGTCCTTTCACCAGTAGTTTAGCAGCTAGCTTGTTGATGTTTTCAAAGTTTAAGTGAGATAGCCTACGATGCCACAACCATTAGTCTTTTGACGAGGCTTTTGATAGAAGGCAGATGTTATCCTTAACCATGAGCTAGCTACATCTATGGTGTAGAGGTTAGAGTTACGGGAACCAGATAAAATTTCTTTGCCATCCATACTCTTAACACTACAGTTCTTAGCACTAAACGTTACTTCTAATCCTTTATCGCAGACCTGTCCTATGCTAAACAGATTATGTGATAATCCCTCAACATAGTCAACATCCTTGATGACTATATTATGTAAGACTAAATCCCCGTATGCTTTTATGTGAGCCTGGTGACTGTTTACGAATTTTACCGTCCCACAGTATTGTTCAACTACGTTGGACAGCAATTCTCTTCTCCCGGTCATGTGCTTGGAGCAACCCGAATCCATATACCAGATGGATTTTGCCTGAAAAACAAATAAATACGTATAATGAAAATCTATAAGCATTCAAACAGATCCATCTTATATTGACAATCAAACCGTGTTCTGAACCGAGATGTTCAGAAAACATGATGAATTTAGACCGGGTCCTGAGCTATGTGCACAGAAGCCAAACGTGTCGGTTTAAGCACAACCGAAAAGCAGAAGAACGAGTCCTAGTCTATGATAACTAGAAGCCAATTCATTGAAGTACGGGTCTTGATCTGTAGTAACCAAGAACCATCTGCATTAAGATCACACAACTTTGGTACCCATCTTAATATGGATCCTTTTGGGTTAGGAGTTCGAGGTGAATATGGCACGTTTGCAGTTTTAGGAACCCATTTTGCAGTCATGTATGGTCCAGATGCATAGCCTTTTGGAATCCATTGAAAATTGGATTTATTAGGCTTTGGAACCTTATGCGATGAAATTACCTTCCGTTTTCGACTTTTTGAGGCTTGTTGGACTTTTGCTTTGGTTTTGGGCCTAGGCAAAGTACAAGTCTCATTTTTCGTGATGGCCGATGATGCAACATTTTTTATTTTCTTTTTACGAATTCTTATAGCAGGATATGGCACAAAAGCATTCATTTCAAGAAATTGGCGTCTAAAACGAGTTGGACATAATTTAAACAAGTCACCAAAAGAATACTTCAAACAAGGAGTAGAATTCGTTACATCATTACAAATATTGTTTTCAGAGATTACATGCAACCTATCTCTAGAAACAAAATCAATTGGCATAACAACCTTCTTCACAAAAGAACTCGTAAAATCTTGCATGGTTGTTTTTGGTACTCTTCTCAAATGATCTGTAGGAACAAAACGACGAGAGTCAGTACGCATGGAAGACATAGACTTTAAAGGTTTTTCTTTTTCTTGGTGAGTGGGTTTCTTAGAAGACTTGGATTGAATCTGAGTCTTCTTCGAAACCTCAACTTTAAAAGGTTTTGAGCACTCACCTTTACAACTGATAGAAGAATTTTCAAATATAGTTTTTCCTTTGTTAGATGACACGGGTGGGATTTTGGTAGGACGAGAAACTCTTGGCTCTTTTAAATGATCTTTTAATCTTTGAGAAACCATGTCAAATTTTTCTCTATGGACAGTTAATTCTACAGATTGTTGAAAACTTTGATTTACCAATTTTTCCTCACTCTTAAGAAGAGCTTCTTGAAAATCAAGAGCTTTTTTTTTAGTTGACTTTAATTCCTTTTCTAACACTTTAACTTTATGTTGAAGAACTTTTGTAGGAATGTAAAGGTGAGGGATTGGTTTTACAGGTTCTGCTTTCATTTCGGCTTCAGAATAACTAGACAAGACATCTTCCTCTAGAGTGGGTACTCTATGAGGATAACTCTCGTTTAGTTCTTCATATTAAAAAGATATTTATTTTTCTTTATTTTCAATGCGTTTCTCATCCTCTTGGGTTAAAACTTCTTTTGATGACTCAAAAAAGAAAGATTTAAGCCCAGCACCCAAGTAACTCATGTCATAAAACAGAGGTAAAACTTTTTGAGCATTTTTCCAAATACTTAGGATTTTTAAAACCAATTCCTTGCTTAGAATGGTAAACCTAGTCTCTTTAGGCTGGTTTAAATGAATAGTTTGTTCAGTTTAATCCCGTTTTAAAAATTCATCATCAAAGGTCTTTATTCGAGAGTACAAATTTATTCTTTCTTCTTCTAACATTTTGTATTTTCTAAGTTGTCTATGTTTTCCATACTTACCGTCTCTAATTGTTTTGATAGAACAGATATTTCTTCTTTTAATGAGAGCTTTTCATTAGATAACCTATCCATACAAGATTCTAGGTACGTATTCCTATCCTGAACATCTAGCTTTTTCAATTAGCATCTGTTTTATCACATTATGATTAGTTAACCACTTTGATTGATATAACTCAGATGACTCTTTTAATGTTTGGGCTAGATGTTCAGCCTGCACACACTTTTCTGTTTCAGCATTTAAACTAGCTTCTAAATCAAGTATATGTATCACTATGTACAGATAAATCATTTACATATTTTGGAATGTAAAAGGAATGTACCTCACGTCCCTCAGAATCTGATGACGAACATTCTGGATTGTCGGATCTGGCCATCAGACATGCTGGTGGATTTTGTGGTGTCTCCCCCTCAGCAGCAGTGTCTGAATCTGAATCGGTTGATGTAGCATAGTTATCCAATCCCAGACGATCCGCCATGTAGCAATTCTTGCCTTTGTCGTCCTCATCATCAGTATCCTCTGCATCCCAATAATCTTCTTGGGCAACGAGAGCCATAGCATCCGTCCTCTTCTTGGCGGCTTCCAGCTTCCGCTCATAAAAACCGATGTCTCTTTCAAACTTGTTCTTGCACTCCCGAGCAAAGTGGCCTGGTTTGCCGCACTTGTAGCACAGACATTCTTCGGTTCCTTTAGGCTCTTCTGCTCTCGGCCTCTCATCTCTCCTCTCCACCGGCCTCTTGTCGGCACGGCGAGGTTCCCTACTATCATCCCGTCTGTTGTCCCGACGATCATAGTCCCTTCGATCGTCACGTCGATCATCTTGTCTATCATCCCGAGATCATCCCTATGGTCATAATCGCGTCGATCATCCCTGCGATCATCTCTCCTATCATCTCGCCTTTCATAACGGCGGTCATCCCGATAGTCCCGTCTATCGTCATATCGTCGGTCATCTCTGTCATCTCTTCGAAAATCATCCCTACGATAATCATCCCTTCTGTCATCTCGTCTGTCATTTGAATACCTCCACGGACCGGTGTCGTAGCGGAGCTGATTGTTAGTCTTATTGGAAAAACATCGTTGTTGTAGACGATTAGTCCATAAGGCTATTTGATCCTGAATTTTCGCTTCTTCTTCATCCATTATCTCACGCGGTGGAGAAGCATATCGACACTAGGATGATGATGAACCTTGAGTATAAGATGCAGTGGAAATATTCTTGTTGGAGAGCAAGGCCAGAGAATAAGTGGATTTCATGCCCGTATTAGCAGATAGTAACAAGGATGCTAGCTGATTGGCCATCTGCTTCTGATGGTCAACGTCACCCTGATACATTTTCAATTCTTTGAACACCACATTGATAGACACATTTGGGATTTCCAAAACTCGACGCGTTACCCGGCATGCAATTTGCCACTCGGGGGCTAAGGCAGCAAAGAACTGGATGTTGATGTCATCCTTGTCTTTCTTGATGTGCAGTTTGTTAAGTTCATTCAGAAATTCACAGAATGTAGTAAATGTGGCCTGTAGCGACTCCCCGTCTTTGGCCCTGAATTCGGTAAACTTTGCCTTCGCCTCCTGAATTTTGGCTCTGTCATTTAAGTCTACCCTAGCATTTGAACCTCTAATTCATCCCACATCTCTTTAGCGGACATTTTGCTGTCTACTCCTACAAGGATATCAGTGGGCAGGGCTTGGTAGATCAGATATTCAACCCTCTTGTCAGCATGCTGTCTGTCTCGCTCTACATCATTGGCAGGTTCGCGTTCAACTTTGGATGCGAGTACAGGTGGGTCAACTTCGGGTCTAGCAGCAATTTCCCGATAATATGTAACTGGGCCTTCAGAAATTGATTGGAGCATAAGGTTGCCATTGGGTTACATACCGACAAACTTTAGAAATCGGGACTTCCACTGCTCATACTCATCTGGATACAGAACAGGTGGTCTGTTCTCGGATCTGAGGACAAGGGCTTCTCGAGACATGATATAGGGTGCTGATATGGAAGAATGAGATCTTGAAGGTGGAAACTTGATTCGGATTGGCTGAACTGCAGATTAACAGTACCCTGGATGGTACAAATTCGGCTCAAATAATGAGTTCCGATTAGACCGAATTCGGGTGAACAGTTGTTTTGGTTGGGACCGAATTCGATATATAGTTACTTCGGATGGAACCTAGACCTGATTGACCAATGAAAAGGATGGACCAAATTCTGATGGGTCGAATTCGGATGAACAATGAATTCGGAAGAAAGCAAATGCGGATGGATCAAGATCAGGAGAACCGAATTCGGATGGGTCGAATTCGGATGAGCAGTATACACTGCGGATGAACACTTGGAAAAATTTTTCAAGAAGGAAATACTGAATTCGGATGTGGACCGGATTCAGATGGTCCGAAATGAAAGTACAAGTTAAAATAAGTGTTTTAAACTTTCCTTATCTGAACTTTGGAGGGTCCGAAGTTCGGATGGGATCGAAGTGTGGTCCGAAGTGGGGAATATATGGTCCGAAGGTCACCTAAGTATGGTCCAAAGTGGACCGAACTATGGTCCGAATTGGTCCGGATTGGGGTCCGAACTGGTCCGAAATACAACAGTGTGAGGTCCGAATTATTGCAGTTATAAATTTTCAGAAAATGTCCAGAATTAACTAGCAGATTTTTGGCCTAAAAATAGTTTCTAAATGATTGGAAAATTATTTTAAACACTTTTAAAACTTTAAAATATACCAAAACACCTAAAAATCTTTTAAAAATGGACCAAAACATCTCCAACTCTTAAGGGTAGTCACCGAGCTTCAATAACATAATGCTCATTTAGATCTACAAAATGCAAAATTAGAACAAACAGTGGCTACTCAACAACACCAAATAATAACTCTTCAGACTCTAATGGAGCAAATATTAAAAGATCTTACAGCTCAGGGGAAGAGTAGTTGTAAGGGTGATGAGTTAAGGGGGAGACAGAGAGATGATGAAGGAGGTGACCCGAATGCTCAACAAAAGGACAGTGAGTTAGCATATCTTTCACAAGAGACTGCTCAGCAAGCTGATGTGCAGGGGGAGCCTGGATCATCAGGATCAGGAGCTGATCAGGGAAAAGGCAAGGCTCCCAAAGCTTCAGAGTTTATTGAACAAGAATGATAGGAGCCTTGGCCGGATTAGATGATGAGGATGTGATTTTTGATTTTGAAGACGATTTAGATCAGGAAGACCTTAAGGAAGGTGAGTTTGTTCCAGAAGAAGTTCATGATTGGAATTCAGATGATGAAGTATTGATGGATGAAGAAGACGAAGCAGATGAGATAGTAATACAGAAGCAACCGGTTACATAAGAGTATATATTGAAGATCAGGGTCCGATTGACATACAAGGGCTTAGATTAGCTCTACATGATGAATCAAATATTGATAGACCGGACAAGGAGCTTACAAAAGAAGAGAAAAGAAAATTATGGTTTAGGGAAGAGGAAAACAAAGAGGACTTGGCTATAAAGGTGAAGATGAGGATGCCAAGTCCGGGGAAAATGTCAGGTTGTATCCTTAGATGGTTCTTTGATAGAGAACTGCAGCTTTTTATTCTGAAAAGAAAGGATGGGCTACAGTACCTCAGAAGAAGGCTAAGAGACTTCAACTCTTTGCCAAAGTGTGAAGTGAAATCCTTGGCACGGAAAGAACTGATTAACATCGGAGACGACCCCTACGCTGAAGTTATTGCTAAAATCATTCATAGGCAAGGTCGATCTAGGAAGTTTGAAAGGCTAAAGCCAAGGACTGGAATGCGAGTCATGGATGAGACGAGGAAAGATCCATTGAAAGGTGGACCTTGGATGAAGATGTACTATAAGCCAGTCAAATGTTTGAAGAAAGTTCCATTAAAGTCGATGCCACAGGATGTTTTAAGTAATATGAAGTGGTGGTATGTCGACA
>JAANYP010005198.1:0-48458 GCA_020465985.1 Centrapalus pauciflorus
AGATTAGTTGTAAAGGGTTTCAACCAAGAGGAGGGAATCGATTACAACGAAGTTTTTGCACCAGTAGCAAGGCTAGAAGCCATTAGGTTGTTTCTAGCGTTTGCCTCCTTCAAAGGCTTTAAGTTATATCAACTAGACGTTAAGAGTGCTTTCCTGTATGGAAAAGTGAAGGAGTTGGTGTATGTAGAACAACCGCCTGGATTTACAGATCCTAAATATCCTGATAGAGTATATCGCTTAGATAAGGCTCTTTATGGATTACATCAGGCACCTAGGGCGTGGTATGAGACTTTATCCAACCATCTTTTAGAAAACGGTTTTGAAAGGGGTAGGATAGATAGTACTTTATTTGTGAAGAGGAAGGGAGAACACTTTATCTTGGTACAAGTGTACGTCGATGATATCATTTTTGGATCATCAGACGAACAGATGTGCAAAGATTTCGAGAAGGTGATGAAGTCTAAGTTCGAGATGAGTGCTATGGGGGAGTTGAATTTCTTTTTTAGGCGGTTACAAGTGACCAAAAGAAGGAAGGGATGTTTATCCATCAGACTAAGTATGTCTATGAAATATTAGAACGTTTCGGGATGGAAGGAACAAAGTTGACTGCCCATTTCAGCACGCCGATTCAAGTGAATCATAATCTCGGACCGGGTACTGAAAGTGATACCGATGTGGATCCGACGTTATATCGGGCCATGATTGGATCACTTATGTATTTAACTGCTTCAAGACCTGACATTATGTTTGCTGTGTGTATTTTTGCTAGGTTTCAAGCGAATCCGAAGGAGATGCATATGAAAGCTGTGAAGCGGATTCTACGATACCTCAAGTCGAAACCGAAGCTGGGACTTTGGTATCACGCGGAGGGAGATCTAGAGTTGGAGGCATTCACGGATTCTGACTACGGAGGATGCAGCTTGACGCGCAAATCTACAACTGGAGGTTGTCAGTTCCTAGGAGGGAGATTGGTATCCTGGCAATGCAAGAAACAAACATCGGTAGCCATTTCAACGTGCGAGGCCGAGTATGTTGCTGCTGGTAGTTGCTGCTCACAGGTTCTGTGGATACAACAACAATTGCGGGATTACGGTTTGGCTTACACTCAAACTCCAATTAGGATAGATAACCAATCTACTATTGCTATAACTAATAATCCAGTCAAACACAACAAAACAAAGCACATAGACATAAGGCATCATTTTATTCGTAATCAAACTGGTAAAAGTGGCAACAGAAGATAATAATGCAGATCTATTTACCAAAGCGTTTGATAAGTCACGGTTTGAGTATTTAATTCAACTGAATGGAATGCACAACCCAGAGTAATTTGACCTTAGTAGTAGTAAGTTTATTTTATTTTAGAGTCTTAATATTTCTTTCTTTATAGTAATCTGCTAATTTAGGAAAGTTTCTATTTTTAGTAAGTTTCTATTTTTAGTAAGTTAGTAGGTTAGCTCATTTTACTGCTTTTCTTATGAAAAACAAAAGAAAAAAGAGAGAAAATTACAAAAATACAAAAAAAAGAGAACATCAGAAAAAAGAGTTAAGTCTTAGATACATAGGTTCAAAGTGACGAAAATTAGCACCGTCGTTACAGACTCTAAGTATTTACGCCTTCACACATAATGCAACTAAATCCTAAGTGTTATACTTTATTTAGTTTGATGTGTTGGTAGGCATAATACATATAGGGAATCTCAAGGCTAATAAAATATTCTAGAAAAAGTCAAGCGTGTCACTAACTTAGATGTACGACCAATCGGTCTTAATTTTTATGTACAAGACATACAAACATTGAGTCTAAATGAGGTATGCAAACTTTCTGGGGATGTATGGCAACATCAAATACATCTGAAAATGGAAAGAATAGAAATATCATGTAAAACTAAGAGTCGAAAACATACAACTCTGTTGTACGTAAGTACAGACCTGTTGTCTCTGTTTAGATTCGGGTTAGCAGACATGTCGCTTTGTTGTACGTCAGTACAGACCTGTCACCACTATCTGCTAACTTTAAAAGAAAACCTTAAGTCGAACTAAGACACTCTGTTGTATGAAAATACAGACCTGTGTCCGATGTTTGTCTTTTAAAGAAAGTTTGCAAATACCAACAAGTTAGAATCTTTGTCTGTGTGCCTTGATCATAAAAGTATGTCTATGTCTGAGTCACGTAAGATAATTTCCTGATAAATAAAAGGGCCAAGGGATATTCCGAAATGTAGAATGTTTAAAGGGGTAAAATACCAACAATCGGCTAAATGGGTATGTCACGACAAACAATCAAAGGACTTCAAAAAATTCCTAAGTGTGAAAGTTTAAGTACTGAAAGTTAGTATCGGACATCGCTATCTGATTGAAACTCTCTTAGACTATACTCATCAAAAATATGTTGTTTAGTATTTAGCTTAGCTTGTAAATTCTTTAAGTTTAGCTTAAGTCTAGAATAAATTTTTTGGTTAAAATTTTATTTTATCTTTATTTTTATTTTTACCTTAGTTTATTTTATTTTGGTTTAGTTTCATTTTTACTTAGGTAAAAGGTCAAAAGTTACTGAGGGTGCATTCAAAGTTGGATAAAATAATCAATGCGTGAATTATCTTAAGCTTAGGATAAAAGAATTGGCATAGTTTATCTGGTTACACAATACCGTAGAAAAAGTTGGAAAAGTTGAAATTATTTCAAAATTTTCGAAATTTTTCTAAGTGTTGGTGGTTTCGAATCTAAGACAGACTCGAATAAGGAGTAATTCGAATCTGTCAGTAGATTCGAATCTACGCTTAGACTCGAGGGTTGGTGGTATAAATAGGTTAACAGTAAGTCATTAATTCCATCTGTTTTCGAATCTATACTATCAAATCTATCAAGGCGATTTCGAATCTGTTCTTTCGAGTCTATCGTAATCCTTCTAAACGACATTTTGTCGAGTTTGAAGACTGTGTGTTCGATTCTACTCTTGCATCTAGGTATAATCAACTTGATTGTACAAGATTTATGTAGTTTTATACACAAGTTTAGGCTAAAACATCAAATTTTGAAGTTTTATGGGTCAAAATAGGGTTTTTGCTAAATAACTAAGTTTGGACCTATAAAATATCAAATTAAAAGCATAAATCGATGATTAGAACCTAGTTGAACTAATGTATGTGATTTACCAAGTTCAAAATGGTTAAAATCTTGGGTTTTTGTTAAAAATTGGGCCGACGGGGTTTCGAGTCTATGCTTGGATTTCGAATCTGTTTATGGGTTTCTCGAATCTGTCAATAGATTCGAGATG
Source organism: Centrapalus pauciflorus (assembly GCA_020465985.1). NCBI lineage: Eukaryota > Viridiplantae > Streptophyta > Magnoliopsida > Asterales > Asteraceae > Centrapalus > Centrapalus pauciflorus. The sequence continues at coordinate 3,278 of JAANYP010005198.1, forward strand.
ACCATGATATTCGAATCTGTCCATTAGACTCGAATAGGGACTTCTCGAATCTGTCCATTACACACGAATATGGACACTTCGAATCTGTTACTTTCGAATCTGTACTTTGTTTAATTTAAATTTTATTAAACTTGTGGAAATTTAATTGTGTTAGATTTTGTATTTAATCAAGTACAAAATAAAACAAATTTGAATTTAAACAAGTTTATTGATTTTTAATGAGTCTAACAGTTTTGTTTATTGTGCAGATATGGCGGCTCGAGCTTTTATCCCAAAGCATAATATGGTCCTTAATCCTGATAATAATAACCCTGAGGCGCAGGGTTTTCGCCAAGTTTTGGATTTCCTAGCTGAATCTAGGATTAGCTATGCGTTGTATCATAACATTCCAATAGTCATTTCTTATGTACGGCAGTTTTATGACCATTTACAGGTTGATTGTACTGTCACCCCGACAGTTCTAAGAACAAGAATTGCTGGACAGCCGCTAGTCTTCTCTGCAGATATGTTGCGACAGGTTCTGCAGTTGGGAACACAGGAACAGGAGGACGGGCCTATTGACTTCTCGTTAAGTATTAGGCAGACCGCGTTTCTGAGGATGGACTATAGTTTGGATGTTGCGAAGTCATCATATATGAAGAGTGGCCTGATAGGGCAGTGGAGATTCTTGGTGCACGTTTTCATGGTTTGCTTTGCGCCGAAGAAGGCTGGATTTGACTACATAGTGTCAAAGATCCAATCTGGGGTTATTGCACTGGTGTATAATCGGAAGTTCAGCTTCTCACAAATGTTCTTCTCGGAGTTCGTCCATCAGCTTACGGCTCCTGAAAGGGAAAGGTTTCTGCTGTATCCAAGATTCGTCATGATGTTGATAAGGCACTTCTTGCCAAATTTGCCACAGTCAGATGACTCTCTGAGCGTTAATGTTATGGACAAACGCATTTTTGCTGACTGTTCCTCACATCGAGGAAGATTAGCTGTTCCGGTGGCGTGTCCATTGTTTGGAGCGATTGTGGATAGGGAGTTTCACGCCCCGGGAGATGCCAACTGGTCAGGGGTCGTTGAGATTCAACCACAGCAACAACAACAGCAACGTCAACAACAACAACAGCCGCTTGCTCAGCCGCGTGATCCGAGACGCCGACAGAGACCAGCCGCGAGTCAAATCCAGGCATCCAGGCCTTCTACGAGCGAACAGCCCCAAGCACAGGAAGCAGGGCCTTCAAGTGCAGTTCCCGAATCCGAGCAGATTGCTCAAACACTGGAGGAAATATGGGCATCTGGTCCCCATGCCAATGAAGATGTTGCAGCAGCGTTAGTGGGTGAGCTGCTTAGTCCCCCAGAAGATGAAGATGATGTATTTCGGGATGTAGAGGAATATGAGCCAGAAAGGGCAGATGAAGGCTTAACATCTTCAGAATCCGAATCAGAATCAGAGGAAGTTCCTGAACCAGCAGCTGCAGATCCCGGAATTCAAATTGGAACCTATGGATCGAGGTTGATTGTGAATGAAGGAGGTTCGAGGAGGCGAGAGGACAGGGAATCTGAGGATTCAGATTTTGAAGAAGAGGAGGTTGCTCCGTTGGTGACGAGGCAAAGGGCCAAACGTCACAGATTCATGCAGGGGACATCATCAGAGTCCGATGCACAACCTCAGCCTCAAACCCAAACCCAACCACAAGCCACAGCTCCACCATCACCGCCACCTCAGCATCATGAACCATACATTCCACCACCATTCATCCCATCTCCCATTCAGTCCATTCCATCTACGTCAGCCGCATATACTGAAAATCAAAGATTCATGCAACTCAAAGGACGTGTTGACTTTCAGCATGTTCAAATCATATCCCTTACAAAAGCTGTCGGTGAGCTCCAGGAGCATAACTCTAATCTTGACAAGGAGAATGCAGAATTAAGGAAGATTGTGGAGACTGTAAGAGACGAAAACACAGAGCTAAAATCGTTTATTGCTGATCAGTCTTCAGAAATCAGATCAATGAGGTCCCTCCTTGAGCAACTTATGAAAAATCTACAAACTCAGGGGGAGACAAGTTGTAAGGAGCCGGAAGTACAGCGAAGAGATGATGATAACGAAGGCAATGATCCCGGTGCAAATAAAGAGAACGAGTCTGTAGATTTTCCTGCAGCTCAAACTACACAAGTTCAGGGGGAGCCTAGTCAAGGTGAAGGAGAAATGGGAGAAGCTGGTTCATCAAAACAGCCTACAGACTTTGAAATCAGTGAGATGATTGAAGCGCTTATGGATCTCGATGATGATCCTCTGGATGTAGGTTTTGATAATGAAGATGAAGAGCTGGAGGAAGGCGAGTTTGTGCCAGAAGAGGTAGCGGACTGGCAGTCAGATGATGAGGTAGTCGCTGATGAGGATGATGAAGCTGATGAGATAGTTGTGCAGCAGAATCCTATTACCAATACCTACATGATTGATGGAAATAGAATTGTCAATGTAGATATAGTAAATGCTGCATTGAATCCTCAGCCATCGACAGAAGAACCTGCAAGAGAGCTAAGTAATGAAGAAAAAAGAAAGCTATGGTTCAGGGCTGAAGAGAAGGAGTTAGCGATTAAGAGGACAATGAGAGTGCCGGGTACTGGGAAGCTGTCTGAGCGAATATTAAGCTAGTTCTTTGATAGAGATCTGCAGCTATTTGTAATTAAAAGGAAAGACGGGCTTCAGTACATGAGGCGAACATTAAAAGCATTCAACTCCCTGCCAAAGATCGAAATCACTGCGCTAGCATGGAAAGATTTGATAAACATTGGCAATGATCCCTATGCGAGCGTAATTGAAAGAATCATAAGAAAGGAGGGGAGATCAAGGAAATTCGAGCGTTTGAATCCAAGGGTCGGGAGAAGAGTAGAGGATCCGTCACGTATTGATCCTCTAACTGGACGACCTTGGATGAGGATTCACTATAAGCCGGCTAGATGTCTTAGGAAGGTTCCTCTCAAGCCGATGCCACAAAATATTCTGAAGAATCTGAAGTGGTGGTATGCTGACACGGAGACTGGGGAAGCGGTCATGGAAGACTTAGAAGAAAATGTTATTCTTAGAGTCTACGACCCTCTTCACCTGGTAAACCTCTCCAAAGATGATCTTCACATTTTGCATGCCTGTAAGATCTCAAGTGATACACATATGGACGGTGAAGCTAATAAGTATGAAAATGTAGTCAAGGTATGTGTCGAGAAAGGTTTGTATGCTGGTAGTATTTTGAATCAATAAATAAACAAAGTTTTTAAGTCAAATGTGTGAATTATTAGAAGCTATCGTCAAGGGGGAGTCTGTTGGTACATCCTGTGTGACGATGGCAGTCTAAGTGATTCTGCATAGTGATTTTAGCAAGTATGTGTTAGATATGTTTATATGTGCTTGACTGTTATTGATTGTGTGTTTGAACTTGATGTAACATTATTACAAGAAGTTCAAACATAAAGATCAAAGATTAATTCAAGCATAAGTTAAAAACATGAGTTTCAACACTTAGATGTTTAAGTGTTTTGGCTAGATTCGAATTACATAAAGGTAGACATTCGAATCTGTGATAGATTCGAATGTAGCCTTAGATTCGAATGAAGGCTAGATTCGAGAGTGTCTTTGTGGACAGACTCGAATGGGCCTTGGGCCAGATTCGAGGTTGGCCCACATCAGACTCGAATCAGGGTCTATAATTAGGGATAGACTCGAATCATTAAGAGACTTTTAGCAGAATTCGTGAGGAATTAAGCAAAAGGCGATTTCGAGTTTATCAGCTAGGTGAGTGCCGTTTCGGAGAGAATTAGTTCGTAGGATCGTTCGTGTGTCGTTCGTTCAGCGTCTAATAGTCTCCGTGTAACGTTGGTTGAGAGTTGTCCGTCTAACCGTCAACGAGGATTCCGCACTTGTTCACGGATCCGCGTCTAGATAGATCTTGCAGTCGTAGACCTTACGGAGTTGGTCTCAAATATATCCGAGAAAAAAAAAAATAAAACCCAAGAGTTGTTGGGTGGGATCCGCAAGTTGGTGTTTGTCTCAGTAGAAGAGTGCACAAATTATATGGAGAATTGAAAAAATGGTCCGAAAGTGGCAACTGTATACTTACAAACTTTCGGATGAAGGATTTAAGTGACAACTTTTGGAACTCACACACAAACCAAAATACTGAGAGTTAATTGGACATGTGTGCAGTCTAATCAAAATGCACAAATATTAACCTTATTCACTATTTAAAGATTTGGGAAAAAGATTTTGCAACTTGATTGGACAAACCAAAAAAAATTGAGGCGCAGATCAACAAAGTCAAGGATTTCACTTATGCGCATTTAATGTTGACCAAAAATCTTGCCCAAATTTATTAGATTGCAGAATTTCGTAGATTGAGTGCATCCGTAAGGCAATTAAATAAAAAAAAACAAAAATTCTGCGCACACAAAAAGGAAAACAAACAGCGATGAACCAATAAATAATTAATTAAAACCAATAGAATTCGTATTATGCAGAAACCAATTGAGCAAAACTACTTTTTTTTTCGATGAACCAACAATCACGAAAATCGATTATCAAAAAAAAAAAAAAATCAATCCAACCTGTATGCTCTGATACCAACTGTAGGTCCCGAATTAATCAAGCAAACACGCAATAAACAATATATAATAATGATTACGAACGAGAATAATAATAAAAGCCGAATATATTAAACCTTGAACGAAGAACACGAAAAACAAAGGTTTGTTTCTCTCTCTATTAAACGGATACACACTCAAACACCTTCAATAGTTCACTTGTGTGTTTTTCTATAAAACCCTAATTAACCCTTTAAATAATAAACCTAAATAGGTCTAAGCCCGTGGGTTAAACTATTAAAGCTCGTTCATAAATAACATATGAACTACTAAATAACTACAATTAAACCTCTAGACTTGATTACAATTAATTAACTCTAACACAGTTCACATGTACATTTGTTACATGAACAACATGGGAAAGAAAAGATTGAATTAGACTCATCCCATAATGATCTGAGACGAGTGTAGTAGGTTAAAACGTTGTTGCCTTCTTGATGTGTAGCCGCGATCTTTTGTTTCAATTCATAGGCTCTTGGCGCACTTTCTTTTCCAAATCTTTCTTTCAAATTTGACCAAATCTCTGATGATGTGTTAGCATATTTTACGCTGTCACGTATGCCTTTATCCATGGCCATGGTAAGCCACCCCTTTATCATTGCGTCACACCTCATCCATGTACATCCTGTGTGACGATAGCAGTCTAAGTGATTCTGCATAGTGATTTTAGCAAGTATGTGTTAGATATGTTTATATATGCTTGACTGTTATTGATTGTGTGTTTGAACTTGATGTAACATATTACAAGAAGTTCAAACATAAAGGTCAAAGATTAACTCAAGCATAAGTAAAACATAAGTTTCATCACTTAAGTGTTTAAGTGTATTGGCTAGATTCGAAGGAAGACATTCGAATCTGTGATAGATTCGAATGTATCCTTAGATTCGAATGGGCTAGATTCGAGAATGTCATTGTGGACAGACTCGAATGGGCCTTGGGCCAGATTCGAGTTTGGCCCACATCAGACTCGAATCAGGGTCTATAATTAGGGATAGACTCGAATCATTAAGAGACTTTTTAGCAGAATTCGTGAGGAATTAAGCAAAAGGCGATCTCGAGTTTATCAGCTAGGTGAGTGCCGTTTCGGAGAGAATTAGTTCGTAGGATCGTTCGTGTGTCGTTCGTTCAGCGTCTAATAGTCTCCGTGTTCCGTTGGTTGAGAGTTGTCCGTCTAACCGTCAACGAGGATTCCGCACTCGTTCACGGATCCGCGTCAAGATAGATCTTGCAGTCGTAGACCTTACAAGTGGTATCAGAGCCTACGGAGTGTTCTTGGTGTTCTTCGTGTTCATCAGATACATTCTAGGTTTCTTGACGCTAGTTGGACGGTTTTGCTCTCAAAAACGTGTTTTCAAGCTTAGCAAATTCATATTCGGGAAACACTTTGTGGTTTTTCACGTTTTTTTTCGAAATCATTATTTTTCGTTCGAAAAATAGTGATTTAATCTGTAAAACGTCAAAAAATCAAAGCGTTAGCCGTTTTTCGAGTTTGCGGCGCTCGAATCTATAGGGGTAATTAGGGTTTCACTTTAGTCTCGAGTCTAACCTAAATACGCTCCTTTCGAGTCAATTTCAGAGATTTTCGAATCTACCTTGTTTCGAATTTGGTGCTTCATTCGAATAGGATCTCGAGTCTACATTAGTTTCGAGTTTATTTCGAGTCTAGTTTTGTTTCGAATCTGTGTTTCGAATCTGCTGAAATTCGAGTTTGTTCCCCTTCGAATCTATGGATATCTCGAATCTGACATATTTCGAGTTTAATTGAATTAAAACACTTAATCGAATTTAATCCCAAATAAATTGGAATCTAATTACATTCGAATCTATCTAGATTCGAAAGAGTTAATCCACATTAGTTTCGAATTAAATTAATTAAGGGTCAATTCAATTTCTTTCGAAAAGATGTCTAATCTTCAGAAATTCTTAGAAATGGACCACGAAGTTGGGAAGGCAAATGCACCGCCTAAGCTGATGAAAGTTGAGGACTATTACTGGTGGAAGGACCGTTTTATAGATTTTGTACGATTCAATGATATGCGCATGTGGGTGTGCATAGATGAAGGGTACGTCCCGCCAGTATCTGAAGTTGAAGGCCGTCAAAAGGTCTTGTCATATCAGATGATGAAAGAAGATGACAAGAAATTATTTGAAGCCGAAAACAAAGCTTTCTCCATAATCCGTATGGCTTTACCTCAAGATATTTTGCACACATTTCGGACTCAAAGGACGTCGAAGGAACTTTGGGAGTCTCTCGAGAAAAGGTGTGAGGGTAATCCTCGGGTGCGTAGAAAGCGTACAGAGCTGTTGAAACAACAGTTTGCGATTTTCAAGGCAATTAAGGATGAACAGTTGGATGATATTATCACAAGGTTCTATCATCTGATAACGGAACTTGAAAGTCATGGAATTGAGTATTCGGACACTGACAAGAACAACAAGCTTCTTGATGCCCTACCAGCCAAATGGGCTATGTACGTGGCAATGATTAAGCTGAATGAGGACAAATACTATACTCAATCACTTGATGACATTGTGGGAACGTTGAGGGCATATCACTTTGAGATGATTAAGGCTGAGACTGATTACGAGCAAGTCCAGAATCCGGCAATGTATTTTGGAAAGACATCTAAATCATCAGTGACAGCTGAACCGAAGAGTGCTACAGCGTTTTTCACCGGAGAAACGTCATCGCCAGCAGAGTCTGAAGACTCATTGAATCGCGCGTTCTTAGGATTAGGAAGATCGGAAGAACCGCAACCTCAAGTCCAACAGGCATCGACCAGTCAGAGTTATTCGAAGATGCCCATGAGCGCAAAGTCAGCGGAAGAGCATCTGAATCTACTTGCTTCTTTTGTGGCCGCATACGGAAATTGTGTTCAAGGGAAAATCAATGACCCAGCTCTATGGGATGAAGATTACGATCAGGTCGACCTTGATGACTTAGAGGAAATGGATCTTAAGTGGCAACTGGCCATGGTGACCCAGAGGGTAAAAAGATTCATCAAAAGAACTGGGAGGAATCTGCAAATGAACAACAAAGGGATAGGATTTGATAAGTCCAAGGTAAAATGCTACAACTGTCAAGGACTGGGACACTTCGCCAGGAAGTGTCAGAGACCGAAAGTGGAGTCATACCAAGGGCAGAGTCAGCATCAGGGACAGTTCCAAAATCAGTCCCAACAAAGATACCTTCCGAGTTCCTCAACTGGTCAAGCCAATCTAGCGGGTCTACTATCCAATGTCACTTCTGACAGACAGCTAGATGGTACCTATGACTGGAGTTCACATCCTGAGTCCAATTCTAGAGCTTTCATGGCTGAAGTTACGGAGAATGGGTGTGAAGAAGACGAGCAGACCACAAGGGAAAACAGTCCGATGTGGGCTGAAAAGGCGAATGGTCAGACAGTGCTGGAGTTTGCTGCTCAGATGGCCAACGTGGAATCTGAGAACTCAAAGGTTAGTCTGTCTTATTCTTTATTTCATGATTTATGTGCTTTATGTGTTAGTTCTAATGATAGGTTAAATCTAATCTTAGAATCACAGAAGACCATAACTGCTCAAAATGAAAACTTAAAAATTGAAAATGCTAGTCTAAATGATATAAAGCAAGATTTAAAAGAAAAGCTTAAGGCTGATGCTCAGGACGTAGTAGTTCTAAAAGACAAACTCAGTGAGCAGTGTGTTAGGATAGAACTTATGTATGAGCACGTAGAGGCCTTAACAAAAAGTCTTAAGGACAAGGATATAGAGCTAGCTGAGACCAAGGTTAAGGTAGCAGAGGGAAACAGCAAGTTAGAGAAGTTTAGGAATTCAAGCTTAAATCTAGGGAAAGTCTTAGATGCCCAACGACAGTCTAAGAAGCCCGTAGGTCTAGGTTTTCCCGAAATTCCTCCACCATTCAATGCGAACTATGTGCCTCAGCCTCAGGAGAAAACTGACAAGTCAGTAGACTTAGAGGACCTACCTGAACCGACACCAGAGCCTATAGTAGAAAATGCACCTAAGGTGGCTGACTCAACCGTCAAGGTCAAGAAAGTGAAATTTGTGTCTTCCTCCAGTGAAACACCTGCAGGAAAACAGAAAATTTCTTGGGCTGACCAGGTCGAAGAGACAGACACTGTAGATGTACCAAAGGCAATAGACACTAGTGAGACACCTAGATCTAAGGGAACACACAAAAAGTCCATAGATAAGCTGTCTTGCTTTAGATGTCACGAGAAAGGGCATGTTGCTTCTCACTGTCCACTTAGGAAAGCAGATGTTACCCCTAAGACAGTGAACCCAACACCTGTTAAGCCCTCACCCAGTGTGGCAAGCAGCAGTAGTTCTCAACCTACCGAGAAAACTGTGCAGGCCGCACCCAAACAAGTTGTGAAAAACACACCGGTTAAGGTTGGACCAAAGGAAGTGATTAGGACAAATTCACCGAATCGTGTCATTAATCAATCTAGGTCAGCACCACAACAAGTCTATAGGAGCACCACACCTAGCAGGTCACATACTCCAGTTAGGTCTCATACTCCAGTTAGACAATATGCACCGGTAAGAGCTCAAGGATCACAGTCAGAAATGGCATATAATAGAAATTATTCCAGAGCTCCACAACAAATGCCTACACCACGGCAAAGAGTGAACTTAAATCACTCGGCACCACAACAGAATTCAGTTCAAAGGCCCAAGTCACCTGAAAGGCGAGATGGGTACTTGAAAGAGTTCACGTATGTGGACGAGAATGGTATTACCAAGTCAGTCATGGCTTGGGTTCCCCGTGATAACTAACCTCTTTTCTTTCATGTGCAGGAGATAACTACCGGTCCAAACAACAAGTGGTTCGTCGACAGTGGTTGCTCCAGGCACATGACGGGGGAAAGAAGTCTACTCACAGACTTCAAGGGAGGTAATAGGGGATTCGTATCATTCGCGGGTAACAAGGGTGGAAATATCACTGGAACTGGAGAAGTCACTAATGGGACGATTACTTTGGATCAAGTTTATCACGTTGATAAACTGGTTCATAATCTCATTAGTGTCTCTCAAATCTGTGATAAGAAGAACTCGGTGTTATTTACTGACACTGAGGCGTTAGTGCTAAAGCTTGGATTCAAAATTACTGAAGAATGGGTGTTGATGCGGGCGCCAAGGAAGAACGACTTGCACATGCTGGATATGAACAAGCCAGAGACTTCGATGGGGCCAATTTGTCTACTATCCAAAGCTTCGGAGACGGAATCCGTACTGTGGCACAGACGCATGGCTCACCTGCACCTGAGAAAGATGAATTACATAACGAAGCATGGACTGGTGCAGGGTGTGCCCATGAAAAGTTTTCAGTTCGAGGATAAGTGTCTACCTTGCATGAAGGGCAAACAGCACAAGAAGACACACAAGTCCAAGAAGCAGAATTCCATAGCCTCAACATTCGATCTGTTGCACATGGACCTTTTCGGCCCAATCAACAAAAGGAGTATTGGAGGTAGTTGGTACTGCTTAGTTATCACTGACGATTACTCACGTTTTTCTTGGGTTTTCTTTTTAGGTACGAAGGACGAGACAGCTGCAAGGCTCATCGGGTTCTTGGACCAAGTGGAGAACTCATACGGAACTAGGGTTAAATATATTCGTAGTGATAATGGAACTGAATTCAAAAACACTGTAATTGGTGTATATTGCCTATCAAAGGGCATAGTGCATCAATTCAGTGCACCATATGAACCTCAACAGAATGGGGTGGCCGAACGTAAAAATAGAACTTTGATTGAGGCTGCAAGGACTATGCTTTCGGATTCAAAGCTTCCTACCATGTTTTGGGGGGAGGCAGTGAATACCGCGTGCCACATTTTAAACCGAGTCCTTACAGTCAAATCATTGAACAAAACATGCTATGAAATTTTGAATAAACGGCCACCTAACTTAACTGGATTCGAACCGTTTGGAGTACCATGCACACTTTTAAGAACAAAACATCAACCGAAGTTTGGTGAAAAGGCTGACGAAGGATACTTCCTAGGTTATGTGCCAAACTCACCAAACAAACGAGTGTTTAACAAAACAACTGGTACTGTGGAGATTGTGTATAACATTGAAGTCACAAGTTATACACATGAACCCCAAACTGGTCCGGAATGGATATTTGACTTGATAAGTTATTTGAGTCTTTTAACATTCCTCTGGATGATAATGCAGGTACAATCGAGAAGGACATGGCGACGTTGCATCTGAACGACGATGGCCAAATCTTTCCAAGGACCACGTTCGAATCTACGTCCGAGCCTACTGCGACTGTAGATGGATCTCCAGAAGTTGCTGATCAAGAGGCACCTAACACTGAGAATCAGACTCAAGCTTCAAGTTCTAACTCTGAGGAAAACGTCCGTGAGGAGGAAAATGTAGAAGCTGAGCCTGTTCCCCCTTTAGGTGAAATAGGATCCAACTTAGGAGATAATCTAAGGGTTGATGAAATAGAGACCTCTAGGATTAACAAGAACCATCCAATAGAAAGCATCATAGGAAATCCTAACGAGGGTGTGAAGACTCGGAGTAGTGTAAATAACAACACCGTGTTGTTGTCGATGATAAACGACTCCGAGGCATATCACACATGTCTTTATTCATGTTTCATATCGCAAGTAGAGCCTAAGAATGTGCAAATGGCACTTAAGGATAACTCCTGGGTTGAAGCGATGCAGGAAGAACTTTCACAGTTTAGGAAACTAGAAGTGTGGGAGTTAGTTCCGTTACCTCGAGGGGAGATTGCCATAGGAACCAAATGGGTTTTTAAGTGCAAAAGAGACGATCGGGGTATAGTCATGCGCAACAAAGCGAGATTAGTTGTAAAGGGTTTCAACCAAGAGGAAGGAATCGATTACAATGAAGTTTTTGCACCAGTAGCAAGGCTGGAAGCCATTAGGTTATTTCTAGCGTTTGCCTCCTTCAAGGGCTTTAAGTATATCAATTAGACGTTAAGAGTGCTTTCCTGTATGGGAAAGTGAAGGAGTTGGTGTATGTAGAACAACCGCCCGGATTTACAGATCCAAAATATCCTGATAGAGTATATCGCTTAGATAAGGCTCTTTATGGATTACATCAGGCACCTAGGGCGTGGTATGAGACTTTATCCAACCATCTTTTAGAAAATGGTTTTGAAAGGGGTAGGATAGATACTACTCTATTTGTGAAGAGGAAGGGTGAACACTTTATCTTGGTACAAGTGTACGTCGATGATATCATTTTTGGATCATCAGACGAACAGATGTGCAAAGATTTCGAGAAGGTGATGAAGTCTAAGTTCGAGATGAGTGTTATGGGGGAGTTGAATTTCTTTTTAGGGTTACAAGTTGACCAAAAGAAGGAACGGATGTTTATCCATCAAACTAAGTATGTCTATGACATATTAGAACGGTTTGGGATGGAGGGAACTAAGTTGACTGCCCACTTCAGCACGCCGATTCAAGTGAATCACAATCTCGGGCCGGGTACTGAAAGTGATACCGATGTGGATCCGACTTTATATCGGGCCATGATTGGGTCACTTATGTATTTAACTGCTTCAAGACCTGACATAATGTTTGCTGTGTGTATTTGTGCTAGGTTTCAAGCGAATCCGAAGGAGATGCATATGAAGGCTGTGAAGCGGATTCTACGATACCTCAAGTCGAAACCGAAGTTGGGTCTTTGGTATCACGCGGAGGGAGATCTAGAGTTGGAAGCGTTCACGGATTCTGATTACGGAGGATGCAGCTTGACGCGCAAATCAACGACTGGAGGTTGTCAGTTCCTAGGAGGGAGATTGGTATCCTGGCATTGCAAGAAACAAACATCGGTAGCCGTTTCAACGTGCGAGGCCGAGTATGTTGCTGCTGGTAGTTGCTGCTCACAGGTTCTGTGGATACAACAACAATTGCGGGATTACGGTTTGGCTTACTCTCAAACTCCAATTAGGATAGACAATCAATCTACAATTGCTATAACTAATAATCCAGTTAAACACAGTAAGACAAAGCACATAAAAGAATCTAATCAAACTGGTAAAAGTGGCAACAGAAGATAATAATGCAGATCTATTTACCAAAGCGTTTGATAAGTCATGGTTTGAGTATTTAGTTCAACTGAATGGAATGCGCAACCCAGAGTAATTTGACCGTAGTAGTAGTAAGTTTATTTTAGTTTAGAGTCTTAGTATTTCTTTCTTTATAGTAATCTGCTAATTTAGGAAAGTTTCTATTTTTAGTAAGTTTCTATTTTTAGTAAGTTAGTAGGTTAACTCATTTTACTGCTTTTCTTATGAAAAACAAAAGAAAAAAGAAAGAAAATTACAAAAATACAAAAAAAGAGAATATCAGAAAAGGAGTTAAGTCTTGGATATATAGGTTCAAAGTGACGAAAATTAGCACCGTCGTTACAGACTCTAAGTATTTAGGCTTTCACACATAATGCAACTAAATCCTAAGTGTTATACTTTACTTAGTTTGATGTGTTGGTAGGCATAATACATATAGGGAATCTCAATGCTAATAAAATATTCTAGAAATAGTCAAGCGTGTCACTAACTTAGATATATGACCAATCGGCCTTAATTTTTATGTACAAGACATACAAACATTGAGTCTAAATGAGGTATGCAAACTTTCTGGGGATGTATGGCAACATCAAATACATCTGAAAATGGAAAGAATAGAAATATCATGTAAAACTGAGAGTCGAAAACATGCAACTCTGTTGTACGTAAGTACAGACCTGTTGTCTCTGTTTAGATTCGGGTTAGCAGACATGTCGCTTTGTTGTACGTCAGTACAGACCTGTCACCGCTATCTGCTAACTTTAAAAGAAAACCTTAAGGCGAACTAAGACACTTTGTTGTATGAAAATACAGACCTGTGTCCGATGTTTGTCTTTTAAAGAAAGTTTGCAAATACCAACAAGTTAGAATCTTTGTCTGTGTGCCTTGATCATAAAAGTATGTCTATGTCTGAGTCACGTAAGATAATTTCCTGATAAATAAAAAGGCCAAGGGATATTCCGAAATGTAGAATGTTTAACGGGGTAAAATACCAACAATCGGCTAAATAGGTATGTCACAACAAACAATCAAAGGAATCAAAAATTCCTAAGTGTGAAAGTTTAAGTACTGAAAGTTAGTATCAGACATCGCTATCTGATTGAACCTTTCTTAGACTATACTCATCAAAAATATGTTGTTAAGTATTTAGCTTAGATTGTAAATTTTTCTTAAGTCTAGATTAAATTTTTGGTCAAAATTTTATTTTACTTTATTTTATTTTATTTTTACCTTAGTTTATTTTATTTCATTTTAGTTTAGTTTAATGTTTTACTTAGGGAAAAGGTCAAAAGTTACTGAGGGTGCATTCAAAGTTGGATAAAATAAACAATGCGTGAACTATCTTGAGCTTAGGGTAAAAGAATTGGCATAGTTTATCTGGTTACACAATACCGTAGAAAAAGTTGGAAAAGTTGAAATTATTTCAAAATTTTCGAAATTTTTCTAAGTGTTGGTGGTTTCGAATCTAAGACAGACTCGAATAAGGAGTAATTCGAATCTGTCAGTAGATTCGAATCTTCGCTTAGACTCGAGGGTTGGTGGTATAAATAGGTTAACAGTAAGTCATTAAGTCCATCTGTTTTCGAATCTATACTATCGAATCTATCAAGGCGATTTCGAATCTGTTCTTTCGAGTCTACCGCAATCCTTCTAAACGACAATTTTTTGAGTTTGAAGACTGTGTTTTCGATTCTACAGATACATCTAGGTATAATCAACCGGATTGTACAAGATTTGTGTAGTTTTATGCACAATTTTAGACCAAATCGTCAAATTTTGAAGTTTTATAGGTCGAAATAGGGTTTTTGCTAAATTACCAAGATTGGACCTATAAAAGATCAAATTAAAAGCATAAATCAATGATTAGAACCTAGTTGACTAATGTATGTGATTTACCAAGTTCAAAATGGTTAAAATCTTGGGTTTTTGTTGAAAACAAAACCGACGGGACTTCGAGTCTGTTCTAGGACCTTCGAATCTGTTCATGGGTTTCTCGAATCTATCATTAGATTCGAGATGACCATGATATTCGAATCTGTCCATTAGACTCGAATAGGGACTCTTCGAATCTGTCCATTACATTCAAATATGGACACTTCGAATCTGTTACTTTCGAATCTGTACTTTATTTATTTTGTTTAATTTAAATTTTATTAAACTTGTGGAAATTTAATTGTGTTAGATTTTGTATTTAAAAAGGTACAAAATAAAACAAATTTGAATTTAAACAAGTTTATTGATTTTTAATGAGTCTAACAGTTTTATTTATTGTGCAGATATGGCGGTTCGCGCTTTTGTCCCTAAGCATAATATGGTCCTTAATCCAGACAATAATATCCCTGAGGCGCAGGGTTTTCGCCAAGTTTTGGATTTCCTAGCTGAATCTAGGATTAGCTATGCTTTGTTTCATAACATTCCAATTGTAATTTCGTATGTACGCCAGTTCTATGAGCATTTACAGGTTGACTGTACTGTCACCCCGACAGTTATAAGAACCAGAATCGCTGGCCAGCCTCTAGTCTTCTCAGCAGATATGTTGCGCCAAGTTCTACAGTTGGGTTCTCAGGAACAGGAGGACGGGCCTATTGACTTCCCGTTAAGTATTAGGCAGATTGCTTTTCTGAGGATGGGATACAGTTTAGATGTGACAAAGTCGTCATACATGAAGAGTGGCCTGATTGGGCAGTGGAGATTCTTGGTGCACGTATTCATGGTCTGTTTTGCGCCGAAGAAAGCTGGCTTTGATTACATAGTGTCAAAGATCCAATCTGGAGTTATTGCATTGGTATATAATCGGAAGTTCAGCTTTTCGCAGATGTTCTTCTCGGAGTTCGTTCATCAAATTACGGCTCCAGAAAGGGAAAGATTTTTGCTGTACCCAAGATTCATAATGATGCTGATAAGGCATTTCTTGCCAGACTTGCCGCCGTCAAATGACTCTTTGAGTGTTAATGTTATGGACAAACGGATTTTCGCTGATTGTTCCTCACACCGAGGAAGATTGGTTGTTCCTGTTGCTCGTCCATTGTTCGGAGCTATTGTGGATAGGGATTTTCAAGCCCCGGAAGATGCCAACTGGGCAGGGGTCGCTGAGTTTCCACAACAACAACAACAACAACAACAGCAACAACGTCAACAACAACAACAGCCAAGAGTTCAAAGACGCCGTCAGAGACCAGCAGTGAGTCCAATCCAGGCATCAAGGCCTTCTACAAGCGAGCAGCCACATGCACAGGAAGCAGGGCCTTCAAGTGCAGTTCCTGATTCTGAACAAATTTTGCAAACTCTAGAAGAGATATGGGCATCAGGACCCCATGCGAACGAGGACGTGGCCGCAGCATTAGTGGGGGAGCTGCTCAGTCCACCAGAAGGAGCAGAAGATGTTCTTAGAGATGTGGATGAGTATGAGCCAGAAAGGGCTGATGAAGGCTTGACATCATCAGAATCAGAATCAGATGATATGGATGGGCAGGAGGCTGAAGCGCCTGAATCAGTGGCTGCGGATCCCAATATTCACATCGGAACCTATGGCGCTAGGTTAGTAGTGAATGAAGCAGCAGGATCGAGGAGGAGAGAAGAAAGGGAATCTGAAGATTCGGATTTTGAAGAAGAGGAGGTTGCTCAACTAGTGACGAGGCAACGGGCCAAACGTCATCGGTTCATGCAAGGGTCTTTTTCGGCATCCACAAGTCAGCCAGAAGTTCCCCAATCCCAACCTCAAGCCACCGCTCCACCATCACCGCCACCTCAGCAGCATGAACCATACATTCCACCACCTTTCATCCCATCTCTCATTCAGTCCATTCCTTCTACGTCAGCCGCATATACCGAAAATCAAAGATTCATGCAACTCAAGAGTCGTGTTGACTTTCAGCACGTTCAAATAATAACTCTTACAAAAGCTGTAGGTGAACTCCAGGAGCATAACTCAAATCTTGATAAGGAGAATGCAGAGTTGAGGAAGATTGTGGAAAGTGTCAGAGACGAAAACACGGAGCTAAAATCTTTCGTAGCTGACCAATCTTCAGAAATCCAAGCAATGAGGTCCCTCCTAGAGCAACTTATGAAAAATCTACAAACTCAGGGGGAGACGAGTTGTAAGGATCAGGAGGTACAGAGAAGAGATGATGATAATGAAGGTGATGATCCCGGTGCGAATAAAGAGATTGAGTCTGTAGATTTTCCTGCAGCTCAAGTTACACAAGTTCAGGGGGAGCCTAGTCAAGGCGAAGGAGAAAGGGGTGAGGCTAGTTCATCTAAACAGCCTACAGACTTTGAGATCAGTGAGATGATTGAAGCGCTCATGGATCTCGATGATGATCCACTGGAGGTAGGTTTTGATAATGAAGATGAAGAGCTGGAGGAAGGGGAGTTTGTGCCAGAAGAGATAGTGGACTGGCAGTCAGATGATGAGGTAGTCGCTGATGAGGATGATGAAGCTGATGAGATAGTTGTGCAGCAGAATCCTATTACCGATACCTACATGATTGATGGAAATAGAATTGTCAATGTAGATATAGTAAATGCTGCATTGAATCCTCAGCCATCGACAGAAGAACCTGCAAGAGAGCTAACTAATGAAGAAAAACGAAAGCTATGGTTCAGGGCTGAAGAGAAGGAAGTAGCAATTAAAAAGACAATGAGAGTGTCAGGTACTGGGAAGCTGTCTGAGCGAATTTTAAGCTGGTTCTTTGATAGAGATCTGCAGCTATTTATAATAAAGAGAAAAGACGGGCTTCAGTACATGAGGCGAACTTTAAAAGCGTTCAACTCCCTGCCAAAGATCGAAATCACTGCGCTAGCTTGGAAAGATCTTATAAATATTGGCAATGATCCCTACGCGAGCGTAATCGAAAGAATCATAAGAAAGGAAGGGAGATCAAGGAAGTTCGAGCGTTTGAATCCAAGGGTCGGGAGAAGAGTAGAGGATCCGTCACGCATTGATCCTCTAACTGGACGACCTTGGATGAGGATTCACTATAAGCCGGCTAGATGTCTTAGGAAGGTTCCTCTCAAGCCGATGCCACAAAATATTCTGAAGAATCTGAAGTGGTGGTATGCTGACACGGAGACTGGGGAAGCGGTCATGGAAGACTTAGAAGAAAATGTTATTCTTAGAGTCTACGACCCTCTTCACCTGGTAAACCTCTCCAAAGATGATCTTCACATTTTGCATGCCTGTAAGATCTCAAGTGATACACATATGGACGGTGAAGCTAATAAGTATGAAAATGTAGTCAAGGTATGTGTCGAGAAAGGTTTGTATGCTGGTAGTATTTTGAATCAATAAATAAACAAAGTTTTTAAGTCAAATGTGTGAATTATTAGAAGCTATCGTCAAGGGGGAGTCTGTTGGTACATCCTGTGTGACGATAGCAGTCTAAGTATTCTGCATAGTGATTTTAGCAAGTATGTGTTAGATATGTTTATATATGCTTGACTGTTATTGATTGTGTGTTTGAACTTGATGTAACATATTACAAGAAGTTCAAACATAAAGGTCAAAGATTAACTCAAGCATAAGTAAAACATAAGTTTCATCACTTAAGTGTTTAAGTGTATTGGCTAGATTCGAAGGAAGACATTCGAATCTGTGATAGATTCGAATGTATCCTTAGATTCGAATGGGCTAGATTCGAGAATGTCATTGTGGACAGACTCGAATGGGCCTTGGGCCAGATTCGAGTTTGGCCCACATCAGACTCGAATCAGGGTCTATAATTAGGGATAGACTCGAATCATTAAGAGACTTTTTAGCAGAATTCGTGAGGAATTAAGCAAAAGGCGATCTCGAGTTTATCAGCTAGGTGAGTGCCGTTTCGGAGAGAATTAGTACGTAGGATCGTTCGTGTGTCGTTCGTTCAGCGTCTAATAGTCTCCGTGTTCCGTTGGTTGAGAGTTGTCCGTCTAACCGTCAACGAGGATTCCGCACTCGTTCACGGATCCGCGTCAAGATAGAGCTTGCAGTCGTAGACCTTACAATTTGTATTCAAGAGATGAAATCTCTGGTTTCTTCAAGGTCCCATCAACAAAATCTGTTTTGTTTTTGGCGAAAAGAAAATTGGTAATCTCTCGCACCCAATAGTTGTAGTTTCCGTCGCTGTGGACCTCGTTGACTGATGGTTGCTTGGGGGAATCTGAAGGGTGTAGATAATATGGTGACGAGAAGTCGATCACGTTGGATTCAACTTTGTCACCCTCGCCTCCGGTCATGATGCTGGATCTTGATTAAACATAGAACCTCTATTCTAAACTCAAGAAATACTTTTCTTAATTGATTTTCTTGTTTCAATTACAACTAGAGAGATGGAAATAAATAAGCCTAACAATCAGCTAAACAAGGACAGAGATCATTGATAGACCAAGAATTAAAGAAAAGATATATGGACGAAAATAAAACAAATCCTATAAGCAGTGGACACAAGAACAGAGGCAATGATTGCAAAAGTAAAAAAGTCGTGTTGTGGGTTCGATTAGGGTGGAGGGTATACTTGCCTTTCCCAAACCCATCTCTCTATACACCTCAGCGTCACATCAATTTTTCTCTCTCCACCTTTCTAAACCTTTCTAACTTGGAAATATCCACCTTTCTAAACTTTTCCATTTTTCTTAATTTTTTTTAAATAAATTCATTTTAATTAACAAAACAATTAAAACTATAATAGTTAATTTCATAAATATTTAAAAAAAACTTACATAATAAAATTACGAAACTAAAACTAAAAATTAAAAATTTACGAAACTAAAAACTAAAAAAATTACGAAACTAAAAACTAAAAAATTACGAAACTACATTTGCCATCTCCAACGCTCAGCAATTCTTTGTTTGCATTGTAATACGATTTGCAAAGCGGCGCCTTGCAAATGGTCGTGTGGCCGAATGAAAAACCCTGTGTCTCGATCCTGTTGTTGTTCATTCAGTGCCAATATGTACGCTTGATAATTTTTTCTTATATTTCCTTTCCGTACTCCATTTTTGTTTGTTTTATTTCTTCAAGTCGTCTTCGGTGACGTTTCTTATCTTCAACATCGTCAACGTGAGAAATTGAAATCATTTCAAATTGTTTGTACATCACTGGGTCGCTTGATGTTGATGATGGTTTTAATCCCTTGAGGTGTGGTCTTTCAAGCTCCTGAATATCCTCGTCATTTTGTTCATCGTGAACACCTAAAAATTATGCATCCGAAGACGGTGTTTCGATCGTGTTAGAATTGGAAGTTTTAGACTGCTTTCTTTGCGGCTGAACAAAATCATCCATTTGTGGAACGACGCTCTACTTTGGATGACGTCGAAGTACCTCCCAAGCCGATAGGTGTGGAAACGGATTATTTTTGTTGAGTGCCTTGTATTGTTCTTGAGTTGTGGTGAAAATGTCGTAGTCGTTTTCGCCGCTTCGCCGATTCATCATATGTTGTCAAACACGCCGCCAAATTTGTGCAATTGCGGTTCATGTCTTTCCATTTTGAATTTAATTGGTGGACGGTGCGACTACTTCCACCAATTCGGCAATCAAAATTGTCGAGGATTCGACCCCAAAAATTTGAACGTTTTTTATTGTTTCCAGTAGTTGAATCATCAGAAACATCAATCCAGGCTTCCGCCAATGCCTTTTCTTCGTGCGAGGTCCACATTTTTGCTTTCATTGGACCCTTTTTTGTTGATTTGTAGCTTCGCTTGACGCCCCCGCGGTGTTTACGGGAATCGTCTCGTCGTCGTCGTCGTCTGGTTGAGTTTCGGGTATCACTTCTAGTTCGTCCTCCTCATTGACGGATGCTTGATCCTGATAACCTAAAAATGGTTCGAAACCCTCGTTAAATTCTTGGGACGAAAATTGGGGGTTTTGTGGAATGCGTGAATTTTGTGGCCGAAAGTGTTGAGAATATTGTGGAATGGGTGGAAATGGTTGGTATTGTGGAATAGGTGATGATGATTGATATGGTGAAAAATATGGTACATATGGTGCGCTAAATTCCGCAAAATTTGGTGGATAATTTTGCGGTGGGCGTAATTGAGGGTTTGTTCGAGAACCGGTATTACCGTGTTGTCGACTAGAAGCGGGTTGTTTGCCGGTATTTCGATCCATAATTTAAAGAGAATGAAATATGTATAGATTGAAAGAGAATGAAAATGTATAGAATGAAAGAGAGATGTGTAGAAGGTGTAAAGATGAATGAATGAGGATGAAGTATTTATAGAGTGAAAATATTTATAATTTTTTTTTAAATTTTAAACGGTCTGACCGTTGCCACAAACAAACAAAAGAAAAAGGGAGAGGGTCGTGCGGGGTTGGAAGGCCGGAGGGGGCCGGTTTTCGACGAGGCCGAATGCTAGGGGCGGTGTAGCCGCCGGCCTAGTGGCCATGTGGCAGGGTTGATTCACTTCGGCTTATGTATACCCACCCACCTTACATAACAAAAAGAAATATAAAGGCCACAAAACAGAGGGCGGATTGTTGGTTGATTCTGTTGTGTTGTTCGACAGAATAAAAAGAAATTCAGAGGCACTGTTGTGTTTAAACATTAAGAAAGGCATAGGAGTCGTTGTTGAATTCGACCAGAAAGAAGGCCACACAGGCTGTTGAAATCGAACACAAAGGGAGAAACGTCATCCCTATTTTCTTAAAAAAAAAAAAGTTTTTTCGATTGGAGTGTTTAAAACAATAAAAACATGATTGTGAATATTCTTAGTGTGATGGTGCATTAAAAAACAGAGACTAGTGCAGTGAAGAAGAATGAAAGAATTCTAGGAATGAATACGGGTAGTGGCACAAGAGTGAAATTGATTGAATATATCGAACAAGTTTCAATCAAAGGGTGGCAAAGTGTAAGATTGAATACAAGTGTCAGATGGATTAACAATCCATTAAAACAACATGAATCGAATGCGATTAAAAAGGTGTATGGAGCGATGAAGAGGACGATATATTGACAAAACACGTACGAGTTCACGGGCCAAGAAAGTTTCTTCTTCTTCGTTTGAACGGACTCCTCAATCGCCCAAGTCTAGTCGAACACATTGGGCAAACATATTCCAGCCCAATTATAAAAAGGGTCTTCAATTTTCCAAGAAATAAGAACGAATTGTGATTTGGTTACAAAAGCATTTAGGTAACCATTGGGCAAAAATTAGCAATTTTTTGCCCGGGAGGTCCAATTGTGATGTCAAAAATGTATGGCATCAACACTTGAAGAAAATGGTGTTTAGTAAAACTTCAAAAGTTGAATGTTTTGACTTTATGGAAGTTGCTGATTGCGTTTCCGATGAAAAGATTCGGGATGGTGATGTTGAAGAACTAGACTGGTTGAACAAGTTTGGTGGTTTGAATGCTTCTAACGATGAAGTCTAAACATGTGTGTTGATAATCCAGTTGAAAAGAATTTGGATTGTGTTTGACGTTTCTGTTCCAAACGGGAACTCAATGATTTGTGATGAACCCAAAATGGGGCTAATGAACGGTGATACAACAAGTTTGTATGTGAACTTGTTGTTTGTAAAAAGTTTAGTTTACGGGGAAATGTTAGAATGTTAAACTAAACTTTAGGGTGTTAGTTGTAACCATTATTAAGTTTAGGGGTTAGACTAGTAAGTTCCATGTGGGCCGTTAAGACCCCATCTGATGAGTCGTATATGAAGGGTAATAGCCCTTCAATTGTGTCTTTTAGATAATTATAAAATGTCATGTACGTACTATGAATTGATTGTTGAATAAGAAAGTATTTTTCAGATATATAATTGTTGTTTCTTATTCTTCCAACCTTTTACTTCCACTGCACCAACATATACAAGAAATAAAAACAGGATCGATGTAGCTGCTAATGCTCTTGTCGTTGCTATTCCTGTCGCCGCTAATTCAGTACAAAAAAAACATGCTTTTAGCGGCACATATTCTAATTCACTTATTTGAGACACAGCTAACGACACACATTATAAAGGAGTCACATATTGTGTCGCTGGACGTATCGTTGATATGCAACTAGAAGAATATGTCGCTAAAGATGTCTAGCTTTGTGACCTAAACTAACATTACAATGATATGTCACTAATATGACGAATTCATTTTATGTGTCGCTAAAATTATCACTAACTTGCAATGTTTAATCACACACACTACAAAAGAAGTGTCGTTCAATGCACACACTTTTAGTGACAGACCATAAAGAGTCACTATATCATACTTTAATGTCACTAAGAAAAAGTATAGGTATAGATCTTCTTTTTACCCACACTTTTTTCAAATATTGACACCAAGATTCTATAATAAAAATACTTGAGGCCTAAACCTACATACATTTCAGTCACTGTATATCTATATCCACTCCATATTTACCCACTCTTTTTGTTGTGTAGGAAAAAAATATTTGACACATATAGTGACACCTTTTTGACTTTTAATGTCACTTTTCATGTGTCACGAAATGAAATTTTTCGTAGTGACGTCACTATATGTGTCGTTAATTTTATGAATTCTTTTATTGTGTTGTTAAACTTTCGCTAGTAAACGATAATATTATATAGATCTCTAAATATGTCACTTGTTTGTGACTCATAATCAAGCGTCATTAAATGTCTCCATAATTGTGCGACTTTTAGTTTCATGTCAATGATTATGTCGCTGATTAAAGACTGTATATCCTTTTGCTAAAATTGTCATTAATTTTAGTGACTAAATTATCAACATCATATATTAGCATATTTTCATATAAATTATTTGCTAATGCTAATGCTACTTCTACTACTACTGCTTCAATTATCATTTGCCATTGATTTGTCATCACTGCTTTTTCATCAGCATTTGTTAGACATATTTGCTATCTATGACTATCCTACTTAGTTAAGCAGAGCTTGTAGAAAAACTTACTCTGGTGTTTACCATGTTGTTTTACTGGTAGCTAGTCAAGTATGCGACTGGTCTCAACAAAAATATGTGTGTGGTATAACATCATCCATTTCTATGACACTCTCATTATCGAATAACAATGTCATACTGCTATGTAAATCATGCATATGGCATGACTTAGCTTAATCCGTTTCTTATAAATTTCATGTTTACATTTAATTTATATTCTCACTAAGCTATTTACCGTACAATTGCTACACCGACATTTTTACAAGCAAATGAAGTCCACGGCAAGACCTTCAGTTTAGGCTCAGACATATCAAGCTTGAAGTTTCTAAACCACTACTCGGTTGCTTGTGGTAACTTGCAGACTTTTGTAATACAATTGGGAGCGTGTGGTAGTTAAGTTTATAATAAATTATGATATAATAGCTTGCCAGACATGACATGTACCTTGTAATTATTTACAGTGTAGTTGTATTTTATCATTATCTCATCTTTATTGTTCTAGATATTTGTTGAAATTTATATTCTTAGTTGGGACCTTAATAAGACCATAACGAAAGTTGGGTCTTATAGGCGGTCACTGTCTCTTGACTTAAACCTAGCATCATGTGTAACTGATCCGTGACTGAAGGCCTAAGTAGTCAACATGAGATTTGCACAACCTTTTATTAAAAGAGAGATATTTCTAGGCCCATTGACGATCAATACTAAAGTAAATGCATGACCCTACTCGGACAAAATTGCTGTGTTTTATCCTGTCCTTTTTTCGTTTCTGTCTGAGATCAGGAGAGTCGAGAAACATAATCGTGAATACTATGATGGATCTAATTAGGGCTAGTCCAATTATTTTTCGGAGCTCTGGGAAATAACTTAAAATGGGCCATATAAATATATATATATATATATATATATATATATATATATATATATATATATAAATATATATATATATATATATATATATATATATATATATGTATGTATGTATATTCAAAATAAGAAAATTTCATGCAAAAATGATAAATCAACAACAAATAACTTATAATTATATAATGTTAAAACTAAAACCTTACAAGTCAATAACCTTGTTTAATCATTAATAGACCTAAGTGTATAATAAATATTTTGAGAATGGGTCCTAGGGGGTTTCTCGTATTGACCTTACTCTGTGTCAGCTCTGAATCTAATCCATGCCTAGTGCTTATAATGAAATATCGTGTTATAAGGGCTATAACCTTATTTTCTTATTGAAAATGGGAGTTTCAACAAGAATTTCCAAATAGGGATAATACTTCTTATGGCCTTGGTTGCCTAAGTGTTTAGCGAGGACCTCCTTAGGTGCATGTCTTTGGGAAAGTATCGTACTCTTGCATAAATGAGAGTTTGTTAGAGTATTGTGTACCAAGATGGCATCACTACTGCATTATGGTTCACGACATAAGACACTAGAGGGTCACACACAAAAGAGTTTTTGGTGTTCTTCGTTTGTCTCAAAATCGATAAAGGTTTTTTGCGCAAGTCGAAACTGTCATCACCGGTGAACACCGAAAGCACCTGTTTGAATTCTCTTATGAAAACCTGAATCATTGAGGTACATCGCTAAGTCTCTCTGTTTGCTTATTCTATCGTTATCCTGGACAAGATCTTGTTTTCGGATTGTATTTTAGATCCGTTGCTAAAAATTTTTTGTGAAAATCTAAACGAACCTTAACAAAATCAATTTTGTAACACACCAAGTCACCTTAAAGGGTGCTTCTTGCAGACTGAGATCGAGATTCGAGTATAAAAATCAGATAGGATGAGAATTATTAAGTTAGAATTAGAAAAATCCTTAAGTTGTTACACAAACCATGGAGGAGGATTCGAAGCCGATGGTCGCACGTGTATGGTGCGTCATGCATAACCATTGAATGATCACTAAAGTCGTCATCGTTTACGAGGGGCCCCTGGCCCTAGGCAGACACAAAGTCTTGACAATTGGTGAGGGCAAAAACATTGAAGTGTTTGAGGAATGAGGATTATGGATAGGAAGAATCGGACGAAAAGCATAACCTAATAAACGACTAAGAGACATGACATTTGGACCCTAAATCTTTTTAGGCCCTAGACTAATGTCAAGGTAGACCAGCCTAAAGGCCGGGCCTAAACAAGAGACCTACAATACGGTGAATTTTATAGTGATCCCCAGTTCTATGTTGTCCATGTGAATCCTCTTAATTCTCTCGTTCGATATTAGTCCTCGACACATTGCAAAAATCGATACATATACATTTTTGTAATCTTTAGGCAACTTGTAGAGAATGAAATAGAACTGGAACTTCATAAGAAAGCACCAAAAACCACTACATGTCTTCGTCTAACGGCATATAGCATCTGCAATCACGAGGACCGTATTGTAGATTTGGGTGGTCCCATGCGGTACTTAGAAATTAGGCGTTTTAAATATAAAACATAACTTTCAGTCTTTATAAGTAATAGTAATTTCTTTCATTTTCAATTTTGTTATAAACGAATTATTGAAGACCCGCGCGTTGCTGCGGAGTATAAAATATTACAAATATAAATATTAAAAACAAATGAATAAAATTTTTTCAAACAATTCAAATAATAAAACACAACTGAACCAAGATTGAATAGTGAAATTTAAAAGCTGATACATGTCTAAGAAGCAAACAAAATGAGACTGTTAGTTGGTTTCTATAATTGATTTTCTGGATTTTGCAATGCTAGAATTACAAATCATGCCTTATTAAATCGGATCAGAACCGGAATTGAATAATTAAATATTCATAACCATATTTTAAAATTTTGACATTGATTAGGTTTAATCGTCAATTTAATTTGTTGGTTTTACGATCAAATCAAATATAGTTATAACGGTAATGTCTCAAATACATCGATTAGGACTTACCAACGTTATAAGAGTAACGTTCAATGGTAAACATTATTATATTAATAAAAAAATCTAAATACAATTAGTTACATTTTAATTATAAAGCAATTTCATTAAAATATTGTATTGTGTATTTGAATCATAAAGTTGTTTTCATACAATTAAACATAAACATAATAGTTTCAAAAGACAACTCCAAACATGCGTATTATTAAAATTATAATTTTATTTGAGTAAAAAAAATATTGTAATAATAAATATTATAAGACGACTAAACAAAAATTTACTAAAATAAGAGGTTAAATAAAAGATAACATTAAGATAAAAGTTTGTTATGAAGATTTTAAATTAAATAAAAACTAATAAATGGGTCATGGTGAACAATAAATAAATAAATAAATAACTAATCAATAGGCCATGTTGCACTTTTTGATTGGCTGAACCAAGTTGAAAATTATATATATATATATATATATATATATATATATATATATATATATATATATATATATATATATATATATATATATATATATATATATATATATGGGTGAGTTCAATGAAGAACCTATATGCATCAAAAAACTTTGAAGAATCTCTATGCACCACCACAAATGCATC
Source organism: Centrapalus pauciflorus (assembly GCA_020465985.1). Lineage (NCBI taxonomy): Eukaryota > Viridiplantae > Streptophyta > Magnoliopsida > Asterales > Asteraceae > Centrapalus > Centrapalus pauciflorus. The sequence goes on from JAANYP010005198.1 coordinate 30,318, forward strand.
ACAATTCCCGCGTGATGCATCGACTTCCACGTGATGCATTACGATTTTCTAGCGATGCATTGTGGTTTTTTTAAGGTTATTTGATGCATAGAGGTTTTATATATATATATATATATATATATATATATATATATATATATATATGTATATATATATATATATATATATATATATATATGTATATAGAATCAGGTTCATCAGCGTACCTATGAGATTCCAGCGTACCCTAATGTGAATGATCATTCACATATATTTTTTTTGAATAGACATGTATAAAACAACATTATAAAACTTTTTTTCAAAAGGAGCAACATCATAAATCTTATGAATGGTAAAAAAAGATCATGTGAATGGTCATTCACACCATTCACATTGTGTGAAATGACCATTCACATGGATGACCATTCACATAAATATACATTAAGCATTCACATAATTTTTAAGGACACAGAAAGTGTGAACGTATGTGAAATTCATATATCATGTGTATAACATTAATTTAAACATGATTATGAGAAAAAAAATTTAAAAAAAGTTTTTTAAGGTTGGTACCTTCGGGTGCACTTGATTTCGAGAGGTACTTTTTTGAACCTGAGTCTATATATATATATATATATATATATATATATATATATATATATATATATATATATATATATATGGTCAGGTTCTATGGGGAACCATATGACACAACCCTTGGATTAAATGATCATTGGTGCATCACGCGGTGCACATATTTGTTATGCATAGGGGTATTTGGGAAAAATTATATATCTAATCAAATAAAATTTAATTTTATATTAATTGAATATTCAATCAAATAACCAAACAATAAATGCTAAATTAAATTAATTGATACACTTCCAAAATTACAAAATCTAAACAAATTCAAGAAAGTTGATTTGATGTCGATGCATCTAATGTTAATATTTCAATTCGTGATGCATCTCGGTTCTTCATCCTCATCTTTGGCCATATTCATCATCTTATTCGTCCCACCGCCATGCATCATCAAAATAGTGATGCAAATTGATCGGATTCATCTTCAAACACGATGCATCTTCATTGGATTCATCAAAAATCATGATGCATCTTCATCGAAATTCATTTAAAAACACGATTCATCTTCATAAACACGATGCATCTTCATCGGACTCATCAAAATTCATGATGCATCTTCATCGGATTCATCTTCAAACATGATTCATCTTCATAAACGCGATGCATCAGATTCGTCTTCCATAAACATCGGGATAAACACGATTAATCTTTCAAAATTTCCCATAAAGAAAATGCATAAAAAACAACCATACCATTAAAGAGATTATTCCATCATCATCATTGCGAAATCGTCATCATCTTCATTAAAATTGCACACCATGAACCGGCTGCTATGCACGGGACGATGGCCGCCGACTTTAGAGAGAGGGATGGCAATGGGGTGGCGGCCACCGAAAGAGGGGGTGGTGGCCGCCGGCTTTAGAGAAAGGGGGAGAGAGATAAGGGTGATCATCATCTTCTTCATTAAATTGCACCGTGAACCTGCTGTTGTGCATGGTGTGGTGGCCGCCGATTTTAGAGAGAGGGGTGGCAATGGGGTGGTGGCCGCCGAGAGAGGGGGTGGTGGCCGGCCGTCGGATTTAGAGAGACAGGGAGAGAGACAAGGGTGAGGGAGAGAATGTGGGAGGGATAAATGGAATGTTTGTTTTTTTGTTAATTTAATGATATAATTACCTAAATTAATTCCTTCTATTTTAAATGTTTCTAAAAATATATTTTAATTATAATTAAATATAAATTATAAGTTTAGCATTCCTAAACGCCCTTAATGCATATTTGGTTCCTTGAGGTTCTCAATGCATCAAGGTTCCTCATTATATATATATATATATATATATATATATATATATATATATATATATATATATATATATATATATATATATATATATATATATATATATATATATATATATATATATATATAATGAGGAATAACACACATATATATATATATATATATATATATATATATATATATATATATATATATATATATATATATATAGTTATTGCGTGTTGCTGCGGGGTCTATAATATTAATTACAAAAATAAATATAAAAACAAATAAATAAAAATATTTTTCAAACAATTCTAGCAAAGAAACACAACTGAACCAACATCGAAGAGTGAAATTGAGAAACCGATATAGATTCAAGAAGTAAGACAAATGATACTGTTAGTCGGTTCTTATCATTGGTTTCTAGATTTTGCAATGCTAAAATTACATACATTGTCTTATTAAATCGGATCGGAACCAGAATTAATTAATCAAATATTCATAACCATAATGTGAAAATTTGACATTGATTAGGTCTAATCGTCAATTTAATACGATCAAATTAAATAAATTTTTAACAATACTGTATCTAATAAATCGATTAGAGTTTGTCAACGTTACAATAGTAATGTTCGAAATACATGATTATATTTAATAAAAAACTAATTGTTAAATAGTTAAATTTTAATTATAAAACAATTTCATTATAATTTTGTATTGTGCACCTGAACAATAAAGTCTTTTTTTATACAATTAAGCATAATATAATAGTTTCAACAGACAACTACAAATATAAGCATAATTAAAATCATATTTTAAGTATGTAAGAAAATATGGTAATAATAAACGTTAAAAAGGATAAAATGAAAATTTATTAAAATAAAAGGGCTAAATAAAATATAACACTAAGATGAGGGTGTATTATGAAAATTTTAAATTTAAAATTAAGAAAAAAAAAATATTCATTGGTATAGAGGATTAATGTATATATATTTAATTTAATATCCAAAAATATTAATACAATATTTATAAAATGTGATAATTAAGCATTGACGTCACTTAGTTTTAAAAGTCGTTATTGCCTGATTATAAAGAGATTTGTTTTCTTTCAAAACTGGACACATCGCAATCGATATAGAGTTATTTAAAAGTGAATCCATATTAAAAAAGTAGATTATGTATTTGGAAGTTTAATTAAGAAGTGGGGTAAAAGACTTTAAATGGCAATCAGAGATTTAGACAAGTCAATAGCATAGTTATTATCATGTTATTAATTTCAAACTATAGTTGTTTAAAGAACAATAAATCATGACCCACCAAATTTGAATTTAGAGGAGATTTTAATCTAGAGTTAATTACAAAAATGGTCCCTGTGGTTTGTCCTAAAATTTGAATTTGGTCTCTGAACTTTTAATTTTGCAGAAACGGTCCTTATTTTTATAGTTTGTTTACAATTTTGGTCCCTCAACCTATTAACTTTTCTAATTTGACCAAATTACCTTTACTTTGATGCAACCATCGGGGCCATTTCTACAATTAATTTTTTAACTCTTTTTTATTCTTAATTAAATAAATTATTTTTTAATGCTACTTAAATTTAAGAAACTATAAAAAAATAAAAAAAATTATTTAATTATTTATGTTGGTTCAAAAATGATTTAGATATTTTTAGTCTTAATTAAAGTGTAAACCTCTCAAAAATTATGAAAAAAAAAAATCATTTATGTTTAGAAATTGTTTTTTAAAGGTTTCATAAATAAGAAAATTTTCCTCTATAATTATTTATGCTGATTCATACATTTAATATAAAAAATATTTATGTTAATCAAAACACAAAGACCATTTATGTAATCGACTCTACTTTATTTTTAATGTTAACTAACTTTAATAAATTATAAAAAATTATTTATGAGTCAACGGTTTAATTAATGTTAAAATTATTAAAGAACTTAAATAAATAAAAATTTAACGTTTAATTTGACCGAGTTAAAAAAAACTTCATAATTATCACATCATTGCTTTAAACATGCTTGCTTAATCCCAGGAATTAATAACATCAAACATAATATATCACATTAAGGTTAAAGCTTGCATAAGAACTAAATAAAGTACTAATATACAGTCATGCACTACACGTGCTACAAGGTGCGTTGCTAAATTACTAAAACATCATAATATAAATAAAAGCAGCTACCCAGATCCCAAGGCATCATAAAGCTATACCACAAGCTGAAAAGTGAGCTAAAGTCCTCTGGGTTGATCAGAAAAAAGACATAAGTAGATGGTCCAGCTTGCTCTTTACCTTTTCCTGTAAAGATTGTGAGTAGCAACTGTAAGCTAATTGCTTAGTGAGATAACACATATTCATGATGCATGTAAGATATGTGGCGAAAGTGCCTATAAAGGTTGTTATGCTTGCTTGCTTAATACCCAGAATGAATGCTTGCACAATTGAGACATTTCACGCAGAAAGGAGATGCCACCACTAGGGGTTACCGCTGACAGATGATCAATCTGTGATGCGGGGCTAGCTACCCGCATAATGCTTGGGATAGTGGTGAGCATCGGAATTGCTTGCTTGTAAAGTAAAATTCTTATGAATGCACAAAGAAACGCTCAAACAAGGCTTACTTTATAATATGCAGAATAATAAACAGATAACAATAATTTATGCACATTAATAGATCAGGTGTAAGATCCGGCTAAGCTGGGCACCGCCTGTACCACAGTGTTCGCCTTCACTCACAAACGTCTATTGAAGTCCAAAGAAAGCATATAGAAGCAAATTATGTCTCAATTACATAAAATACATGTAAACAAGAATAACTGTTACTCACAATACTGTCTTATGCTTTAAAATACTCTGAAATGCTTGCTTGCTTGGGCTTATCTATGCTTTATATTGCTCTGAAACGCTTGCACTTGCTTATCTAGGCTTTAATATACTCTGTCACTGGCTTTAACTCGTAACCGAGCTAAACTGTTTAATTTAATATCTGTAGTGCTGTGAAATATCTGTAATTTAACATTACAGAATACGCTAAATTAATAATGCTAGCTTAAATTTCCAACATCTACAAACCTTAACCTCTAACTAAATATCTTGCTAATTTACGCGTTGCCCACAAATTTAATCAATTATTTCGAGTTTAAGGGGGAGGGTTTCGAACTTGAACAAGTTCGAACCCATATGGGTTTCGAACATAGCCTAAATTCGAACATAAGGCCATTCGAAATTGTGGGTTTCGAACATAAACAGGTTTGAATCTCTATAGCCTTCGAATTTAGCCTATTTCGAATTTGTTCTTGGCATCTCGAACTTGTTCGTGTTTTTCAGCTTTCAAACATGCATTTCCCAGCAAAATTCATAAATATAATAACAAAAAAGTCTAGGTTCGATTCTATTTCACTTAATCTAGCAAAATCGAGTTATAACTTAAACAAAAATAGATTTAATCGAATCAAAAATGGGGATTTTGAATCCTTTTCTTAAAACCGAGAGTAAAGATGAAGAAAATGACGATTCTTACCTCAAATTCGAACCAAATCTCACATGCAATGACAGATCCGTGTAGTACTCTTCGAGATCTTTCCGATGACGTATAGAACTCGATATTTGGCCGGTCAGTTTGGGAGAAAAGCTAGAGAGAAGGTCGGGTTTTAGAGAGAGAGACTCTGAAATAAGGAATTGGTTTTGCAAGAAATGAGAAAATGAACTCTCAGCTCCTATTTATACCAAAATTCGAAATTACATCATTTAACGCAAATTGCCCAAAAATACATAAAATAAAAAGCAAGGTGTTATAGTATGAGCCCACCATGCTTGTACTTCGTCCCGATTCCCAGGTCTGAGAAATACAATGAGAAGTTCTCCATTGCACCAACACCATTGCCACTTCTCGATTTCTTAGCTTCTTCATCTTCGTCTCCAAAATAACCTCAGGCTCATCGCATTGCAGCTTCTCGTTGATCTTGTAACTCAGATGATCGGCCCATTTTTCTCTTTCGCTTTCATTGCAGTTCCTTAGTTGTGACACGTGAAATACCAAGTGTATGTTGAACAGTTCGCTCGGCAAGTTCAACAGATAAGATTGAGTTCCAACACGCTCGATGATCTTGAAAGGACCAACGAATCGTGGTGCTAACTTGCCGCGCTTGCCGAATCTAAACACACCTTTCATCGGTGAGACTTTCAATACAACATAATCATCCTTTTGGAATTCTAAAGGCTTATGGCGTCGGTCATGATACGACTTTCGTCGAGATTGAGCAGTTTCCAGTCGTTGGCGAATGATTCTGATCTTGTCGTTGGTTTGTTGAAGTAATTCAGGACCGGCGATTGGTGCTTCACCGGCTTCATGTCATCAAGTAGGCGCTCGACACTTGCGTCCGTATAGGGCTTCAAAAGGTGCGGCTTTGATAGATGAATGATAGCTGTTGTTGTAAGAAAACTCTGCTAACGGCAAGTGGTCGTCCCAATTACCGCTAAACTCAAGAACACAAGCTCGTAGCATGTCTTCGAGCGTAAGGATCGTGCGCTCGCTTTGGCCATCAGGCTGTGGATGATACGCCGTGCTCATTCTGATCTTGGTGCCTAATCTATCTTGTAATGCACTCCAGAACCTCGAAGTGAACCGGCTGTCGCGATCTGAAATAATTGACAGAGGCACTCCGTGTCGAGTAACGATCTCGTCTATATACAACTTAGCCAACTTCTCCAATGAATAGCTCTCGCGAATTGGAATGAAATGAGCGACTTTGGTTAGACGATCTACAATGACCCAAATTGCGTCGTGCTGTCTTCGCGTAGTCAGAAGCTTCGTCACAAAGTCCATCGTTATGTGATCGAACTTCCACCCGGGGATCGGTAGAGGCTGAAGACTGTCGTAAGGCTGCTGATGCTCTGCTTTATCTAATCTGCATGTAACGCAATCTCAACATGTTGGCCCACGTCTCTTTTCATACCAGGCCACCAATACTCAGCTTTTAGATCATTGTAGATCTTGGTGCTGCCGGGATGTACAGAAAAGTTCGAGCAATGAGCTTCTGAAAGGATTTTCTGCCGAATATCACCAAACTTCGGAACCCAAACGCGATTCTTGAAGAGCTTTAAGCCACGAGGGCTATCAGTTAAGAATTGAAGTTGCCCTTTCATGTCCTCAGAGTTGAGGTTTTCCTCTTTTAGGGCTTCAGCTTGGGCAAGAAGAATTTCATCGATCAGAGTTGATAAAAACGAAGTATGAGTCAGGGAATAGAGACATTTAGCGGAATAAGATTTACGACTCAATGCATCGGCCACCACATTTGCCTTGCCGGGGTGATACGGAATCTCACAGTCATAGTCTTTTATAAGTTCCATGGAGCGTCGCTGGCGCATGTTGAGCTCCTTCTGACTGAAGATGTATTTAAGACTCTTGTGATCCGTATATAACTGGCATTTGGTGCCATAGAGATAATGTCGCCACATTTTCAACGCGAAAGTCACAGCAGCAAGTTCAAGGTCATGAGTCAGCTGACTCTTTTCATGATCCTTCAGTTGGCGAGAAACATATGCTATGACCCTGCCCCTTTGCATCAGAACACACCCGAGTCCTTGATATGAGGCATCGCTGAAGACTACGAAGTCTTCGTTGCCTTCGGGTAGAGCCAGAATAGGTGCTTCGGTGAGTTTCTGCTTTAAAGTTTGGAACGCAGTTTCTTGAGCTTCTTCCAAAATAAAGGGAATATTCTTGCGAGTAAGAGAGGTAAGAGGCACGACTAATTTTGAGAAGTCCTTAATGAATCGACGGTAGTAACCCGCCAATCCCAAGAAACTTCGGATCTCAGTAGCTGATCTGGGAGCTTCGCAGTTTTGAATGGCTTCTATCTTAGAAGGATCTACAGAGATTCCTTCACCGGATATCACATGTCCAAGGAATTGTATCTGATAAGATACAAGATTTGCAAGTTAACGCTGAGCATGAAATTTAAGAAAAGATAAGCTTAAAATGAATAAATCAAGATTGTAAGCACCTGTCGCAACCAAAATCCGCATTTAGAGAACTTGGCATAAAGCCGCTCCTTACGCAGCAACTCTAGCAGTTCTCTAAGATGCATAGCATGCTCAGCTTCGGTTTTGGAATAAATGAGAATATCGTCTATAAAGACGATAACAGAACTCATCAAGCATTGGTCTACAGACGCGGTTCATGAGATCCATGAATGCCGCAGGAGCGTTTGTAAGGCCAAAGGGCATATCAAAAAACTCGTAATGCCCATATCTGGTACGGAAAGCTGTTTTTGAGACATCTTCTTCACGAACTTTAAGCTGATGATAGCCAGATCTAAGATCGATCTTTGAGAAATAACTAGCTCCCTGAAGTTGGTCGAAAAGATCATCTATTCTGGGCAATGGATATTTGTTCTTTATTGTTATCTTGTTCAACTCCCTATAATCAATGCACATCCGGAGAGTCCCATCTTTCTTCTTAACGAATAAAACATGAGCTCCCCAGGGAGATGAACTTGGTCGTATGAGTCCCTTGTCAAGCAACTCTTGCAATTGCTTCATCATTTCTTACATCTCAGCAGGTGCAAGTCGATAAGGGGCTCGAGCAATCGGTGTCGCGCCTGGCACTAAATCAATTCTGAACTCCACCTGACGGTCTGGTGGGAGTCCAGAAATATCCTCGGGAAATACATCAGGAAATTCAGAGGCTATCGGTACCTCGTCTAAAGCTTTCTTTTCTGACTTAGCATCTATTGCATATGCTAAGTAAGACGCGCAACCTTTTAGCTATATGTTTCCTAGCTTTCACTACAGAAATCAAATATAATTCACCTTTCTTTCTGTCACCATAGATGCAAACACTGCGGCCATCAGGAGTAGTGAGCTTTATTAACTTCTTCTTGCAGACAATGTTGGCGTCATGATGATCAAGCCAATCCATACCCACGATGATGTCGAATTCGTGAAAGTCCATCGGAATAAGGTCCAGTTGGAAAGTACAGTTATCAAGCAGAATTATGCAGTCGCGATAAATTTTATCGGTAGACACGCACACGTTACTGGCTGTTTCGATATCAAATATAACAGGTAGAGTAGTCGGAGTAATTCCAAGCTTAGATGCAAATGCACTTGATATAAAAGAGCGATTGGCTCCTGAATCGAATATAACTCTTGCAGGAACAGAGTTAACAAGAAACGTACCAGATACCACATCTGGTATTTTCTTCGCTTGCTCGGCCGTTATTTGGAATGCGCGGTTCTGACTCCGTGCTGGCTCGTTACGGCGACTAGAACCTCCACGTGATGTGCTATGTCGGGCCGACTGATTTTGTCTTTGCTGCTGCTGTTGTTGTTGAGGTCGGTGTTGTTGCTGTTGCAGTCGTGGATGATGCTCTGCACTCGGATAAACTAAGCTGAACGGATGCGTGCATGCCCGCTCAGTATGTCCAGGCGTAAACAGTTGTTGCAAACTGTAACTTTGTTAGGACATTCTTCACTGCTATGTCCTATGTCGTTGCACACGTGGCATCTCACATCATTGGGGATACAACGCCCAATGTGTGACTTACGGCAGCGGCGACACTGCCTCGGTTCAGAATGTACCGCATAAGATCGAGATTGCTGTGCCGGAGGTGAGCTGAACTGTCGGAACTAAGACTGCTGTGGCGAATATCTGGATGTAGATCCAGAATAAATTCCAGTACGTGACTTCTTAGGCGGTGACAGACATGTCGGGTTAATAGATGAAGTAGGAACTCCTCCAAGACGAATAAAGTCCTGCTCGAGCAGCTTCAACGACATCAGCATAGTTGGTGTACCTTTGGTGCTTCAAGAACTTCTGATACTCGGGATGTAGACCCATTAAGAAGCGGTCGATCTTTCGCTCTTTAGTAGCAACTTGGTAGTCAGACAGCAGGCTAAGTCGGGTAAATTCAATCTCATACTCAGTCACCGATTTGGTTCCCTGAGTGAGAGACATCAGCTTCTCTTCAAGACATTTCTTTTCATCAGCCGGATAATACTGGCGAAAGAAAATAACTTTAAAATCATCCCAAGATAGGGACTTTATCCAGTTGACTCCATGCATGTTCTCCTGAGATCTCCACCACATAACATCGCCACCCTCGAACAGTGTAGTAGCAAAGCTGACCTTTGATTCTTCAGCACAGTCGCTAATAAGAAATATCCGCTCGATGCCAGTAATCCACTCAAGCGCTTCGATAGAGTTTGCAGCACCCTTGAAAGGTTGAGCTCCGCAAGCTTTGAAGTAACGGAAGTTGCAGCCCTTAGGAGGGACTACAGGAGCTTCCTCCTCGTCAGTGTCATCGTTTTGGCGTCCAGTATCATCGTGTTGCTTCTTCCTACGTTCCTCTCTGCGCCTAGTTTCGGCTTCGTCACGAGCACGAAACCGATCTTGCAAAAACTTAGCTTGACGCTCGTTGTTCTCATTAAGCATGGTTTGCATTATTTGCATGATCTGTTCAGGAGTGAGTCCACCTCCAGCTCCTTCACCAGATCCAGACATGTTCTCAAATAATATAAATAGTACCTGCATAAGAATATGCATAATTCCTATTCTACCCCATTTCCCAATTCCTAAAGCAAAGTCAAAGCCTATCTCAGGTCAAGTTAAAGCCTAGACATTCGAAGCTAATATCTTTGCTTAAAAGTTTGAGTCCAAGTGTTATTGCTAACACTTGAATCTCTCAAACTAATGCTCTGATACCATCCTATCACATCCTTGCTTTAAACATGTTTGCTTAATCCCAGGAATTAATAACATCAGACATATATCACATTAAGGTTAAGCTTGCATAAGAACTAAATAAAGTACTAAAATACAGTCATGCACTACACGTGCTACAAGGTGCGTTGCTAAATTACTAAAACGTCATATTATAAATAAAATCAGCTACCCAGATCCCAAGGCATCATAAAGCTATACCACAAGCTGAAAAGTGAGCTAAAGTCCTCTGGGTTGATCAGAAAATAAACCTAAGCAAATGGTCTAGCTTGCTCTTTACCTTTTCCTGTAAAGATTGTGAGTAGCAACTGTAAGCTAATTGCTTAGTGAGATAACAGATATTCATGATGCATGTAAGATATGTGGCGAAAGTGCCTATAAAGGCTGTTATGCTTGCTTGCTTGCTTGCTTAATACCCAGAATGAATGCTTGCACAATTGAGACATTTCACGCAGAAACGAGATGCCACCACTAGGGGTTACCGCTGACAGATGATCAATCTGTGATGCGGGGCTAGCTACCCGCATAATGCTTTGGATAGTGGTGAGCATCGGAATTGCTTGCTTGTAAAGTAAAATGCTTATGAATGCACAAAGAAACGCTCAAACAAGGCTTACTTTATAATATGCAGAATAATAAACAGATTACAATAATTTATGCACATTAATAGATCAGCTGTAAGATCCGGCTAAGCTGGGCACCGCCTGTACCACAGTGTTCGCCTTCACTCACTGTAGGTCCCGAGAGGTTCCCAAAGTATATAGCTTTAAGCTGTAGAGGGGGGGTGAATACAGCTATTTAAAAACTACACACTATTTTCTCAATGTTTGTATGTATTATCAACAATTTGTTAATTATAAACAAGCTTGAATGCGGAATAGTTCAAGCTGAGATGACAGATACAACAGTATGTTCACTAGTCTAAGACAAACTCAAACTAGTATACAATGAATACACTCACTAAGAAGCACTCACTGTGTTTACAAGACTTAAGGGAACAGCTTATGTAAAACAGCTTAGACACACAGATACTGATTTACACAGAAGGCTTGCATGCATGAAAATCACACTTGCACGTTCACTATTGGTTTCAGCACTTAGCTTTCTTCACACTTCTTTCTGTCCTTAGAAGCTTCCTTTTATACCCATTCAGAGGATCTAAGAGAAACATCTTCATTGGACGAAATGAAAAAGGAGAAGTCTTGTTGAAAAGCCAACATAACCTTTTCTGCACTTTTCTGAAAAGCAGACTTGTCTTCACATGTGCAGAACTTTTATCTTTTCACTTTGTCTACTGTTGCATTGCCTTTAACTAATTTAGGAATGTCAACTTTGCGTCTTTCTTCCTTGTAAAGGCCTATTTTGATATAAGAAAAAGGTCTGTCACCCTTTTTCAAATAACCTTTTGTCTTCATGTTACATAACAGCGTGGGCAGGCTGAGCAGTTCTGTTTTCCACTTTGTCTTCGACTTTGTAAACTGATCTTGTAGTAAAAAACAATACATGATGACTTGGAAACATATTCCATAAAGTGTTTAGCCTGTTCACAAAGAACAGGTTCTGTTCACAAAGAATAGAACACTTTAAAATTGCCCAAGCTGCTCAACAGTGTAGAGCAGCGTAGACAGTTTATGTCCAGCCTGTTCAGCAGACAGAGCAGCTTGGACAAACTGTCTTAGTTGCAACACATGCAATATATAGAACAGCTTTAGACTGATATTGCAAATCATTTTCAGGTTTCAATAAGACATATAACAGGCCTTAAATACAACCTTCAAATGCATCAACAGGTTTGATTATAAATCTCCCCCTCAGATGTAGAACAGGTTTGACTGAGGCCTTTTTGTGCCTAACAATCTCCCCCTATTTGCAATAACCAGTTCAAGCTGGTCTTATCAAAAATCACTATATATTTTACAGTACATTTGCTGAAATAAAATTACAACATTACAGTAAAGTAAAAGATCAGTTTATATATACACTGATTCTTGATTTCATACAACAACACATGTTTTTACAATAGTACAACTAATGTACTAATGTATTTTACAACTAATGTAAAAGAGAATTACAACATATGTAACATAGAGTACAACTAATGTACATTGGACTGTTTTTGTTGGGAGCAAATAATGGTAAGCCTGTCCAACTGATGGACAGCTTCCATTCTTCACCTGCCCAGATGGCAGATGGACTTCACTGGACTGCAGATGGCATTCCTTGTTTGAATCTTCTTTCAAGTTCTTCCCTCGTTTCTTCCATTTCTTCAATTTCAACTCTAAGAAACATGAAGTTAGAATCTTGAAGCTCACCTCTGTTGTAAAATCCTCTCAGCTTATCCCAGATGGCTGCTCTCCATAAGCTGGACTGTCTGAAGGAGGAGGCAATTCTGAAGGCTGCAAGCTGCTTAAGACCAACTTTATGTAGGTCTGAAGCTCTTTGAAAACATTTCTTTTGAGACAGGGGATCTACAAAAAATGCCCCTAACTCAGGCTCTTCAATTACTTTGCCATCTTTAAAATCTACTCCTTCAGGCAGACCGTGGTCAACTCCTTTAATTTTCACAGCATAATCTCCTTGTTCAATCATTATAAGGAGTTCTTCCAGCTCTGTGTCCTTCTTAGTCCTCCTGGCCTTTATTTTAGGATGTGTCACAAAGACACCTTCACTAACTTCCTTAGAAATCAGGCCAAGATCCTTTACTCTTTCCATCAACTTCTTAACATATGCCCTGATCTGTTTAGCAGTTTCAGACTTTGATTCACTCAGGGCAACTGCCAGCTCAATCCACTCCCTGTATCCCATCTGAGCTACATCAGTGTGGTCATAAGTTTCCAATTCTGGGCCTGTTGCACCCATCCTTGTTATTTTAAGCTTCCACTGACTGCCTTTCCTTGATACAGGGACAGCTTTGACAATTGCTTCCTTGGCTAGCCTTCTTTCAGCAACATCATGAAACTTTTTCTTAGCCAAGTTGTCAAAGTGGTATTGAGCTCTTGCATGGGGTACTGATGATTTGGTCACAGAGACCTGAGTACCTTTCTCTATTTCCTTCTCCTTCTCCCCTGCTGATTGTCTGGCAGCTTCCATTATTTTCTTTTGCACCTCCAAGGTAGACATTTTAATTTTCTTTGCTTCTTGGAGTGCAAAGGATTTAGCAGCTTTAGCAGATTCTTCTTCTTTTCTCAATTCCTCCAGAGCTTGAAGCTGTTCTTCTCTAAACTCAAAGTACTTGTGCATAGGAAGACCCATCTCTTTAGCCCTGGCCTTGTGAAATTGAATTTCTGCCTGTTTCTGCTGTATGGGATCATCAGCTGCCTTTTCTTTTCCTTTAGCTGCTGCTGTAGTGACAGCAGCCTCAGGAATTTCCTCTTCTTCTTCTTCTTCTTCAGTTAGAATTAAGTGCCTCCTTTTACTGCTAGGCCTGTCCTCAGGAATGACTTCCTCCCCCTTAGACTGAGCAGGGATTGGAGAGACAGCCTGAGTAGGCATAGCAGCTTGAGAGGCACCTTCAGCCGTACCTGTTTCAAAGACATCTGCTGGCTGACCAGTGTGAGTTGCAGACACTGGTATCTCCTTAGGAGAAGAAGTTTTCTCCCCCTTAGACTTAGTCTTCGAGGCAGATGACTTCTCCCCCTTTGAAGGAGATGAAGCAGCGACTTCAACACCTGGTCTGCCTGAAGACACAAAGTCAGCAGGCTTGCCAGCAGGTTTAGTAGAAGGTTTAGGACCAACAAGGCTAGTCACTAAGTAAGCCAAGTTATCCTTCACCTCAGCAAGCTGAGAAAGACAGGTCTGAAGAGAAGTGGAGTGGGAATCAGCAAAGGATGTGAGCTTAACAATGTTTTCTCTGTCAGACGCTGTGAACAGCAGAGATTGAAGCTGTGCAAGATGAAGTTCTAGAGAATCTCGCACATCAGCAAGATCTGATGACACAGAGTTAGAAAGGGAACCAATTATAGTTTGTAAGCTAGCCAGAGTGGCTGGAAGGGTAGAGTTGCAAGAAGTAAGAAGTGATGACAGCTGTTGAGAAATAGCTGTCATTGAGGACACAGAGTCTTGCTGAATGGAAAGAATAGAGGAAAGGGAGGTGGACACAGTTTGCAGCTGAGCAGTGAGTGCTAACAGCTGTGGAGAGTGATCAGGCTGTGGAGTGGTAGGTAAAGAGGCCTTGAACAAATCAAAGAACCCCTGAAGCTGTGCAGACACAGAGTCTGATATGATGGAGGGTAGAGAGTGCATGGTGTTTTCCAAAGAACCAACTTTGTTGGTCAGCAAAGAAAGCTGATCCTTCAAAGGCATGTCTTTGGGAGATGGAGGTGTATGGGTAGATTGTTTTGAGTGGGTAGATGGAGAAGATGATGATGAAGCTGGTGTTTGAGGATGTGATGGAGATGGAAGAGGGACTTTGGACAGAAGCTCCATAGCCTGGGCACAAGTAAGATGGCCCAGGTTGGAGGGATCAAGAGGTCCTTCAGCAGCGGCTGTAGCTGCATCACCAGGAGAAGGGGATGATGTTTGGGGCCTTTCAGATGCTGCTTGTGTTGCAACACCCTCATGAAGACCAATGGTGGTTCCCTCTGCAGTGCCTTGGTCTAAAGGCACCTCATCATTGGGAGATGGGATATGCATTTCAACATCAGCAGTGGTGAAACCTGCTGATGGAGTTTGCATGAAGGAAGCAGCCTCACCAGAGGGATGGTATGATCCCTGAGGTTAATCAGCTTGGGTTGTTGGTCCCTCAGCAGCTGTTTGGTGTAGAACAGCTGTATCATGGGGAGCAGAAGTTTGAGGCTGAGCTACTGATTGGTCTATATCAGCAGCGTGGACACCTCGTGCAGACTCAGGGTGTGAGGAGATATGAGTGGGGGACAGTGTGGACACAATATGGAGTGGAGAAGACTCCTGTCTTTCAATATCCTCAGCCTGTTGGGAGGCTGGGATAGTTGATGTGGTTATCTCCGTTTGTACAACTGGTTCCTGTTGGGAGGAACCAGAGGGTCTAGGCTGACGCTGGGTAGACTCAGATTGGAGTGAAGCAGGCTCCAAATGTGCTGAACCTTCTCCCAAAATAGGAGAGGCAGCAGGGATTGCTTCTTTTACAACTGAACCCTGTTGAGAGGGAACAGAGGAGGTGGTTCTTTGGGCTGGTTTCTTTTAGGAGAGAGATTTGCGTTGGTAGTGAATGGATGAAGTGGGTGATTGTGGAGAGGGGAGAGGATCTGCATGGACAGGGTATGAGACTGGGTTAGGAACAGTGGGGCTAACCTGTTCCATGGTCTCTTGTGCCACAGAGGCACCAGCCACTAAGGCTTCAGGCTCAACAAATGAACCAGGGTGAGGAATCTGCTCTTCCTCAGCCACAGAGGCTAAAGGAACAGACTCAGACTGAGCTGTTTTGGCCTTCTTTTTCACAGGCCCAGCTTCAGCAGTTGCCAGGGTCCTCTTTACAAGTTTGGACCTGGCTTTGGATTTTCTGACGGGAGCAGCAGCTTCTGGATCCACCCTCACAGCAGAGGGTCCTTCCACCAAACCTAACAACCTCCTCATTGGTGTGGATAGAGGAGGCTCATTAGGTAGAACTGGGGTATAGAAAACTCTATTCCCTATGACAGGGAATGCAGCAGACTTAAGTAAAGGCTGAGAGTTGTATAATTGCTCACCACAAACATGTCTGAAAATGAGGCTCAGAAACCTGAGATAACGGACAGCAGCTGGTCTTGACTCTTGCTGCACCAGGTTTCTCAAGTTCACAAAAATCCACTTACCCATATCAAGGGTAGTCCCATCCACTAGCTGTAAGGCTATTGGAACTTCATCTCTGCTGAGTTGGTCAAATGAACCAACTTTGCTTCCAAAACACATCACCACTGAAGCGAATAGAAAGCTATAGGTAGGAGAGAGGTCCTTCCTAAATAGTGTTGCTCCAAGTTTGGGTTCTGCTGCACCACAAAAGCGTAGCAGATTGCCCATTTGTGCATCCTCAGCTTGGAACTTGTCATAGGTCTCAGCAATTGGTAGATGAAGCACCTCTCTGAGCAGATCATCAGTTATCTCAATGGTCTGAGTCCCATTTTGAATTGTCCCCTTGATGACTTTGGTGTTGGGGTTGTAGGAACAGGTGTACCAGAACTCATACACCATCTCCTGGTACAGGACACCAGGAGTTGCAGTCATTGCATAGTTCAACGGATGAACTTGCAGAAATTCCACCATCTGATCGTAGCCTCTTCCCACATAGTTCATGGGAATAGTGAGGTTTGCTACGTAGTTTGTGGGTTTGATGGTCAGCATTGTGGTGACTGATGAATGTTTGACAACATCATCACCAACGAACACTGGAAGAAAGGGATTAGGTCTGTGAGCCATTTGGGAATTCTTAAGGTTTGAAGAAGCAGAGGACACTTAGTCGATTTTTAGGGTTCTTGAGGATTTCTGGAAATGATGAGGAAGACGAAGATGAAACAGTGGTTTGGTATTTATAGGATTTGAATGTGAGTGTATGAGAGAGAAGGTTTGGGCGGTTCGATTTGAAATGTTAGTTAACGGAAAACGAACAGTTGTCCATGTCAGAAACATTTGTCAGACCACTTGACCTTTTTAATCACTAACACACGTAACCCACATTATCCACAGTAATTAAGTTAAATAAAACATAAATTAAGTAACTTAAGTTTGAAGAAAGGTAATTAAAACTGTAGGTCCAAGCTGTTGGTCAAACTTGTGATAAGTTGGGTCAACACACGCTGTTCAGTCTTCAAGCTGTTCATTCCTCAAACTGTGCCTTCAGCCTGCTCTCTTTTGTAAGAGCAGGTTGTGTTCAATAGTTGAACAGGTTACAAGACAATGGCTTGTAAGACAGTGTGAAGAAGTGAACAGGGTGAAGATTGGACCACCAGAGCAGGCTGGACGAATAAACTGATTTTGTTCAGCCTATTGTATGCTCAAGCTGTTCAAGTTTTTCAGACAAATGACTAAGTACAGAACATGTATAACCTGTTCTGCCTAAGCTGTTCAGAGAAACTTGAGCAGTGTGAAACACACAAATTCTTAGACCTTTGAGAAACACTTAGTCACTCTTGTTTAACATGCCCAACTTGCTGACAAGGTAATTAAACCTTGTTTCATCCAGAGATTTGGTGAAAATGTCTGCAAGCTGTTCATTTGTGGAAATAAAACTTACCTCCACATTACCTTTCTGAATGTGATCTCTGATGAAGTGATGTCTGACTTCAATATGCTTTGTTCTTGAATGAAATACTGGATTGTTGGAGATGGCTATGGCACTTGTATTATCACACAGAATAGGAGTTTTCCTGTACACAAGGCCATAGTCTTCAAGCTGATGCTGCATCCACAGAATCTGCCCACAGCAGCTTCTAGCAGCAATGTACTCAGCTTCAGCAGTAGAAGTGGACACTGAGTTCTGCTTCTTGCTACTCCAACTGATCAACTTTCCACCAAGGAGTTGACATCCACCTGTTGTGCTTTTCCTATCTAACCTGCAACCTGCAAAATCAGAATCTGAATAACCTGTTAGTTCAAGGCTTGAGTCTTTGGGGTACCAAA